>WEIU01003065.1:18562-52395 GCA_013389925.1 Aegithalos caudatus
GGCGGCGGCCGGGGGCGGAGGGGCGGGAGCGGGGAGGGGCCGGGAATGGCGGCTGCCTGCCCCCCCCGGCCATGCAGGGCCCCCTTCGCTCCCCAGTTGTGGGATTATCCCTTTTTCTGACCCACACACAGGGCTCCTGAGAGGCGTTTTAAAGGCTTCCATTTTCAGTCTCCTCTGAAGGGTGAGAGGGTACGGATGTTACAGGCCATCACAATCAGAAGCCAAACTATTTCCAAATTACATTATAAGCGTTTCTGGGCCTATCAGCTTTTGCCACACAATGGTGCTACTGCCTTTTAAGCCAATCATCTAAACATACCCTTCGCGGGTACAATATATCTTTCATAATTCTATTTCTTCCAAATGTCTATTTGCAAGGCCATCATTTGAAACTTGTTTCTAGTTCCATTTCTCCTTCAACAATGTCTGTCCTATTCCATGTCCTTTCTAAGTCAGCGTCTTTTATCTCAGAACTTGCATACAGAGGCATACTATGTGAGTCTTCTGTCAGGCTTTGAGAATTCCCTGCAAATCCCATTTCCCACACCCAGTGACCTCTGGGGCAGTGACTGCCCTGAGCAGCCGGGTTTGATGTAAGGTGTTCCCTCCCATGGCTCGAGGACCTGCAACGAGATAAAATTTAAGATCCCTTCCCAACCCAAACTTACATGGTTATGTTTTCCAGAGAACACCGAGGAGGCTTCCCAGAAAAACACACAAACCCCACAGAATCACTGAATATTCTGAGTTGGAAGGGATCCTCAAGGAACAAAAGGGAAGGTTGGAAGGGATGACAGTGCGTCATGTGGTCCAACCTTCCCTGTTCAGGCAGGGTCATCCTGCACCACATGGCACAGGATTGCATCCAGACAGTTCTTGGGTATTTCCACCGAGAGAGACTCCACAGCTTCTCTGGGCAATCTGTTCCGGTGTTCGATCACCCACACAGTAAAGTAGTTCTTCTTCATATTCAGGTGGAAATTCCTGTGCATCAGTTTCTGCCCATTGCCTTTCTCATCCTATTGCTTGGCACCCCAAGAAGAGCCTGGCTCTTGACACCCACCCTTCAGACAGTGATAGATACTGATGAGGCTCCTCTCTATTCTCAGAAAAATCCCCCTCATATTTTATAATTCAGAGAATGCTTACATAATTTTATGAGACATTTCATTAAAATCTTATGTTCAGAGAAAAAACTACAGAACAGTATTAAGACTATACAATGTATTTTGATCCTACAGTAACGTGCTTTAAGTACAATTGCACAAGTTGTGCAAAAGATAAAGCAGGAAGGCTGTAAGTTCATTAATGGTTAACAAAATACTAGCTGTTGTTCAAAATGTGCATATGGCATCCTCAAAGATAAAGAGAGGTACACAGACCATGATTTATGGTCTTTTAAGGCAGTTTGTAAGTTAAAATATGACTGCCATCTTCTCAAAAAAAAAAAAAAAAAAAAAAAAAAAAAAAAAAAAAAAAGCCCTGGTGTTTTTCCTGCTGTAATTGCTGTAAGAGTTCTCTGGCTGTCTGGGTACAGATGAACAGTTCATCTGCATATAAGGGGAAGCTAAGAAAAAGTGAAATTTATGAAGAAGGCAAGGACTCATGGACAAGCAACTAACATAGGCACTAGCTACCCCATGTTACAGCTTTTAGTGAGATGAACTGAAATTACCACCAGTGAAATTCTTCTTTTAAGCCCAACAAGATGACAACAATACTCAGGCAGCAGAAATAACAGGAAACCCCATTTTTGTAAGTTTTACAAAAGAAGGTTTGTGGGAAACTAAAAGTAGTGCACTTTCTACTTCTGACAGATAAGACAGGATCTATGACCAGAGAAGCCACATACAGTTTGATTTATGCACAGCAAAACTGGTTTCTCTGCTTACTAGTCCTATGCTAACATAGCTACATAGCAGTTACAAGATCATAAATTGGTGATCTTTATACCGGGAGTTGTTTTCTTGTAACATAAATTCCAACCACTCCTGAGGGTATGCTGAGTGGATACAGTGAAACCCATCCTTTGTATTTCAGTCTTTAAAAGTTGGGTGTAGCTTGTCAGTGATAAACAAAGTTACTGCTAGTATTTCTGAAGATGTTATCTTTAGCTATTTTAGGACACAAAGTGCCCTTTCTCTGTTAAAACATGAATATTAGAGGGAAGTATTTTTTCTTTAGCATTATTTGTATTCCTAGCTCATTCACAAGAAGTTTTCTGTAGAGGTGTGTGTTTGGTTTTTGCTGTTTTTAAAGTACAGGCCTGTGATGTGTTTCTTTGGGGCAGGTTCCTTGATCAGTCCCATTCTCAGATCCTCAGCTGAGGATAAGAAATGCACACGAATTGCTTCTGAGCAGGCCAGATCCATAAGTCTAACCTGTCAGAGATGACACTGGCTGTGGCCCTGCCATTTCACTTCTGCAGGCCCAGTAACTGGGACTGGAGACATGATATGGTGGAGAGAAAGTGCAGGCAGTGGGAGTATGGTTTTGCCAACAGATCTGGGAAAAAAAGCATTCCAAGTACAGTTCTGCTGGGATGTGGGCATCCTGGGACCTTCCCTTCTCCATCTGCTTATCACTAATGCTGGCTGGCATCCTCCCCTGAGGTTGATTGCTTCTCTGTCAGCTTTACTGATGTCCAGATGTGGCACTGAACTGTGGTGTTTCACTAAAGGTAGACGGAGGACAGACCCAAGCAACTCAATGATTAAAACCAGACTGAAGCCTCGTGCCTGAACTGGTTTGTGCTCTTTCTCCTCAAGGTAGTCAGCCTTGAGGGGCAATCTCATTAGAGATCAGCTCCTGTACACAGCCCATAAATGATAGAAGGGTCCCCCCTACGCTGTATTTCAATACCAAAACACAGATGCAGGCTGCCATCCAAACCTAAAGGCAGCTGCTCGAAAGTGTGTGGGTAGAGCAACTTCAGAGGGACTCAAATGGCAGATTTTTAGATAAGGATGGGAAAATAGAAGCAAATATAGGGAGCAAAGGCAAGGAAAGGACATGGTGAAGACAGGCCCTGAGAAAAGCTGTGAGGGGACCAACCTCCTGGCTGAATGGAGGCTGAAGAAGGGATCACAGGAGGAGTGAGTGGACACCCTCACTCTGCCTTGTGGTTTGGTTCCTTTTGTGCTGGAGCCATGCACATCACTTGTAAACAAGATTGCATCAGGGAACTTGAGCACCCGTCCTTCATTTCTGCCTTATTGCTTGAGTCAATAGAAGCAGCACTGTGTTTGCGATCTATTTGTGTTAGCCAATCTAAATTTGAAATCACTCTCACCTTTGTACTGAGAAGGATTGATTTTGTAAAACTCCACTGCAGTTTCATTAGTTTCATACTTTGGAATCCAAATATAGCCTCAATTCCTTCGGGTTTCTTTTTGGTTGGTTGGTTTGTTTGTTTTAAAATCTAAACCCTAACACATTTCTAGTAAAAACATGCTACTCAAAAATTCTGCAGGAGAACTAGCAATGCTGTGATGCAGCAATAGTTGTAAGGCTACCAATATAGAAACAGCTATGTCAAGATAAATGATTAAACACCATCATGTTTATGTACATTGTATTTAGCCAAAAAGTAATAAGCTAAAGTTTAATACAAAGAGTGAACCACATTATAAATTGAAACTTAATTAATATCAAGATTATCTGGAATCTATGAGCCTAGCCCTTGTCAAAGCACAATCATTTTTAATTATAAGAAAATTTGAATACTGTACTAAATATTTAAATCATGCAGAAGAGGTAAAGGAGGTTCATAGCTCACAGGAATATGCTGATGCATTAAGCTGTATATTGCACCAGAATTTCAGTGCAAAGCATTTAGCCTGCACTGATATGACAAGCAGCTGCAAACCCTGGTCCTGCAGATCAGCTGAGGTTCAGCAACTAATCAAAGTAGATATGAGACATCAAGGTATTTCTAGGTCTGTATAATTTCATATATATGTAGTTTTATCTATAGACTGCAAATGTAATTTTAAAAAAACCCAACCAACCAAACAAAACACATGTGACTATAATAGTAAGCAGTGAAACATTACTAACACTATTAGCAGCATGCACATACAGTGACATGGCTTGTGAAAATTGTAGGGCTACAGCAAAGTAAATCTCCACCATGTTGACTCGACTGCTCCAATTATTTTCTAATCACCAGCTCTATTTGAAGGCTTCAACGTGTGGATTAGCAAAGATTGCATGTACAGTCTGCATTCTTGTGTATTATAGCATTATACTTATTACTATTATGATTAAAAGTCACCCCCATTCTTCACTTACCGTAGGTAGCTGTTGTTACTGGTGGGATACTGGTGGTGGTGATAATGTTCGGGTTGGCTGTGCCAGAAAAGCATTTTGGGATGAGATGAAGCATTGTGCTCAGCTAAGAGATGGTCGCTGCAGTGATGGGAGATAGGAAAGAGAAAACAAATATGCAAATTTAGATTACAGTTGCAACTGGGTTGCTCTCAGGCCTCTATGTTCAGCTGCTGCCAGCAAGTTGTCCCTCTCTCCAGAAGAGGCAGGGAGCTGATGTCTTCGGCTGTTCCCCACATGCTCTCCTGCTCTCTAGACTCGCTGTGCTGCTGCTGCTGCCCAGTTTCAGGGCTTTTTTACTACCAATGTGACATAAGTGCAGCTCAGACCTCATCAGCACCCCTGTTTCTCTCCTTCTCCTCCCCTCACACTGTCCTACAGTGTCACTGAGCAAACCCTGTGTTACAGAGACAGAGAAAGGGCTGTTTCACTGCACTTGGCCTCAGAGAGGCACCCAGCTCCCCCCTCACACAGTCCAGAGACCTTGAACACTGCAATCTGCATAGGCACGACTGACTGCAGACAAAAAGGAAAAAGGTGGAATACCCAAAGACTTCTTTAAGGGAGCAAGATGCCTTCTCAGCAGTGTTTAGACTACATCCTTTTTGCCTGTTCATTTCATTCCGGTGGCAGGCAGACTACAACCTTATAGTTACCTTCTTGCCATGAACAAAGATTAAAAAAAAACCCAACCCAACAATGAAAACACTGTCAAGTTGCAGGAAAAGTATTTACTCCAACACCAACCCAACACCACTCCTCACACCCACACTTTAGGGGAAAAATCATATTCAGATGCAAACCAGCTGCTTGGTGCACTCAGTGCCATTTGTTTGCTGGAATTTGCAGCCAGGATTGCAGTATCAATTTTAAAACACAAAAAATAGTACAGGTTGATCCTGCAGACTTTGACACTCAGAAGAAATAATACGGGACACACATCCAAAACCCTCATCTAAAAATAGCTACCTGCAGAGGGCACCCATTCTGCTTGAAATAGGAAGGACTACTGACAAATAGTAGTAGTTCATTGGTGGCTTTGTTATTTTTGTTTTTTTTTAATACCAGCTCATTCTATAAAAAGATACTTTTAAAAGGTATTACAATATTGTGGCAACACATGAGCTATGAAAATCAGAACATCAGAGAGCAAGATTCTGGAAAACAAAAAGGAATAATTTCATATTAGAGTGATAATAATATATAGCAGCCAAAAAAAACCTTCAAATAAATGTAATTGGTTGGGGATTTTTTATTAGCATCTCAAACAATTCTCCCTTAATTTACTCTATTTACTTAACATCAAACAGTACAAACAAAAAGCAAAGACCAGAATCATAGAATGGCTTGGATTAGAAGGGATCTCAGAGATCATGTAGTTCCAACCCCCCTGCCATGGGCAGGAACCCCTTTCACTAAACCAGGTTGTTCAAAGTCCCATATAGCCTGACCTTGAACAGCTCCAGGAACAGGGCACAATTTGTCTGAACAACCTGTTCCAGCACCTCACTACTCTCACAGCAAAGAATTTGTTTTTAATATCGAATCTAAACCTACTCTCAGCTTGAATCCATTCCCCCTTGTCCTGTCACTACATACTCAAATGTCTCTCTCACTCTTTCTTGTGGGCTCCCTTCAGATTCTGGAAGGCTGCAATAAGGTAACCCTTAAGCCATCTGTTTTCCACACTGAACAAACCCAATTCTCTCAGCCTTTCCTCACAGGAGAGGTGCTTCATCCTTCTAATCATCTTGGTGGCCTCCTCTGGACTCACTCTACCAGGTCCATGTCCTTCCTGTGCTGGGACCCCAGAGCTGGATGCAGCCCTGCAGGTGGGGTCTCACCAGAGTGGACTAAAGAGGCAGAATCATCTCCCCAACATATAATAATAGAGAATAATAGTAGGGGAACTGTAAATATGGGATGAGAAACACCCACATGTAACGCTGCCCAGGAAAGCAGCCAAGAATTGGGATTGCTGCCTTAGTGGTTCTGAGAGATTATTCTACTTCAAGCAGCATGTAAGTACCTCGAGGAGGGCTGTTATGAAATAGATCTGCTCATGTACACATATTGATCTTTGGTCCAGCAAGGATGAGAGCTGGATGAGTCTTTTCAAGGTTAGTTGTTCCTCTTACATGCCTCTGTTAACCACAGACATGAAACAAGAATCCTCACAGATGTAAAGGGCTGTATGTATCCCAGTGATTGCTGTTATATTTTTTAAATAATTATTTTGATTTTAGTGATTGTAGGAAAAGAATATATATCCTGGTATCCAGTTTCCTCCATAAACTGGTTAAGTTGTAAAATAAAGCTACTTGGTCTAGATTTTGGCAAAGGAGTTAAATGCATGCCGTGCATTTATTTGGAAGGTCCATTTCCATTTGCTCTGATTATTCTCAAAAAGAGAGCTACACATCCCACAATGCACTTTCATGACCTTCCCTTGGGGTTTTCAAGAGCTTCCCATATAGAGGGCAAGCATGTTTTTTTCTGTGACTTGTATTTCTGTCAAATGGAAAGAGTAATACCACAGATTCCTTTCAACAAAATGGCTCCCACCTCTCTATGCATATCCCACAGAGCTCACGTGGCTTTAAATTGTCCAACACTTTTTTCCCTCCCCAAACCAGCCCGTTGCTTTTGACAGATGCTCTTCTGTCAGAATGCAAATGAAAAGGAACGTTGCAGTTTTGACTTGTCTTTTTTTGTGAAGTCCAAGAGAGAACTTGGGAGCAAAAGCATTTGAGACACCTGTTTTTTATCTTTAGCACAGACTTGGTTCCTAGCCCTTTCAGAATTATTCTGATATTTTAGAATAACACAAACACCATATATCAGGGTTGCAGATTTGTTCTTAATACCAATATAGACAATTTGCTGTCACTGAAAATAACCACCCCAGGGGGAGCTCAGGCAAACAGTTGCACATTCAGCTACTGGTCTGGGTTCAGCCCATGTATTCTGAATGCAGATAGTGAGCAAGAGCTTTAGTTCTCTGATTTCAGTCCCCTGTCATTAGCTTAACCAGCTGTTACCAGAGCTTTGACTCTCCTGACCACAAGAGAAAGCTGCAATAAAACACAGAAGCATCACAGCAGATGTGCTCATTCAGTGCCTTTGATTCTTCAAATACTACCCTTATGTGGACAACTGAGTCATTCATTGATAATACCCAAAAAACTACTGCCTCAAGGAGACAGGGTGTTTGTAGGGAGGGTGAAATAATGGCAGCTTTTCTGATATACGTACCTGCTTCTTACAAAAGGCCTGTGTGACAGGTGTCCCTCATGGTATGCAAACTATGTCACACTTTATCGATAGAGTGTGACCACACAAGCTGCTGCTACAAACCATCCTATCCCACTGTGACCACTGTCCCTGATGGTATAACAGAAGCAAAGCACAACCAGGGCTTGTGGAATTCTATGCAAAAGCACTGTGAAAGAGGAAATTTTGCCCTTTTTTTCCCTCCAAGGGTTGACGATTATCAATCATAGATGCTTTGAGTTCCTTGCATGGTATATAACAGACAGAACATGTAGAAAAAAAGTTATTATTCAAACAAATTATTATTCAAAATAATTGTCCTATTCAGAGTCTTGTGTTTTGACTGATCTCTGTTGCAGTATATGGGCACAGCTTCAAGTACACTGTAACTCAGTTTTTAAAATCAGGATAAACTCCCCAAATTACATCTAAATCTGGTATTTTGCCTTGTGAAACATTGTATATTCCCCACACCCACACCTGCTGCCCTTGACTAACCTCTAGACATAAAGGTACGTGGTTACACGGTCCTTCAAGTTTGGAGACAAATAAGGTTAGTTTTTTTAACTTGTACTGTTTATTGTTAAGAGGCTATTTTTTTTTTTTTCTTGCTTTATGGTCTTCCCAGTAAGTATACAGATCTCAGCAAAGGAGCACTGTATACACAAACAACAAGACATTATTTAGTTAAAACATATCTTGCTCTAAGGCTTGTGTATGGCATGCAAAGTCCAACCTAAAATTTAAGGTGGGGAAGCTCATGTTTTGCTAATGGGTGGATGTGCACTGAAGTTAAGTACTTTAGCATATGGTAGCTGATAACTTTATTGGATTTTTTTCCCATGAGCTGCATTCAAAATGAAGTCTCCTAAGGCAACACTCATTGCTAATCTTTTTTATAGTGATCAGACTCCTCATATAATTTTTCTGATTGTTCTTCTGAGAACTACAACAAATGACCTGGCATTATAGCTGGTTATGTATGACCAAATGTCATCTTTGCTCTTTGCTTTCAACAAGTAAAAATTGTCTACAGACAACACATGAAAAACTTAATCAGGTACAATATAAGACACTGTGAATTCAGTATCTATTCTGAAAATTTTGTTTAATGGAAATTTTTGCTGTCCAGTGATGATTTTTGTTGCGCTTAAAATAATAGCTTTCAGTTTGAAATCAGAAGAAAGTTTTGTATTTATGCAGAAACAAAACATACTTCATACTACATTCCCAAACCAGAGTTTAGAAAAGTATTGCTATTTTGATGCATCCTATTTTGTCTTCGTACTCTCTTTTGGTTGTACAGCAGTTGCTGCCTAATGCAGGGTGACTTTGGATAACAGTGAGTTAGTTACCCATGTCTAGAAGATAGTCCCAGCTTGGATGGGCTATGAATCCATCATACATCTCTATGAAAGGTGCCGAGACACAATTCTAGCCCCTCTATTTTTGAGTACACAACCTCTCTGTCTCTCCTCTACACCTTGTTAGCGGGAGTGTATTCACTCCTACTGCAGTGAGCTTAAGCAATGCTGGTCGACAGCCACAAGCAGGAGGAACTTCTGCATTGCTGCACTGACCTGGAGCTCTCCACACACCTCCTGACACACTATGGGCTGACCCAGACCAGTCCTTTTGCTGTGTCTGGTCATCTGAAGGCAGCAGAAGCACAGGGTCACTGCTGACAGCCTGAGAACAGCAATGCACCTTGTCTGTGGAGTGCAGCAGAGGATGAGCAGCAATGCCCCATGTTCTCCATGTCCACCTGCCACCTTTAATCTGGACTCTTGGATGATTTCAGGTGCTGCAATTTGGACCTGTTGAATGCTGAAACACTGAAAGGACTGCTGCATTTACCAGCCCTTCTATGATACAGAACTCCTGAGAAGGAGGCCTCCCAACAAAAATAAAGGGGAAATGGGAAAACCCACCATGAACACTTTTAGTAGACCTCCAAGTTCCAGTAGAAGTCTTAGGACACTGCTAGCATAGAGACAAGGCAAGACATCACAGGGTATCTGATGCTTGATGCTTAACAGTGCTGAGTGTGCTAAATGCTTCAAATGGTTCAACAGCTCCTTCTGATCATTTTGATCAAATACATCAAATATGTAGCAGACCCTGTGTTTGGACTTGCTTTGGTGTCTCCTTGATTTGAGTGAGGCACTCGGAGAAGTAACTTTGTATATAAAGGAGAAATATGGATTGCTTCCAACTCTCAAGTGTCAGGTTACAAAAAAACATAGATTTGGCTGCTTCTGAAAAATGGAGCAGGATATGCTCCTTTCCTCATGGGGTCTTGTATCCCTTTAAGAAAGTCTCCATTGCAAGGTATTCCTGGCCTTTAGCTTATTATGACTCCATAGTCATATTCCTCACACTACTTTTCAATCTCAGGATGCAGTAAGGTGCTGAGGTATGAACTGAGGAATAAATGTCTTACTGACTTCACATCTTACAAGATGGAACATGGCAAATATTACCTTTGCTTTCTTGTTTCATCTGCTGCCTTTTAGGAAGACCATGGTCTACAAAGAAACCTATGACATGGAGATCATTTGTAGGCACTGAGATTTAGACAGCATCACTGACCAGAGAGTATTTTGATTTAACCCATTATATCATAATCTAAACTTAAGTTAGCAGGTTTTTGTGATGGTGGCAAAGGGTGGAGTCCATTTTATTTTTAGACAGCTCAGAATTTTGTAAAGGTGGACAAGTTCAAGCAGTTTTTACTCTGCTATTCTCCTTGGTAGTAGACTAAAAATCACTATTTGGACTCCCAGACTGTTCTGGTAATGTAGGCCGCCTGATACAGGAAACAGAGCTTAGTTATTTCTCAGTCCTAATGGATTGACTCCCTTTTACCAGAGGGTCTGAGGCAGCTTTGGTACCCTGCCAAGTAACATTTTCTAGCATTGGGCTGGCTTGGCTTTGTAAGTAAAGTCCTCCAATATCAGATTTTTTCTCTCAATTCCCAAAGCAGAAAGCAAGACATTGTGTATTCCAAGAAAATTCCCTTCCTAAAAACATCACAGATCACACAGGGGCTTTAAGGTTTTTAAGAACATTAGCTGCAACATACAAGGGGTTAAATTAAGTACATACACCATTTCTTTCTCCTCTTATTTCTAGCAACCCTGCATTTCCCAACTCCTAACAGTGCAAAAATTGTCTTACATGGCTCAAGCAGTGGCCAATTAATAGATTTCTGAGAAAAGGCAGCCTCTGACAGTACCAGCTCTTCAAGTAAGGTTTTAAAAAGTTTAAGCTGGCACTTTTCTGAACAATCAGCTAATATCCAATTTAGATTTCTTCTGTAGGGCAGGTACAGGCTATATAAATGGTGATGCATGAAAATTCCTTAGGGAAAGTGAGTAATTTTTGTCTTGGCAAAGTATTTCAATTGACTAGTTGGCCACCATGGCCATAGCTGTCATCTCAAAGATCAAAAACTGCATCAAACAGCTCAGAAATTCTTTAGGTAAGACACAACCATCTGTAAAGACACTTACTATAATGTAAAAATGTTTCAGCTGCATCAGTTTAAGTTGTGCTGAAATGATACAAAGTAACAGGCCAGAAATAACTGTTTTTCCAGATAAGAGGCTTTTTGTACTTGCACTCTGTTAGGTATATTTTAAATGTACTAGCATACAAATTAATTAAATGGAACACACGTCCATTCACCTACGGGCTTGCACTTGAGCTGTTTATCTGAGCTGAAATCACCAGTTTCCTCATCTTCCCTAGTATTTTGGCATGAGCTGTAAGTGCTCAGACTAAACACACTGTGCTAAGAAACAGGTAGGTTTTCTTGTTCCTCCCCCATTACTGCCACCCATACAGGCAGACCCTCTCAGCTCAGGACAGACATTTGTTCATCCTCTGGCACAGGTTTGTGAGCCCTTGGTGTTGCTGGAGGACCAGACTGAGATTATTCCAGACAAATCAGATTGGGAAGCTCCCACAAAGGTACTCTGTTGGCTGTGCCACAGGCAGAGATAAATAAGTGGTGAGGGAATAGCTAAATCAGTCCAGCTGACTTTTGAGAATATCTGTCTATTGCATAACTTAAACCTACATATCTGTTTTTAATTGCTACAGGTGTTCCTTGGACAGACAGGCACTGCTTTTGAATTTATCCTGACACAAGGTTAGCAGAACCAGTACTGGTTGTAATGAGTTTACAGAGGTCCAAAGATGAGCATCAGGATCTAGGAAAGAAAGAAAACTTGTAAAACTGTTATGCTCAAGATCAAGTTCATTTACCTTTTTACCTCCTATCTGATATCAATATAAGTAGATCTCAAATATTTACATGTATGTTCCTTTTTCTACCGAAGAAATATTTCCCATGTTTCACTATCCATAATTTTTTCCCATCTTACTCTCTCAAAGTATTTCCACTAGCATCACTTATATCTATCGAAAATACATCAAAAGGTACAGAATTTTTATATTCAACAGCATTCAAAACTGCTTGCAAACTTCTTAGTAAATACATTTGTTATTTTAAAATCCCATCAGCAAATGAACAAACTTCTTTAACTGGGATAATCCGAGCTGCACAGCTTGAAAACTCTGAGCTCTTAAAGTACACTAAAGCATAGAAACATAAAATACAGAAAAAGAGTAAGTGAAGTCTGATTTTTTTGCCAGAAGAGCACAATTAGTTCTTCAAACTTCCCACATTTCTGAAAATCTTCTGTTTTAACAAAAACCAAGAAAATATGTATAAATTATGAAGCAAATATTTAAGGTACGTACTTTCAATGAGTTGGAAAACTCACATGGGGGAGAATTTTAAGATGTTTTCTTAAATGAGTTCAATATGAATATTGACTTTTATCTTACCTGGAAGTAGACTGCAATTGCAAAGATTATCAATTTATTGTTCTGATTGGGAGAAAACAACAGACTTTGTTCTCCAGCTAATGCTCCAGTTCCAAAAAGCTTATGCATCCCCATCATATTTATGTTTATTGAGTTCTCTGTGTTTGCGAAGTCCCAACCTAACACAGTGCAAGTTACCACAGCCAGTGGAACCATTCTCACTCGCCTCCCATAGGGAGCAACTGTAGTGTAATCCAACGGATTTATTTCTCAAAATTATTTTCTCTTTTATAATTGTTTTCAAAGGGACAATGTCACATTCCGCATTTAATTCCTTTGCTGAGAATTCAAACTGAGCAGTTTAGGCCTGCATTCTCAATAGACTTTTTCATGGCTATGTTTGCGACTTAAACATTTAAACAAGCATAGAAACCATTAAGAATATGTAAGTGTTGCGGGATCCAGATGTTTGTTCTTTTTGCTCTGTGACTCAGACCACAAATAATAAACACAACTCAATCTGTTCCAATCTTTATCTTCAAAAACAAACAAGCAAGCCAACTCAGGGAAAATTTACATGATCAGCTCTCCTTTCAATTTACATTTATTATCCCAACTTCCTGCTAAGACTTCATCTGAACATAATGTGTTACTCAAAATTCTTTAAAGCAAGTGATATCCAAGTCTGAGACATGCACAATATCCATTTCCCATCCTGATTCTGCATGTAGCTTTTCTTCTCCTTCCTGGTTTTTAAAGCCTAAACCCAATCTTTAAAATTTATATTTCAGTATTGAAATAACTGCAATGACCTATCTTCACAGGATATTAGAAGGAACACATAGAAAATCTGTGTGAAAGAACAGCAACTTATAACTGTCCTATATTTTTCCCAGATCTTTATGCTAATCCATTAGAGAAACCACCTCCAGCAGGAATATAAGACATGACTAATCACTGCTTGAATTTAACTGAGCTAATATCTACTTATAATATAGGAAATGAAGGCAAAAAGCAATGCAATGAATCTGATAAACTGGCTGCTGTGGAAATTTTTTTTTTTCCAAATTCTTACATTCTGTTGGCTTCATGTAATATAAATTGAAAATTTGTTTACAAAGGTACCAACCCCATCTCTGCTGGAAACAGAACTAGTCATATCATAAGTAAAATATTCATTTAAATATATTGCATTGAGATTTTTAATACATGGGCTATCTTCGCTTAAAACATTTAAAGATGGCTTAAAAGTAGAACTGATGAACAAACTTTGGGTAAATATCTTCCTCCCCCTACTTGGAGCAAACTTTTTCAGTCATATAGGGGATAAAAAACATATATTTTGTTTACACGTAAAAAAACTAGGTTTCATCTAGAATATATACTGTATGTTTCAATAACTTATATTTTCAGTATGAAACAGCATCTTCAAAAAGATGACAAGTAACAGTCATCTTGCAGTGATTCTCTGAAAAGAAGTATCACCTATACAAAACTCAAGAATAACATACAGGTCTATTAAGTTTATACTCGTGCAATTTTTTGAAGTGACCTTTTGTATAATTAAAATCTAAAAACTACAAGACTGTAGACTGAAAAATATTTTTTAAATATTAAAAAAATAAAATGTAAATGATGTATAATGTACAAACAAATCAAATCATAAACAAAAAATCTGCCTAGAAGAAGGAAACTGTGTTCACAAAGATTCTATTCAAATTTTTAAAAATTTGTCTAATATACCTATATTCACAGCATGTTCTCAAATGCCAAGTCAGATTTAGTAACAAGACTATATAAAGAAACATCATTTGGACACACCAAACATGAAGATCAATTTTTTTAACCAATGCTGTATGAATCACATTTATATTTTTTCTTATAGCATGTGATCAAATAAAACAGAAAAACCAGAATGTATACATTGCTAATCTTTTAAGTAATGTTATGTACATTTTATTGCCAGTATATGCACAATGGTAAGCATAGAACTATAAATACACAATGTAATTAAACAGTAGAAAACAACAAGGATGTTACACGTAACAAAGGAAAGAAGGAGATACTATTTTCTTGATGTAGCTGCTAAAAAGGGCTAGCGACGAGTTATGACAGTCTTGGGTTTAAGTCTTTACATATATTTCTACAACTTTTTCTCCAAATAAATCTCTGCAATGGCATTGCTTCTTTAATAACCACATCTTTCTATCGCATTCACTTCAAACTAAAGTAAAAACAACCTTTCATGTTAACTACAAGCATCTGACTTAATTTTTTATTCGGTTTTGTTTTTCAGGGTTCCTAGCAGGTAAAGTGTGTACTTTCTTATGATATTTGGCTGCAATGTTGAAGAATAGAGTTTTGAATACACATTAAGTGATAATTTGGAAAAAAATAAAGATTTTTCTGTAGATAGTTCTTCTACTGGGTGCTATATGCAGCAGCTCAGTCAAAAATTAGTCACCCTGAAGAGGTAGAGAGAATTTTAGCCTAGCATAGATCATCATCCTTGGCACCACTATTTTCTCTCTTATCAGGATACACTTCCTACAACTAGACAACATCATAGTCAAAGAGAAAAAAAAAAGTTCCACTATTCCTGGGAAGGGCATTGTTTCATCCCATTTCTCACTTAATTAGCTTGCTGCTTATATTAAAAAAAAAAAAAAAAAAAGGAAAAAAAAAGGATAAAAAAGGAAAAAAAAAAAGGAAAAAAAGGAAAAGACAACATTGAGGGACACATTTACTTATCTTTGTTCTCTTTCCATTATCAACTTCATAAATACAAAGAACCATTATTCACAATATACTAACTCTTTTTCAAAAATGGAAAAACAAACCCTTGAAACATTTCCACATCTTAATCCAGATGGGTCTTGAGGATGCTATTCAAGAAAACCATGCAAATAATTTGGTGCAGCTTTTCCTACTCATCCAAAATATATATTTTTCTTTAAATTAAAAGGTGGCGAGATCCATAGCATTTGTGACTGTTCCCCCCCACCCCCATTTAAATTCAATGCAGAAAATCTTGGTGCTTTTCAGAAGGAAAGGGATAAATGGTTTTCTGCACTGTTGTCATAAGATCCCATGTGAGTTACAATACAAGACTACTTGTTCCAGCAATTAGGTTGAGAGGAAACATTCTAGTGATAAAGATAAATACATACTGAGCATGCTTGGGCAGAGCACTCCATTCTGAAGCATCCTGCTTGAAGAACGAAAGGTGACAAGGATGGTTCACATCCATCAAGTGACCATGAACTCTGCTGCTCACCAGCAGGCTGCCACACCATCAGCAGGTCGGCAGTGCTGCCCTGGCAGGGCTGTCTTCCACATTAAGAGGTACTGGTTGTACCAGTCCTCTGCTGCGCACACTAAATTCTTATTTATGCAACAAACATACAACCAATGAACAATATCACTGTGACAGAACTGGATCAATCCAGCTTTCTTTTTATAGGCATATTTCTCAATCTCCAGAATATCCCAAACAAGCTGTAAATAAGATGATGAACCACCAACACAGTGAACGAGTCTCACTGCAGTTCAGACTAGTTCAGCCTTGTTTCACATCACTTCTTGTTTCTAGCGAAGGACATGATACTCAAACAAAACAGCAATAAAAAAGTAATGTTATCTGCAGCTGAAGAAAAGCAACAGAATTTATATTTTAACTTCTGAAGCTTAAAGCATACCTTTTTAATTAGCATTAAAAAAAATCTTTTTTTTAATACAGTAACACTGGCAGAAGTTAATGGGAAGACACAGAGGATTATGAACAGGGTAACTGATGGATAAGATTATTTTGAAATTTTATTCTGCTTTGATCAACTGATGTTAATACTGTTTTTCCTTATATTTGGAATATTTCTATTGCATCAGTCTCATGCAGGCTGAGGACAGCCGTTGGTTAAAGAAAAAAACCAAAACCCCAAACAAAAATAAACAAAACAAAAGAAAGGGGAAAAAAAACCCAAAACAAAACAAGAAAAAAGTTCCAGAAGTTGCATGTAAGGATTTTCCTTTCACTGAAGAGGGCCTTGCCCTTGCTTTAGGAGACCTGGTTAACTCTTGTCAGGTTCATTAGCTTTGTCCAGACATATCTGCTGCTGTATCCCCTGCTCCAGAGCCTGTTTGTGCACGTTTGATGTAAAGGTTCAATAATTTCATCTGCAAATTAAAGCCAGAAATTAATTTGTTTAGTATTTGCAAACTGTACAGATTGACAACAGGAATGGTACAACAAAATCGACATTAATCCTTTTTTTTTTTCCCCTAAAAGCAAAATTGTACTTCACGCAGTCATTCAAAAGGAACATACAATGAAAACATCAAACACAAGTAAAATTTTTCACAAGGAAACTACTCAAGCTTCTCTAAGGATGTAAAGAATATGATATAAAGTAGCTAGATTAAGATAGATGGAATATTTTCCTTCATTTATAATGCTTTTCTAAATATGGTAGTGGTTTGGGTTTCTTTTTCTTTAAGAATGCTGAGGTTTAAGCCTCTAGTCAGAGTTGCTGATGCTGGTATTAACTAAAGCTTCCAATACTGTCCAGAGTCACTTTAAATACAATCGCTGCCAGAGACTATTTTAAGGATAGAATTATCCTATTCATAGACACACAAAATTAATTGTCCTGTTTTACTCCCAAGGACAAAGAGATTCACAATTAACTGTGAATAATGTAAACATATAGCTGTTTACATGCAAAAAAACAGCGTGAAAAAGCTGTCAATAAAATCATAAACATCCTGAGACAAAAAGGACCACAGTTCTTATTATTTCAAATTAGAGGTACTGAAAAGACTGGTGAAGGTGAAGTAACAAGGAGGAAGAATAAAAGAAACTGCTGTATGTAACATGGACATACTATGTTTCTTGTTTTTCAATCAGAGCTTGCATGAAAACAAAGACAAGACACCCTGATAGGAAAAGCCTACGGAATACATCCATCATCACTACTACCAGCCTACAAGGAACTGAATGTATTAAAAAGCAGCAAGAAACACAGTTTTGTAATTATCTTAATGCTGAAGTTTGTACACTTGCATAAAGATCATAAAGAGTCTCAGTTTTGAATATTTTATAGTGAAGTCATATTAATATAACTGATATTCTCTTTCAAGTATATACTTCATTGAAACTTTCTGGCAATGGCAACCAAAATGCAGATGCATAGATGCAATTATAAGCCAATATTTATTTAATGGTATCTTCTACTTACTTTACTGCCAGTGAGTTGACTGAGATGTGGTTTTAGTTCATCACCAATTACTGCATGAATGGCTACAAGGCAGAAAACACATGCCTTACGAACACTGCTCTCTGAATTATCATAACCCTAGAAAGCAATAAAATTAACATTAATACCTTATCAGTTAATGATTAAAAGCCCCAGAAAGCTATTTACTTATTTACTGTAATAAATACATTGAAGTATATGGTAAATTAAGGCCAGTGTAGCCCAACAAAGCATTCCAACACAAAACCAAACATGCAAATACAGAGCATGCAGTTAAAAAGCAGACTGCATATTAATCACCATTGATAATAATTTTCCAGGCTGAATTTAAAACCTACACAGTCTTGTTCATAAGTTACACTGAAAACAGAGCTGCTGCCATGCAACAGGTGAGCACATAGGAGAACTTTTCTAGATTATACAGGTGCTTACTTAAAGCAAAAGACCACTCACAATTTAGAGCTTCCTAACTCTGAATGAAGAACCCTCTTAACAGCTGAAGACTCTTTTGTTAACCCCCATCTCATTCTTCAATGATTTTTGTTTCTTTTGCCATTTTTTAATCACCTCATGCATGGCTGTCTCACTCAGACTCAGAGCCCTTTCTCTGACTCTATTTCTCTGAGTGGATCTCACCCAATAAAGACAGAAATCTGCAGAACGCAGCTGCCAACTCCAAAATG
Organism: Aegithalos caudatus; assembly: GCA_013389925.1. NCBI lineage: Eukaryota > Metazoa > Chordata > Aves > Passeriformes > Aegithalidae > Aegithalos > Aegithalos caudatus. The sequence continues at coordinate 36,936 of WEIU01003065.1, forward strand.
TCTTGATCCATGAAGGAAATTAATGTATTTTGGATCTTGATATGATAAAAAGTTGGTAAAAAAATCAGTTTTAAAGGCAAAGGAAGAGAAAACCTGGATGTTCTTCTAATTTTATTCAACTTTATAAAACTGCTTCTTTGCTCCTGCCTCCCAGAAGCCCCAGCTGATAAAATCCTAAAATTATACACAAATAAAACATGGACAATTTCACACCAAATTATGTAATGGAAGAAGTACAAACAACAAAGAACTGTCTCAGAACTAAAAGTATCTACCAAGCTTACCTATAACCAGGACTTTATGTTCTACTGAGATTTCCTGAGTCCTAATCACGGTTATAATTTACCTCCCTGCTAATCAAAGAGATTGTTCCCACTATACAGGATATTTTGGGTCAAGGCAGCCATCAACTATCAGACAAGTGAAATACTTCATGAGAACAAAGTGGTATAGTTTTAAAAAGTCTTTGCAATTCATATGTATATAGCTTCTTTTTATTGGTCTGTTTGGTCTTTCCTCCCCTTATTTTCTTCTTTCTTCTCTCCTTACCTGTATTAGACCTGGCACAATCTCTGGTAAAAGCTGAGTAAGTGTTTCTTTAGATACTCTTTCTATAACTTTTGTCTGCATTTTGATTGCAGCCAGATTAATGGGGTAATCTGCAGTTTGGATAATTGGACAGAGAACTTTGATGCACTGATCTGGGCTAATGGAAGTGGCTAGCATGGAAGCAGCTTCTTCAGCAGATCTCACCACCTATTGAAAAAAATGACACAGGAAAGTTATTTATATGAGACTCTTACTCTGTGGTCTGTTTTCTGGCAGTAATGGTCTTGAGCACAAAAATTTCTTATCAAGACCTCTGCAATAATATAGAAATATGTGGAGTCCAGCAGTTGATCATTATTTCTTAAAAACACAATTCTTCCCAATATTCTGTGGCTGCTATGCCCTTGGTAATACACATCAGTTTTCCAAACCTACTTGTTTAATAGGATCTGGAATTTCTGTATTCTGCATACTCTCCAACTATTTATTGAAATATCACCACCTTTGTAAACCTGTAATTTCTTGTGTTGTCATTAGTTATTGCTTGTTAGGTCAGTGATCACTGATAAAACATGTTTTCACATTCATTTCAAAGGTATGTTTAATGACGTGGCCAGACTGCTAACAAGCCAATCTAGCTGTTTTTCTTCCCCTATAACTTTGAAAGAAGCTATGACAAGAGAATACTTTAAGCCTGAAGAATATGCAGAACAAGCAGAACAAGAATAATTAGGTAGGACTTCAACAGGTACACAAGCTCAAAACACAAGAAGGGCATCACAGAGAAAATTAACATCTGATCTTCACATCAGTGCTGTGGTGGCATCTGCCATCTAACAAGGGAAACCACTGTACAGAATGAGTGGTGGTGCACCAGTGATGTGCAAAACCCTCCAGAACTTTCTCTCCATCCTGATCCCCTTTACTCTCTCACACCTAACACACAAAACTGTGAGAGAGAAATAAACCAGAGGAACAGAGAAAGGAACAATGGGAAAATGACACAGCAATATGTGTACGAAACAAAACAGTTTATGAAACAAAACTAGAGAGCAGAGGGAAAAGACAAACAAGTATCAAATGAGTGATAAAGTCATGGGATGGGAGGAATTGAAGTCAACTTAAAAACCTGAAACTCCACAGTAAATTCCACAAAGTGCCCTTGCATAGGGAAGATGTACTCATTCAGTAATAAACAAGGATTCTTTCCACAGCATCAGTGACACTGATGTCAGAAGTTGAATACTGGGTTTGTTACGGTATCTGTGTTTCCTACAGTTACATGCACTGTCCTTTATTGTGTATGCAGGCATCACAAATAACAGAGCAAGGTTGCATTTACCCTTTTCCTGCATCCCCTCACTATTCCTGGCACAAGCACCGCCCCCACTGACGTATTCCCATGCATTTTCCCTTAACACCATTCACAGCCTTACTCTCAAATGGAGCAGAATGGAAAGGGCTGACAATTCCTTGTCTTGTTTAGTCTCATCTCTCAACCATAAATCTCACTGAAATCCAAAAGCTTGTTTTAGATCTCTAGGACACCTATATTCGGCTTAAGATGTCCAACAAGGAAAAAGCACCTTTCAGTTATTCCTTGAAGAGCCATGGTGACACACTGTTGGTTACACTGTCCTATGGGATGGCACCCAAGGCAATTGTTATTAGGGATGATATTAACCATTCATTAATCATTTATAATGGCAATAAAAGCTTTTAGAACTGCATGGTTTATTTTCTTGCATACCCATGTCAACTAAAAACATTATTGTTATTAAACATATGATAGTATGCTTGTTATTAAAAAAAATACTTCCTCAGTAAGAACTGATTATTTCACATTTTTGGGATTGCTCTTTCATTTTGTAATGATTTGTCATAACCTAAACAAATAAAATAACTGATTACTGACCTCCTTATGAGGATCCTTATGCGCTTCTAATGTCTTCATGATTGTGAGCTCTGCATAATTCTTAAACCTTGCTGGCTGGTTTCTTAGAATTTCTCTTAGAACTTTCAGTGCCAAAGCTCTAATTGCATGCTAAAGATTCAATAGTAAAATAAATGAGTTATGCATCTTTAAACAGGCATATGCTTTTAACATTTTTTCAGCTGCTGGAAAAGTCTTTAATAATGGAAAAAAAAAATCAGATTATGCTTTCCACACATACTCAGTCTGAATCCAGTGTTAACAAATAAAAGTAAGAAAAAAAGATATCTCTTCCATCTCTTGTTTAGCAGAAAATTCAGGTGACATAAACACACTGCTAAACTAATCTGACTTATCTAGTTGACTTATCTATCAGAAGTTAAGTTGCAAACACAAGGGCTGATAAAACCATCATGCAACTATATTTTTTACTTTTACTTTTTACAATTATTTAAAAAATCAAACACAAGTACTAGTTTCTTTTTATGCTCATTTGTTTCAGAAACACGGCCTTCGTAGAGAATAATTGCATAGAACTCAGTCTCTTCACAATGACTTACTGTATTTTAGAAATAAATATTTAAATGCTTTGCCATACATGTTGTTTTGATATTCTAGATTAAGGGGCTATAAACAGATAAACTTTGAATCTCAGTGCAAAAATGTTTCATTCAATGTACCATGTCAGAATCCACAAACAGGAATCCTGGAGAAGACAAGTATGCCCTTTTCAGCATCAGAGCAATCAGACTTCAAGGCGTATTTGTATTTCCATAGTTTTTCTGTTTTCCCACCACTAACTGGAATTTGTGCCCTTTCTACAACTCCTACAAACATCAAAGGTAATGAAAGTAAGCCAAGCACTTTGTTAACGTTCTCAACTGGATGTTTCTGAATTTTACCTCTTTATCTCCAAGGGTTTCAAGCAGCAAAAGCAGTATAGTTTTAAAGTGCTCATCCCAAACACCAAAAGACTCTTCCTGAGTTAACTTCATGAGCTCATAGAGGGCAGCCTTTCTTTCTTCAACTCTCTCATTATGGTTTGATAACTCTTTCAGTAGCTCTGCAACCAGATCAGAATGGTCCATGGGAGGCTCTGTCAAAAAGGAATGCACAAACACAATTATTGCAAGTCAGTATTAGTGCCTGTTGTACAACTAAAGGATACTTTCTATGCTTGCTTTTGAGCATGCCTTTGGTTTTTTCCCCACATTTGCCTGCATGAATTGCAGTTTGGCTACTACATTTTTAGTGCAGCCAACATTTCTGAACAAGCTTACAATCCCCCCCAAACCCCTACAATGATACAGCAAAAGCCCCTCGCAGGCTAGTCTACTGCAGGAGTTTTCAGGCTGGCAGTACCCGTAAGTACTCTGCATCCTTTTAAATCTGATATATACATGAAGGGCTATCTTTGCCATATGACCCCTCCATTCAAGATGAAAAATTTTCTCTGTTAGTACTACAGAATTGTTTGGACTTCTGTAAGCCATGATTCCACAACAATAGCTAGGTTGCTAAAACAAATGGGGGGAAAAAAAAGTACAACAATGGTTCTTGGTACAAGAACTGAAACAAAGGCAAACCAGGGCTATTCGTTCCATAGATCCCAAAAACAATTTGTTAAGTGATGGCTCTGGATTTTAGTTTTGATTAGAGAGGATTCCATAGTAATGAAAAAACACATTAGTAACACAACCTATATTTGTAAACACTGGACTGCAAACAGAGTGATCTGCAAACAGTCAAAAAACTTAAAAATGGTCTTAATGAAAACTTGAGTATCAACTTAGTACCTTTATTCCATCATCAAGACTCACTTAGCCTTTAAGAAAGGCAAATATATAGCTTCCATCTTTGCACTGAAACTTTTGGATAGATTAACAGAAACATGTCTTTTCCTAAGGCAAAAATTTGGAAGTTCTGTCATACAATGCAAATGCATTGCACCTTTCCTGAAATGACTGCATGTATTAACTAACACATGAGATACGTCCTCCATAACAAATTAACAATATCATACACTGAGAAACCAAAGCCCTTGAACATCTTGTATTACTATATTCAGTACTGCAACTTGCAAATGCTGTACAAAGCACTTGTACAAAGAAAACGGTAAAAGCTGAATACCACAGAATTAAATATCTTAATACCACACATCAACTATGGTAAAAATCATGCCGGTTTTGAACCCCGTATTCCTATTTGCACTCTGTTTTGCATGAATAAACAGGAGCACCAGCACCTGAAAGCAAACTACAAACACTTCTGCTGCCTCTGTATTAATGGATGATTAACGTTTGACTAAAGGGCAGACTTAAATTGCATTAGGTGAGTTATTAATTAAAGCAGATGAGCAGAATGGACAATCATTTTTATGGAAGCAAGACCATTACTTTTACTGGCAGCACTATTACACTTGTTCTAACAAACTGTAAGGATGATAGCTATAGAAAATCCTATTTCAGGGAATGCATATTGGCACTTCATTAGCAAAACTGCTCCTATCTGTTTAAATGAAGTATTTTCATTGTGATGGTGTCTTAAATGTATGGACAGAAGGGTTAAAGAGAGGGGAAGGTAAACAGCCCTGTCCATGCAGGAATAAGGAGAGGAAAGAAGCTCCAGTAGTGGACTACATAACTGAAAAACATGAAGATAAGCAAGAGAGATGTGCCTTTTCAGCTTGTGTTTTCCATTCCTTTGTATGACTTAGCACCCAGTACCTCATTTCCAAACATTCTCCAGATAAGAATGGAGAAGCATAAAAGAAATCATGTTCAAAGTCTACTCTCAACATTTCTTTTTCAGAAAGGAAACAAAATACAAATGGAGAGGAGCAGATGCAACTCCTTCATTTGAATGAATTAAAATATGCATTAGAGAGATAATTAACTGATGAAGAACAGCTCTCCTCAAATAAATCAAATAATATCCTTTTGACAGGATGAACATGGTAGGGGTTAAAAGGGAATATGGAGGTATATCCTGAATTTAGGAAATTTTCCTACTGTCACTCACAGCATCTTAATATAAAAGCTATGCAAACACGATGGTCAAAAAAGAAAACAAAGCAAGTGCAAAACTTGATGAACCACGTGCAGGGTGATTGGATTATAAATGGCTTTCTATTAATCCAGGAGGATATGAGTGACGTCCTTGCTTGCATGCGTGCAGAGCCTGGTTCTGTTGGATGCCTTTGTTAGTGCTATCAAAGAAATGTGGAGCCAACTCAGAAAATCTATAGATGACATCAATTTAGGTGCAATCACAAACGTTCTGGAGAACAGGGTGAGAATTGAAAATTATCATGTCAAATCTAAGGAATGTTCTGAAAGAAAAAAGATGCCAAGTGTTAAGGCAAGACACAGAAGCAGAAATCATAAGCCCATATACCAAGTGGGAGGTAAAAAGGAAGATGTTTGGAAAGTGCAATCCGCAAAAGTAAGATGAAATCAACTTCTTTGGAGAAGTACACTGTTTTTTGAACAGAGATTGTGAACTGCTTTTAAGGAGTCTGGAAGTGACTTAGAGAGCCAGGTTTCCCTATGCTTCAGATAAAGAGCATATCCCTTGGGGGAAAAAAAAGCAAAGTGTAAGTGGTTGGAAGATTTAGGCTGTTATTCTGAAAACCTCTTTTACTGTATGAGAGGCAAAACACTCAAATATGGGTCATGTGAGGCACACTGTAGCATCTCCTCCACTGAAAATTTTCAACTGCCAGACAAACCATCTGTGGTATACATGTTCCTGCCCCAGTGCTATGGACAGGACTGTATGGGCAGCTAAGGTTTTCCCATCTAGCCTTGTATTTCCACATCCTTCTGTCAGTAATGCATGACAGGATAGCTGGGAACCCAGTACTAACATAATTTTGTGTCAGGAACAAGCAGCAATTCAGTGGAATTTCCAAAAACTGATGATACCTAAACCCCTTCAGGTTTATGGGGAAGTAACTCGCAACAGAGGAGTTGTAGGCACAAGCTATCTTGCCAAGTGTGTCTTGTCCCTTGCAGATTTTTTGTAAACAATCCCAGATAAAATTCTAAAAGTAACACACAAATGACAGAGTGTACATGATGTAACTAAATACTAAGGGCGAACAACACAGGAATGAAAGCAAGTACTTCATCAAGATCCACTAAAGAGCAGGCCTAAATAATGCATTGCACTACTCTTCCAGCCAGGACAAACTAATACTGGATAGGGATGCTTCATTCCAGCCAGTCACGAGTTGTTACAAAACTGGATCATGCTGGCACAGCACATATTGCATCTGGTTTAATGCAATACCCAAAAATAAGTTGTCAGAAGGTAGAAGGAGGCTTCTCCCAGGTAAAACAAGATCATTTAATATAGAATCTTAAACATAACCTGGTTCTGTATGTGGATGGCAAAGCTATTTAATTATAAATATTTATATGACATGATTTGTAAAACTGTGCTTTTCCCTCCATCTTTTTCAGAAGATAGTATTTGGCTACACTATATGCTTCTTCATGATATGTAAGAAAAAACAAAGAAAAATACACCATATATGGATTTGGTTTTGATTTAATGCAAGCTTAAAGCCAACTTATAGAATAGGTGAATGAAACACCATGTCAAAAAATAATTTCATTTTTCAACAGTTTCTGTAACACAGAATGACAAAAGCAAAACAGATAGAAAGGAGGTGACTGTTTTGTCCCTTGCTATTAAGAAAGTGTTTACTTAAAAACTTAATATATAGCTGAACAACAGTGAATACCAGATTAAGAGAAACACTGACTATTTATTAAAATAACAATAGTAGTCGGACTTTGGAACCTTCTTAATATACAGATATAAAAAATTACCCAAAGATAGAAGGAGAAATATCACAAAGAAGATCTGGAAGCCTACAAAACAGCAATCCACCTAGATTTACATGGCCTAGATGAACCACCTTCTGGGTAAAAAGCTGGTTTGTTTTGTTTCATTTAAAAAGAATGTTTAGTCAACAGAAAATGCCAATGTCATGTTTCAAATACAAATATATTACTAACAAAATACTTAATCTTTTACCTAATTCCCAAACTGGTTTGATCCAGTTTTACTTCCTTTCTGTGAATCTTTTCTCCACCCTCCCACTTTAAATTTCAATCATAAAACAATCTGATAAGTAAATTTATACTGGCAATACTCATACAGGATGTGCTACCAGAAGTATACAATATAGTTCAGCATTTACTTAATTTCTACCCTTAGTCTCTACAAATACTAGGTAGTCCAACAATGTAACTCAAAGAGATGACTAAAAAATAAACTAATTCAATATACACAATTTGTAAAAACTTCTCAAAGAAGTGATGCATATATTCCTAAGAATAACTTCAGAAACGGAACTCCAAGATAGAAAATCTCATAATTTTTCTTCTAGCAGAGATTGTAATCTGAATCTTACCATCAGGAAACTGCTCTGCATCATCATCAAACATGGCTTCTTTCAAAGCAGATTTATTAAATGGACTGATACCATCAGAATAATTGTATGGGTTGTAATCTCGTGAGCGTGGTGAGGAGTGGGGAGGCATGGTGTTGAGTAATGATGTTTTGTTATCCAGAGCTGTCCGACCTGTGTCGCTCACACCACTTCCCGCTCGCATGTCCACCATTCCAGAAGCACTGCAAATCTGCAGGAGAGGAAGTATGACATGGGCATGTGAAATACACTCTCACACCTTTTAATTAATTACAACACTAATTAATTTATGTAGCAAAAACTTAACAAATTTCATAATGCTTAGAATTTTCAAAGTAGCCTTCAAATAAGAAGTCTTAGTTCCCTAAACTTTGCTTTCCTTAAAAAAACCCAAGCAAAAATAAAAGCAGAAAAAGAGAAAGTGTATGTTGTCCAAAAAAAAAAAAAAATCAAAACCCAGAAACAGTTGTATTTTATTTTACAAGTCTGATGCAAAATAATTAAAAACATGTTTAAACTTATTCATATACAGCGAGTTCAACAAATCTTAAACCAAAAGTTCCACAGAAACTGAATTCTTAAATATTGCATGTAGGACTTAACAGCCCACAGGTTTTGTACACAGTAAAATAAAATGAAACATGCAGAAAACCATATATCAGGGTGCAAACTTTTCAAGTTTTACTCCAGCTGTTCTGCAAGATCACTGGTTTTTAAACTACTAACACGTTAAACAGACGGTGCTACTTAAAATCAGCATTTACGTTTTCAAAATGTGGTTCAAGACTAGGAACATATTTTTCTAAAGCTCTTAAGTAATTCAGGAGAAATGTCCAATCTAAGAAAAATATAAACCTCCCGAAACAGATGCTTTCCCATCTGTAATCAATGAGACACTGGCTTAGTTTGCTGATAGCAAGAGGGACTGAGTTTGAACACTCACCGAATCGCCATCATCCTTTTTAGCATCTCGTTTTACAGGCTCGTTCATATCTTCCTGACTACGAAAACTGAAATTCTGAATGGCTTCAGTGACTCCACGAAGAGAGCTGTAAATATCTTCAGAATTCATGTTTTCAGTGTCATAGTCAAATGCACTGTGGGCCAGAGAAGGACAGAGGAATTAAGATGGATTTATGCTGTGATTCTGTATTTTTAAATCACATTCACAGGTAACTAGAGAGACCCAGGAAATATTACTACTTTTATACTTTTCTTGAAATACATTAAGAAAGTTGTCTCTTCACAATACAAAACTGTATTAAGGTATGCCTTAGTAAGTGTATTACCACTGACACAGAAAGGACTGGAAGTAGCTAAGGGAAAAGCTACATTAGGTACCAGCATCTGCCTGAAGAAACAAACCTTTTTTGCTGTTTTACTCTGCTGAATGTGGAGCAACTGGAACTTTTACACCATCCCCACATTAAAAAGTCCTAAAGTAAGGAGTGCTGATAAAACTCATCAGCAAGTTGACTGGTAAGCTAAATTACAAACTCTACTTTGCTGACAACATCATTACTATAAAAAACATTTGTAAACTTACTTTTTTAGTCTCCCTAATATTAAATCTAGTTTGATGACCCAGTCTGTTGGTTTTGGCTGGAATAGACTTAACTTTCCTTGTAGTAGGTGGTATGGGGCTATGCTTTGGATTTGTGCTGAAAACAGGGTTGTTAACATATGGGTAACCCCTGGAAGCAGTGAATTGTTTGTTACTTGCACATGCAGCTTTTGCTTTACCTAATTAATTGTCTTTATCTCCGTTTTCTCTCTTTTATATTCTGATTTTCCCCCATATCCCACCACAGGGGATACTGAGTGGCTGTGTGATGATTAGGTGTCAACTGAGGTTAAACCATGACATCAGCTGACATATTCTAACACTTGTTAGAGAAGCGTGCTTTGGCTCCTTCTCTTGCTAATCCATTTGCAATCCAAGATGTACAACCGTTTCCCACCTCAGGGAAGCATGTCAGACCCTTCAGGGAGGCTGAGCAGTTCACTGTCATTCTGTGGAGGAAGGGGGATTGTTTCTGAGCATCTGCCATTTTGTGCAAGATTTTGCCCATTCTTTCATTGTTGGGGTTACATCTTTGGACAATGTGCCATAAGCCTTAGAGGTGGAGTTGTAACAGCACCACCCTGCATTACCTTGGTGACAAAGTGTTCTGTGATGTATTGGTTGGGGAAGTGAGAGGACTTGACCAGCTTGCTGGAGAGCGTGGAGTAGGTCTTGTTAAAGGACTTCCCATTGATCCCTGGAGGAGGAGAGGTGAGAAAAGATACTCTAGTAGAACTAAAAGCTTCCATTTTAACTTATTATATTCATTATTATATTTATTTTCTGGTGCCCAGAAATATTTAAAGAGCTTCAAATAAATTCCTGAATTGTCTAACCCATTACTAATAACTTCAATCCTGTGTAACTTTGAAATTAGAAAGTTCAAGATAAACTACTTTTAGGAAGCACATTCAAACCTATTAAGTCACTTGGAAGCAACACAGACTCAGAACCTGTAACTGTAGAGGAAAAAGTAAGTCATTCCATAAAGTGCTACTAGGATAGGTTTCTACATAGTCACTTCAGAAAGAGTAGTAACAGAAGTGTGGATACCTGACCACTGTTGCCTGTATTCCGTAGATGATTATGGAGAAGCTTTGTGGCTCCATCCTGAAATGTTTTTGGTAAAGCACCCAATAGCATTGTAAACTCTGGAGTGTTGAGTTCAAAAAGGGAAATCAGCACTGACTGTGCAGCCTACAAAAAGAAAACACAAACTGAAGACGTTAATTAGAGCTTCATAGTAATTTTATCAGCAAAAGATGCTATAATGAGAGTGGTAATCACCAAATGTGACTTAAGTCTTGATCAAGCTTGAATAACAATGTTAACAGACGAGAACAAAAGCAATTCATATTTGCTGGTAAGCTGGAAGTTCTGATTTTGATAAATTCAGGCACACAACTATCATTGTAACAAGCAGTCTTTTAGAAATGTGCTTTTCAACCCCCCTATCCTCACATCCTTACTCAGAAAAAAAAAACCCCAAAAAACAAGAAGGAATTTGAAAAATGGCGTTAACGGTTTGGGAAGCTGAAAAAATTTAGAGAGAGAAATTAAACACACCAGGCAGGAGGAAGCATGTGATCCTTACTACTGAGTTCTGCAAGTGAAAATTACAGATGATAACTCACTTACTTGAAAAGGACCAGTTAGCACTGTAGAAATGAAAACAAACCCAACCAAACAAGACACCCTAATTTGGAATGTGACAGTAGTGATCACAGCACTTGATACTCCTTATAATTTTCCCTACAGCCAAGCTAGTTAGTTAACCTTGCCTCTGCTTCCTTTAACCTTCCTAAAAGGTAGGCAAACACAATGGGCAATGAAATTTAGCTAACTACATATTGTGAAGATGGAAACTGTGGAGTAGTTTGTACCGGATGTCACCTCTCATATTCTCAATTTAATCAGTTCATATTTACCATCTTTATCCTACAGCATGTTTTACATATGCTGGGGATTTTTTTTACCTCAATAAAAAAATGAGCTCTCTCTACTGACAAAGCAACAGAGTAAATTACACAATAATTGGATTCCCTCTAGTACAGGAATTGTTGGATGAATGACTTAAGTAATGTTTATACAGTTTGAGGAAGATTCACCAGATAGTGTAACAAACCTGACAACACAGTAACTAAACTAACAAGTGCAAAGAAGAACTGGAGGAAGTTTTCGAGAATTACTTCTTTGCAGCAAAACCTCGTGGTTGTAAGATTAACCAGCTATGTGTAGTTTATATAGCACAACATCAAGGTCTGCCATGCACTGGAGAGAACCAGTGCCTCATCCTAGACAGAATGATAGGCAGCTTGCTTAACCACTAATACACTCCAAGCAAGTAGTTTAGAAAATTCTTCTAGACATTTATTTCCCTCCTTTTGCTTCCAGAGCAATGAACTGTAGCTTTTTTTAATTAAAAGTGGCAAGCCAAGGTATGAGCACACATACCTGCACACATCTCAGAATTAAGTTTAATGACAAAAATCCTAGCATGTCAGAGTGCCACAAATTACCTTTGCATACTCGTGACTGGTTGTTTTCTTTAACCTTTATTTCCTTCACCCTTTGATAGCCTTCTCTTCAGGTGATCACACTGAATGTCCTCTGCAACCTGTCTGATATTTCTCTTGTTCTTGTCATTTTTAATGGTCAGTCTTTTTATCAAAATTGACACAAAACAGAACAAAACCAAGACAAATCCAGCAGCTGAGCTGAGGTTTGGGAATCATCACGTTCATTTTTCTGTCTGGTTAGCCAGCCTCCACTGCTTAATATTGTGTCTGTTTAAGCTGCTATTAAGAGAACACAACAGGCAGTCCAGGTTTGTATCAGGATACAAACAGATACATCAAGTCTGCCCAAAATATCAATATTGATACTGATATGCAGGTTTTCAAGGCAGTTATCTGTTTTCTCTCTTTCTTCCATGCCAAAGAGTATTTGGAGGTTTTTATTCTCCCCAGCATAAGGTCTCTCCTAAGATTAAAATTCACTCACATAGAGATCATCTTTAAAAGAGTGAAATAAGGATTAGAAATATTTCTTTGGTTTTGCTTTCTTCTTAGAAGATTTCTAAGAATAGATTCACACTCTTTCCAGAAGCACTCTAATCTTAGAAGAAATTTTACCTTCCAGAAAGAAGTCCCATGTCACTGAACTACACTAATAGTGCCCAATTTCAGACTAATAAACTAGGATTTTTCATAATACTTAGCATTAGAACTGTTTTGGCTAAGGAAAAAAAACCCAAAACCACGAATTACACAGAAATTACTTAAAAAAACTTTCAATTTAAAGAAATCACATTAAGTGCTTAAGCCTATTTAAATAAAATTAAAAAGCCTGTGATAGCAAGTTGAGAAGACTGTTAAGAGAATTAAACATTTTAGACTATCAGAATAACTCTTTTGACTTCTTACTGGCAAAATTTTATTCTCAAGATTTAAAGGATTTTTGCAGTTAGTTGCCTCAAAGACCTATGTTATGCAAAGAAAACATAAAATCCGAAAACTTACATAATTAAGGTGTTCCAGATGACTAAACTCACTGGTAATTCTTTCCATGATTCAGTTACTTATTACATAAAAATGCTTATTAGAGTTATGAACCATCAGATAAGATAGCTTGCCACGTGTCTTAGTACTAAAATTTCACTGATTTAGAAGATAGTGCTGCTTCAGTTCTCCTCCTGTTTTATGATCTTTTATATGTTACTAGAACATGATACCCAGGCAAGAAAACTCCACTGGGTGTAATCTATTGCTGTTTTCTCAAACTCATGAAGTTATACAAGAAGTGAATGACTAAAACATTATCTCCACTATAAAAACTCTCTGGTGTTTTTTTATTATGTATTACAAACATTCTAGATACCAAGAAATATTGTAAGTTATTTTTATTTTTGTTTTCTTTACATTACATTTCATAAGACAGCTTCTACTATTCTCTCCTACATCCCTCCTAAACAAAGGAAGTTGCTCTTTGCAGAAAAGATGAAGCTGCCAAAACGCAAGCTTAACTGAAAGTAGCCAAACAAATCTGAACAATTAAATTATTGCAGCTTTTCAAACTGCAGAATAATACAGAAAAAAAACAGAGACAAGTTAGATTTCTGTGTCATACATACTTGCACTGAGGAACCTTAAAACATACATTTCTGTAGCATTAACATGATGGAAATGGCAGCTACAGAGTATGACTTGTAACCATCAGAAGAACGAAACGCTATTCCATCAAACTGCAAATAAAATTTAAAGATTTTTTGCCTTCTACAAATTGAAGTACAGTTTAGAAACCTTTTCCAAAGACTGCAGTAGTACATTTCTTATGGTTATTCAGTACCCCTGCTGTATCAACGTAGCTCACAAATGTTAATTTTCACTTCACGTCATTATGTGGAAAGGGAGGTTTGCACTGCAAGTGCAGCATTACAAGAATAAGCCTATGATACTACCTTATCAAAGCACAAACTTCCTTTGTGCAAGGGTCAACAGCTATCTACCTACCTGTTGTTAAAAATAAAGGACTCTAGAAAATCCAACAGAAATTAGACTGAATTTATTACCAAAGTTACCAACTCACTCCTGTTGCAAATGTGCTATTTAGTATCACAGGGGTGGTCTCTGAAGTAATTTTAAAACTGTACAAAAAATGGCTACTAAAGAGATTTTAGTACTAGACAGTACTTGCAATGAAGAATTATAAATTACTAAACAATCTCAACATATTAACATATATAAAAACACAACCGTAATGGAGAGTTTCAAGATGTTGATTTCAAATTTTTACTTAAATATTCTTAATTACCTGGAATGTTTTGCAATTCTAACGACACATTAACAAACATACCTTCCTAACATCTGAACTTTTAGGTTCTGTGGTCCAGGTGATGATTCGAGACACTGCTAACCTAGTTTCACTTGAATTTACAAAATCTCCTGGATCCATCTGTTGCGCAAGAGTTTCTATGTATTTTAGGATTGCAACTTTGACCTGCAAAGAGAAATAGAGTCAGGTGGACAATAAAAATGGTGTGCTGCAAGAACAACTGAGCTCACAGAGTAGTGTTAATTCCCTAAAATAGAGATTTTTTTTCCAATTAAACTACATGTTTTCAGCATTACTATAAAGGGTTTTTTTTGCAATAAAACAATTTACAAGTGGATTTAGCATTTAAAGAAGGAAGTTATTCCAAAGATATTCAAATATTCATAGAAAGCTTACATTTCACTGCTAGCAAGTAAAACACATAAATCATTGCATATGCAGAAGCTTATATTAAAAAAAAAAGAAGAAAAGATTAAGGAAGTTTTTCAAGTACTAAAATAAAAAATGAACATCATCTGACGAACCAGTGATCACTTCTTACTAGCTCCTACCAGGTACTTAACACTCGGTGTTTTTTCATAAAATATCAGGTCACAGTCTCTGGAAATAAGCTAGAAGCTTCCCATTAAATACTAAAAATGCATGGAATAGAATTTCTAGGAAAAACTTAAGATGGGTCACATGCACACTTTGTTTGAATGTATTTAGATGACAGAAACATGGATTTACCAGGAGGACAGAAAACCTCCTGTACTCCCACATTTATCTGATCATTCTCGTACTCCAAGAACTTGTTTTACTTCTTATGCAGAATCCCTGTTTTTTTTACATCCCAGACTGCAGCCTCTCTGGTTTCTCCAACAATGCACCACTGCACAGTCTGGGGCAAAGGGCTATTATGCTTGTATATATCAAAAATATTCACTCCCTCAGAAATTTGCCAGCCAATCTGTCAACAAAAGTTGTGGACATTTATTTAGACCATCTATCAGATTTAGCTGCTTTTATTTCCACTAGTAATTATAGTGAACCAAAAATAGCTACCAGAAGGGAGAGACCTATGTCCATCATAACCAGAGAGAAGAAGAGTTCTGGGTGTATTTCTGGTTGTTCATGGCTTGTAGTATAACTGCTCTGA
>WEIU01003065.1:52418-97387 GCA_013389925.1 Aegithalos caudatus
GCAAAGCTATTTAGAAATTTCTCTTGGTCATGAAACTTGCAAGCTATTAGAAACTCAAGAAACACTTGCGCACATATGAGGATTAATAATGAATACTTCATTTCAAAGCAGTTGTTAAAGCTCAACTTCTCTGAAGTTATACCAAGGCTTTCATCTTATGTAGATCAATATCCACAAATGCACACTATTTGCTAGCTATTTTCCAAGGAAAAAAACAAGCCATGAACGTCTCTGAAGCAAAAAACCTTAGGCCATATGACTTTCCAAATTCAAAGCAATAGCTGACTTTTCTAGATTATGTAGGGAAACCATGGTGACACCACTACATTTGACTGTAGAGGATTTAAATAAATCTATTGTAAGACTTGAAAAGGTTGCTGTTAAGGACTGTAACACTTAGAACACCCAGAGGGATTTCTCCCATTGAAGAGACTGAAGTACTGTATCTGAGAGAGCAGGATTATTTAGTGTTTGAACTGCTTCCTGAGGAACTTGCACAAACTTCTGCAAAGATGGAGGCTTTCAGACAGAACAGCACTGAACAGAAGGAGCTCTTACTAAGAGAGCTTTTCACAGAAAGACAGATTCCCAAAGCTAAACTTGACAGCTATTTTGAAAAAAACAATTTTTTACTAACTGCTTTTGAGATAAGAAATTCTGTAAGGGCTACACCTTTCTGTGGTCCATTACAATGAGCCAGTATTATTACAGATTAAAAACCCCATGCCAAAGTAAAACTCTGTAAGAGCAGCAAATCTACTTTAGAAGTATCTTTGCCAATATTTCCAGTAACAACGTATCAAGCTGAAATTTAGAAATAGAAAGGTTAACATCTATGATCTATTTCAGTCTTCAACAATCCATTTAATCTTTCTGAGAGAAAAATTTTTGAACTACAATGAAATCATCTTCAGAATTTTTACAATCAGTACTTGCTGTTAAGTTGAAACCACTCTCTACGAACTTGTTCAATACTCTCACTTTCAGACTGTCATATCCCAGGTGTCTGCCTCTAAGTTACTGAATACTTAGGAGTGACTGCACTTGCCATTATATAACCAAATGACTAAAACATACACTAAATAAATTTTGTAAGTTTCTCTCATAGTTGTGAATCAGTGTTACTCAGGGTTTTTTAAATTCAGGAATTTAAATATTGACTTAGGTAAAAAAAAATCTTCTGATCAACTGTGGCAAAAACCTTTGTCAACAAATCAGCATTTTCAAAGCAAAGAATTCAGAAACTTGAATTCTGGCCACAATGCTTAAATTAACTCCTCACTGAGGCTGAGTTAATATGAAACCCAAGAAAAATGAAGTGATGATTAGAAGTGTGTTTCAGGACAATATCCATCCTTTGAAAACAGCATGTTTTGCACCTGCAAAAATAAGCTAAATAGATTATATCTCACCTAGAACATTTGACTCCTATGCTCATTCGAACATTTGATCAAAACAGACACATACATCTGGCACCTCTACACTCTAAGGAATTCACCACACCTAAGTGTAAAATGACTGCAGAAGTATGACAGATATAGCACAGTACACTAAGCAGCATCCTCCATGGATTAGGTCAGTAGAATTCTATCTTCTCTATGGCTGGTCTTCTTACTGCCCAGCTATCCAAATCCATCTCTGTGGCTGTTCTGAAAGCTCAAGTATTATTGTCTGAGACTCAGCTAAGTGTAAGAATGACAATAACAGTTCACTCCAAAGGATCATGATTATTTACTACTATCAAGTGAAAACCAGAGGAAAAAAGTCATTTGTAGAAGGGAATCATTACATGGCTCAAATTTCTGATCTACCACTCCTTCTATTTGACCATCTTTAGGAATGCTGAAAATCCCTTCTCTGACTTTTTCTTGTCACAGCGAATGCTGTTTCTCACTACTCCTAGAAAAAAAAGCAGATAATCATTTATCAAAGAACAAAAGCTCAAGACTTCAAGAACTGGAGTAGTCCTCTAGGGTTATCAATTATTCTGGGGATTTTGATCACATCAATTATTCAATTGATTATATCAATCAATTATTCTATCTGGATGCACTGAAGATGGGATTTAGACAAAATACACAATAATGTGGATATTAAATAGATACTTCTGATCTGTGGGCAATAACATTACTGTCTGAATCCTGGCATTGTAATTACCACATAGAAAGGAAGTAGGGGGCAGATTCCACTTTCTTTTGAGAAAAAAAATCTTACCTTCTCTTCAACAGTCACATAATTTACTGTCACAAAAATTCGTTCAAAATACTCTTGATTTTGCTTCAAACTAACAGATGTTCTTCTGTGGAGTTAACTTTTACCAGCAAAATTCTCTTAATATTATTTTCAGAATGTCTTCCCATCAAAGTTTTCATATTTCTGAATTCATTCTAGGCCACTTAGGGAATAATCTTAAACTCAGTCCAAACTCAGCCTAGTACGGGTGCATGTCTCGTTCCAAATCTATGCTCTCAGCTTTGAAATGTGCTTGATACACTTTTAACAGCTACACACTACTGTATGGAAAAAGGAACATCTCAACCATCAAATTCACCTTCCTGGGGAGGAAAACCAAGTAAAATAAAACCAATCTCAATTTGTTCTAAGGATTCATTTAAACAAACAACTGATTTTTACTACCTCATTTGCTGTCTTCAATAAATGACAGCAGTCCCTTTTTAACACAGCTCTACGAAGCAACAGTGGTCAACGTATCAACTGTCCTCAAAAGCTTAAAAATGTAAGTTTTACTGTATTGTAGACAAAAAAGGCATATTCATGTAACTTTAGGTTCAACATAACTCTGGAAAGTCATATTCTTGTGCAGTATCAAACTGAGTAAAAATTTTTCGTGCAGGATAGAGCAGAAGATGGCAGTTATCATATGCTTGTTATTTCCCCATTCTCATCACTTATATATAAATCTTCTTAAGAATTGATGCATTTGTTCTAAAATCAACACTATTTGGAACTGAAAATGTACTACAGAATACATTTTTACTTTCCAGACGTGCTGGCAGATCTATAGACTACAGATTCTTAGGTAAAGTTGTGTGTAATTATAAAGCTACACATGGCTTTCAGAGGAGTACGGTGTACCACAGAGGGAGCTGATTTTTAACATAGTAACTCAAGCTCACATTAATATTAGAGTAATTTAAGGTAACTCAAGGCCTATGAGGCTGAACACAGGAAAAAATATATATGAACTAGGAATAAAAGTATGGGAAATCACAAACATAAAATTAGAAAAGACTTGATAGAGTGAGTTTGCATAACCAGCTTGATGTTAGGCAGCCACATTTTTGTTGCTCATTTTTACTGCACTGTGTTTTTATTAGATCCCTCTTGCAGCAAACATTTTCATACTAGTGTCATGTTGAAAACTGAGCATCTGCATGCTTGAAGTTTCCCGCCAAGGTTAGTAGCAGCATACAATGCATTCAAATAAAAATTATTGGTAACACTGTAAGAGTTTCACATAGGGTTAAGAATAAAGACAGTAATTCAGAAAAAAACCTTTGAGCTCCAAAAAGAGCGAAGCTGGTCCTGCAGTGCTGGCTTGACTGTCTGAAAGTTTATAAAAACAAAATCCACTAATTGAAAACCTTTTTTTTTCTTTGTTTTTACACAAAAAACAAAAATAACAATCCACATTCAAAAATTAAGAGAAGCAAATTTCTTTTAATGGTGATTTCTGCTTGCAAAGCAAGCCTAAAAAGTCTTACCTTCAGACTAGGTGTTTGGGTCTGGTCAACAGTAAATCTCATTAAAATACTGAACTGGAGGTCATTTGGAAAAGATTCCCTGTAAACAAACAAAATAATGTTGAATTTTAGTTCAAGAACTGTTGAGAGGCACCAAATAAGCCCTCACACGCTTCTTAGTAAAGATGAAATTGCTACCAGTTGCCACTGCATCTGACCTTTCAGAAACATTTACCTAGCATGTTAAGGACAAGATTTAAGAATTCCTGCTATGAAGCAATTTTAGCTAGAACAGATAATGGAAATAATGGGGAATGATATAATTATGATATGCTAGAATTCTGATTCTAAATCAGACTTCTAGTGAAGTCTGGGGAGAAGAATGGGAAGACAGAAAGCAAATTCATAATTACCATAACTTCTTAAAAGTTAATGCTGATGCAGAATATTCCAGTGAAACTATTACAGCAAAATAAAGAAGTTCAAACACAATTTCTACATCACTGAACAAACATACACAACTCAGATGCACATTCTGGAATCAGGTAAGTAGCATCATAATAATTGTTCAGCACTGAGGACTCAAACCCTTTCAATTAAAAGTCATTTTATGAAACCAAAATGCTGAAGCAACAAGGTTTACTGAAGCTTCAAGATCTGCTATGAGCTGTGCACTTTTCCAGAAATCAAATAGCACACACACACACACACAAAAAAGGCAGCAAAACCCTTGAAAACAGCTAACAACAATGTTGTTGTTACATTTTTAAGAGCTCAATTACCTTGTGACATCAAGTGCCTTTTGAACTTTTGCTTGTACAGACCCAAGCAAATCAGCACCCATTTTCTTCAATAGCTGTGTCAGCAGTACAAACAGCCAGTCCTGCAGATCTTCTTTATGGACCTGGATGAAGTCGACCAGTGTCTCCAAAAACATACTGAACACCTAAAAGGCAGAAGAAGATGGAAAGAGGGTAGGATGGGGCAAAAGAGGAAACGACACTGACGTATGCCAAACTTACAAACGAAGAAAGCAGTAAGGGAATCAGAGGCAGAGAAAGGCAGTGTTTTGCAGCCAAGCGGGAAAAAAAAAAAAAAAGAAAAGAAAAAAAAGAAAAAAAGAAAGGAAAAGAAATCTGCCTTGCTTTTTCACTGGATTTTGATATAAGAGTACATTGGAAATGTTAGCTGACTTCTGTAGAAGTTTGACAGTTAGGTATTCCATGCAGTTTCGTCAAGAAAAGGAATGCTTACTGTGATGGCTGGCGCAACCTCAATTTTTCCAGAAAAACTTAATTTTTTACCCTTTCAAGCCCTATCATTAAGTTGATTTGTCATATTTCACAAGGACTACAAAAACACTTTCTCTCTAAAACCAAAAATGCTGCTACAATTCTTTAGCAAAATATGAATTGTAAATATCTGCATTATTAAATACTGCAAAATCATGACAGCTAGCCAATTCCTTTACATAAAATACTTGTGGAACAGAACAAGCTTCTTCTACTATTGCAGGTATCCCAACACAAAATTATTCACCACAGAAGGGAAAAAAGCCACAATTGATTTTAGATTGGCAGGTGTTTAAAACACAGAAGAACTTGCGTTTTTTTGAAAACACAATATCCATTGCCTTCTTTTCAACAAATAATGTTGAAAAGACTGCACTAGGTAAAAATAAAAACAAAACCAAAAGAACCAGAACCATGTATTTTTTTATTGGACTCACACCAGGAAGAAGGGCTTTTTGGAGGGAAGGGGTCAAAGAAGGTGTGACAAATAGGTAACTTTGTTTAAAGAGCTCTTTTAATATATCTCATTAATTTTAAATTTTTTCCAGACCTAAGAGTGAAATCAGGATGTATACACTCTATACTTGTGTGGCCCATGGGTTTCCTGTTTCTCTGACAATAAAAATGGGTGTTTGGGCTGAAAAAGGCTCCTTCACAATACACAATCCAGCTCCAGCACAGAGCTGGGTACAGAAGTATCCCTGTGGTGCAAAGAGGGCTGGGCAGATATTGTCTCCTGAGATTTTGACATGGGTGCAAGACTAGAAGTGGCTAGTGCAGAGCAAGGGCTTGAACCCCACACTCTCCTGCAGCTGAGCTGCCTTGTCATTAGGTCGAATTCTGCTGCTTCTGTGAGAGTGGAAAACCCCAAACTGTGATCACACCTCACATGGCCACACACGCTAGGCCATGGAAGCAGACTTCTACCACAGCACTGATGCAAGGAGGAGCTGCCATGTGCTGCTGCACACCTTCATCGCTGAGGAAATTCCATTGCTTTTCATGTTGATCATCAAATCAGGGAAAGCACATTCACACCATAAAGTGGACAAATTCCATACAAGTATCTCTTAATGAAGAACCTCCAAATTTACACTAGAAATAAAAAATAAATTCAGATTAATTTTATCAAGAAAGGTTGGACCAGATTATCCTTGAGGTTCCCTTTTAACGAGGTATTTTATGAATCTTTCAGGATCTACTTGAGACGTGGGAAATTTTTTAATAGATACCTTAAATAGTGAAAATCTGTGTTAGAAATAAAACAATACAAATTCCTGCTCAATGAAAGGCCCATCAGGAACAGCTACTTTAATTAACTTCCCTTTTGGGAAAAATTACATTTAAATTGGGGGGAAAAAATTGCCAACTTCTGTGCTGTGTAGATCTATATTCAAGTCTGAGGTTTCAAAATTACCCTGGCAGTAGTGGGACAAGACTTTTATGTGCAGGACTGAAAACATCTTTTGCCTCAGGCTAAACTGAAACAATATCTAACTTAGTGGATTCACAAGCAGTAGCCACAGTTATAAGACAGTAGCAAAACCAAACCAATATGTACTTTCTATATTGTAATATGAAGTCTTTGGCATTCACAGCTCTAAAGTAAGGGAAAAATATACTTAGGCAAACAAACAAATTCTGGTGCTAAAGATTACATTGTGTGTGTGTGTGTGTGTGGCAGTATCTCAGAAAATCTTTCAAACTGAACTACACAGCTCAACAGAATTTAAACCTGCACCTGTTTCTTTGAGTTTGCAGACACTGACACACATGGCTTTTCCATGAAAACATGGCAGGCTGAACAAACTGGTTACAAGCTGACTTGATGGAGTAATATGGACTTATGACACTTCAAACATGTAAAGTGGCTTTAACTGAAATCATTATACAGTGAGTTATGATTCACTATGGCAAAAGTACTCTGAAGATCCTATGTTGTTGTTTTAGCTGTTGAAAATACAAATAACTGAGGATTCAGCTTTGTTTTCAAGCTTTGTTTTAGATTTACCACAGAGAATGTCTAGAGAAAAATAAGTTGAGTAATTGTGTTGCATTAAAAAAACACTAGATATATCATTTTGTCTCAGCATGAAGAATTTAAGAAGGCTGAAAGAGCATTTAACGTAAAGGATGAATTTGGAATGGAAAATGGAACTCAACCACCTATATGTTGAAGAATGTACATGGATACCGCAAAAACTGCGGTTTCCATTTTTATGACGCAAACTAAAATTCGGACATCAACCGTCTAAAGTTGAAGTTCACAATAAACTGACAGTGGAAAAAATAAACAGATATGGAAATAATTATAAGTGATCTACATCTAAAGTGAATTATTTCAGATGTGCCAACCACCACAATATAAAGCAGGAATGCATAACCAAACAATGTCAGTTAATTAGTAGATAAAGCACATCTCGAAACTTTACCACACATTTTACTAATTGCTTATAGCATTTTATGATTGCAAAAGGTTTGACACTGCATGAACTCTTTGGGGAAGAAAAATAGAGAAAAGGGGTTAATTGCACATTCATGCAAGTAAGGTTAGACTTCCAACAAATATTGAACCAACTTACTCTCTAAAGAGAGTTCCAACACAGGGGACAGCATGCAAAACGAAACAAAAACAGAACAGAACAAAACAAAACAACAAAAAAAGGGAAAAAGATAAAAACACACAAATTAGTGGCCATCAATACAAAGTTCCTGTATGGAATATAAACCAAAATAAAACAAAAAAGGTACTTCAAAACTTTTATGACAAATTTAAGTAATTTTATTGGGATACCAAATGTATTTTTAAAATAAGCACTTGGCATGTCCTTAAAGTCATTTTCCCATTTTCTCCTCCAAATATTATTACTCTCTTATTCTATGTAACTCCCTCCATCCAGATATGTTGAAGTTAACCTTATAAAGCCCCACAAAAGTGATGACAGAATAATTCCTACAGACACTTGAGTCTAGGATGAGGTTTATGTAGACGTATGTGTGTGATTAAAAAAAAAAAAAAATTACAGCTCACGAACTCTTAATACTTTAAGCATTCTCCTCATTAACATATTGATAACTATTAGTAGTTTTGCAACACCAAAAAGCAGGCAAGGTTTCAGTGACTGGAACAGCTGTACCACAGGTACAACACAGGCCAAATTTTTCAACTTGAAGCTACATTATTTCATATCACAGTGGACAGTAAAGAGAACAATCAACTAGAATGTCAATGTTTTTATAGGCTTACTTAAAAGGCAAAATGCTCTTCTGACATATACAACTAAAGTTTGGAACATTTTCATTATCCTTCCCTGGCTCCCATGCTACACAAAGATCTCCACAGTAGCTCTGACATATTAATTATAATGCTACAATATTGATTACCACAAAACAAGCACAATTAAACCAAGTTGCTCTTAACAATTTGGTCATTACTTGATTTAAAAAATAAATATTCCAGCAATATTTCAATATTTAAAATTTTTTCTTCTGCTTTGACTTTTCTTTTTATGTAATGTTTTCTTCTTTTTTAACTGTTTGGCTTAGTCTTTTCTTCTCGATTTCTGCTGTATGTGATCAGCTTTATTAATACCATGCTGCTGTCTGCAGTGCAAGTTATTTCCAAAATACATTGTGTCAGAGATAGCAGCCAAGTCACTTCTTCCAACAGGAAAAATAAAGAGGACAGATGAACACTAAGTTAACCTGTCAAGACCTCTCATCACTCTGAATTTAATTTTCCATTGCAGCAATAAGGAAGACTTAAATATATGTAAAATGTATTGCATAATCACAGCAGTTTTTCAGGATTCTTCTGGGAAAAGTCAATACTTCTGAAATAATACCCTGTTATGAATTTATCTTTATAATAGCTTTTATTATTTTATATTTATTTTATTATTTTATCTTTTATAATATCAATTCCAAAATACAGATAAAAATGGGACATGTTATACTCAACATAAAAAATACCACATCTTCCAAACAAGACTATAATTAAATATAAAGTTATGTATTTTTTTACATTATTACATTTATTTGGCTCCTTACTTACATGAATTCCTTCTGCTATGAGAAACATTTAATCAAGCTGTACTAGTAACCCACCCACCACAAAAAATGTAAAAACACTATCGTGCAAAGTAACTCACTTAAAAAGATTTTATTGGTCTTAGAAAACAGAAGCATTGTTTTTCTTGTTATATTATCCATACTGAGTTCTTACCTAAGTAAAACTGAATAAAACACCACATTT
Source organism: Aegithalos caudatus (assembly GCA_013389925.1). Lineage (NCBI taxonomy): Eukaryota > Metazoa > Chordata > Aves > Passeriformes > Aegithalidae > Aegithalos > Aegithalos caudatus. The sequence goes on from WEIU01003065.1 coordinate 61,670, forward strand.
TATTTTATACCAAAGTATAATCTCCTTATGGAATATTAAAAAAATGATGTAAAAATTATTCACCAGTCTCAACTGCCAGCCCTATCTGCGAAATTCATGGAAGACATCATAAGCTATGATAATACGAAACAGTAAATAAGAACACATTTGACATAGTTCATCTGATTATATATGATTTAGTCAGACAAACCTACTTGTAACTTAAATTACTGCAGAGCCTTTTTTTCTAATTGAGAGAAAATCTATACTTGTATTCAGGTGGCCTCTGTAAACAACTACTTCTTAAAAACACAGATTTTGAGCACAAACTGCTGAACTACTTCAATGCATTTTATATGACATTTATCTTCGGTTTATTTGCATGATCCTGCAGAAAAAGGGTGAAAATTATCTTTTTCAAAACTCCAAATTAAATTAATTGAAATATGATACCATTAATCACTTTTGCTTGTGAAATTTTACATATGCAAATATCACTGATGTAATTTACCATAACCACCTTCCTTTTAATTTATGTTTTCAGACATGTACTGAAAATAAGGAAAACCTACACATACCTTACTGTGAGGATCAGCAAACATTCTTGTGAAGATCTCACACAATCTTTTCAATTCAACACGACTGTCAAAATGACAACAATACATTAGTCAACTCCCTTGCTAGTCCTGCTAGAACACTGATGCATAGCAATCAGTGAAATCAAGAGTAAATATTGACTCATATAACCTACTAAATTAAGTAGAGGAAACCGTTTTGTTCAAGACCTGGGTAAAAATGTAATAGCTTTCATCTAAAATGAGACTTTAAACCTATAAACATCTCTTTAAACTGTCTCATATATTATACCATACTTTTGTAACAGAGCAGATACTGAAAAAGGTGTTCTTAGTAGTGAGTAGTAGATAATTTCTTCTGAATAAATACCCCCAAAACTATAGTAATAGAAAAGGCCTTCCACTCACAGTAAGTGGAAGCATCTTATGCACCTTCTGTATCTCAAGAATTCTCAGTTCTGAGTTCCCAACATCCACTAGTATATAAATACACACTAGTAAGCAGAAGTGAGAAAAGCTTCCTTGTTCCTTCCCCTGTCTTAACTTCCAAAGACACACCCTGCCTCCCAACAACACTGAAACAAGATGTTATCCTACCTTAGAGTTCTCTGGTTCTTTAGCAAGTTCTGCAGGCCTAGAAGGCCTTCCTTCCTCTCTGACCAGTTGGTGCTGGCACAGCGGTTCAGGACTTCAGCCACGTCTTCTGTCTGCCTCATGTACGTCGGGATGCTCCCGTTCCTGGAGCTGTAGGACCTTTCCGAACAGGCACTTGATGCATCACTGTTGGCATCATCATCTGAGTACATGCCATAGGATTCATATCTTCTTCGCACGGGCTTCTTCTATTGTACACAGACAGCCCAGATCAGCACTGATTCTCAAAGAGGTAACACAGCACACCCATACTGGGTCAAAAGACCAACAGTTTAAATAACTGGTGTGACCCCTACTCCCTGCAGTGACAAATGGCTCCAACCACTCAGCAGCTCAAAGTTAATGGAAATATTTTGAAGTATGGCTTACATAGTACTCCACATATAAACCCAAAATAAACAATGAAGACATACATTTGATAAAACATTTAACTTTAGGTCTTCTTTCAAGAACCCATTAAATTGCATAATAGGGTGACAAAAGACTGTTGCAAGTTAGTTATTTCACTTCATAGCTTTATCTACGTTACAGAATTTAAGAATCAGACATCTACACATATTTTGACATTTTAACTCATTTTGTATCAAACATGTTAATAGCAACATATTAAACTATTGAAGAAGAAAAATAGTTTCTATACCTTAGTCCGTATGTCTCCTAAGAGCTGTTAGCAGTAAATTATTGAAAAGAAACAGAAATTGAGAACAGGAAGGTAAGGCATAGCAGCACTGTGAGTAATAAACTCCCTGCCACTGGACAACATATAGTCTTACTGTAAATCTTGTTCTTAGCTCTCTGTGTCTGATTAGCATATCACACACTGTCAAGAAGTAGTTTGCTAAGCTTCCATTTCCAGGAACATATTACATATCATGGGTGGATTGGTCACAAAGACTTCTCCGTCAAAATTTTGTGTCTTATGTAGTGATATTTGAGCATGAACACAATTAACTTAACGTGTGTAGTCAATTCTTACTGAAGTAAAAAAATGTTGATTTGAACTATTTGTTTAACTTCAATATCTACATTTTGTCATTGCAACAATTACAGTCAACATTCTACCAAAACACTGATTACATAATGCAAAATCCCAAATCCCATGAAACAAAAAACAAGGCAAAAAAACAAAACACAACATACCAAAATCAGAGGGAAAAAAAAAGCTATTTAACCTAAAATGAAAAAAACCCCACACACGTCTGCAAAACAGCTCCTGCCACTCAAACTTTGGAGCTCAAGTTCGCAATTAAAAACGCAGTTTCATTACATACTCAAATAAGATGTAGTATAAGTGATCGTTTCCCCCTTAATTACCACTGCCATTTGCACAGGATTCGCATTTTTAACCATGGAATAACTTAAAGGATATCACAATACTAATCACAAACTAAACAATACAAGAGGCAACAAGCAGGCTTATTGTCAACAGAATGAGCATACATACATGTGTAAGAGAAAAACTGAAGGGGGAAATCACAGAGATGTTAAGTGTTTTGGAAAAGGGACACCATAAGGAAAAAAAAAAAAGATTTTTAAGTAAATGAATCTGAAACGCCAAGGATGGTACTAAAGTAAATGACATAAAAATATGTAAAGATTTCCATTATTGCTGCATTTTATACAGCAATATTCAAAACAGATCTTAGGTAGAAGACTGACACCTCTTTGGCTTCACCACCACTAAAACTGGTCAAGGATTTTTCATAAAATAAAAAAGAGTAACACAATCTGGAATATTTTTATTTTTATATTTATAATACATATGTTGGGACTCTACATTCTACCTGTTAAAAATACCATTATGAGTGTGAATCTTCAGTGCATGATAAAACAATAAGGGTTACCAGATTTCCATCTAAATAGAGCCATTTGTACAGGACAACCTGTACCATTTGGAGCATGGCAAGGAACCAGGCAAGCAAGTACTACAATAATAAAATGTTGCAGTTCTTGATCCTTCTTTGTAATGTCAGACTCTACTTAAAATACACAAACTGATTTTCCACTAACATTTCTAGGGAGCATCATGATATTTTGGATCCAGGTAAGGCAAACCAGTTTCTCTGAAGAAGCTTTATTGCTTCACCAAAGCAGGGCACACTCAAGCCTCAAGAGAATAATTGGAAACATGACCTTCTCCTCAAGTTCTATTGTTATTACATAATTTGCCAGCAAATTTGAAAACTAGGAGGCTGCTAAAAGTACTAAAGATACTCTTCATGAAGCACCTGTGTGGAGAGGATTAAAGCACAGGCTTTCCAGTTATAGTCAGAAGATTTCCATGTTCCATGGACTGATTCTTTTGTTGTTCCCTATCCCAAAATCCAGACTGACTTCCAGTTTACAAACCAGCATTCACCATTAATGCTGAAAACATTTTGCAAGTTTGTAATAACGGAAAGGAGAAAATGCACTCAACTTCACCATGACCTCTTAGGAAAGATTTCACAGATATTCTTAGCTCTATGCCAGTGAAGGCATACAAAATCTAAACTAATATGCCAAGAGAAAAGTACTAACCAAGAAATCAATAGTCATACTAAGAATATGACAGAGTTCTTCGGATTTTGAAATTTTGTTTCTCTCTATTCAGTTTTATCTGATAGTAATTTAGAGTCTAATTTGTAGTTTTTTACTGACTTTCAATATAACAGTTTTCCTTAAACCACTGAAATAACAATTTCTTTAAAGCATTCTGGTAACTAGAAAGCAGTTACTTACAATGATTTAATGCTATGTAAATAGCATACAATAATTGATAAAAATGTATCTGATTCATAGCATCAGTATTTTAAATTAACTGAGGATTTCAGCTTGCTGATGTAACTCAAACCCTCAAGTTTTCTGGCTTTCACCCTCCTAATTCTCTCTCTGACATCAGTGGTGGGGGAGAGAGAGAGAGTAGCTGTGTGGGGCTTGGCTGCCCAGCCATCATTTTTTCTCCTCAGCATCGATCTCACCTGCTGTTAGACAGAAAAACTTTAAACGGCACCAGGTTTCTGGTAAGCAGAGAGCTCTAGCTGTCATCATTCCCAGCTCTAACAAGCCTTCATCCTATCCTGAAGATTTTCTGGCTGTTGTGAGAAACCACTGGTTAGTTCTACCCACTCAAGTGGCTCCTTGGGCCACTCCAGTACAACAGTCCAAGACTGCTCCCTGTCTGCCATGAAAAAAAGCACACTTCTCAAAAGTTAAAACTTCTGTAGGCAATGAAAATTCCAATACTTGCAGCTCCAGTAACTCAGGGTGGTGTTTTTTTGTGTATTTTTTTTTTTTTTCCCCCTGCCCCTAGAAGCCAATAAAACACTAAATGTCAGGTTCTTCTGCATGCTTAATGTACAGGAACCAAACACTTAAAGAGCCTGTAACCTACACAAGGTAAATGTGAGATCCTTACCAAAGCATCTGCTACGGCCTCTTCCACATCAGAACCTGTGTTCAGAACTCGCATAGCACTGACTGATGATGACAATCTACTCGACTGACTAATTCCAAAGCCAGTACCTGTTACAACAACAAAAATAAATACAAATAATTCAATCAGAACAGAAAGCTGGGATGTAAACATCACACTTATAAAAACCCAAGCAGAAGAAAAGCATTTGCTAAACATTTTAATAAATTATGTAATAGATAAAAAAACCCATTTTCATTCTGAAGTCTTTAGTGATACAGAGAGACGTAAGAACTCAAGTAAAAAACCAGACACCTACAAACATTCTGTTCCAACATCACATGGACAAAAATCCCACAAAACAATGGTTTTATTTGAAAGAAATCTTGCTTTTTAAAAAAATTTGTGTCTTCTTCATTTTGGGTTTTTGTTTTCATTTAAAAAGAAAGCAAATACAATAGGAAGGCTATTGAGACCGTTGATTAGAAAACTACATGCATAAAGAATGCTCTACAAATACTAAAAAAATAGAAAACTAAAATAAGTTCTTCTGCAAGTAAAAATATGTTGTTAAGGAAAAAAAGGATTAACGTTGGAGGATGAGGGTGGAGACAAAATCTAGCAACATAAACACATCTATCTGGATTATTAAAACCACAAAACTCAAATTAATATAAATAATGCCTTCTAAAACTGAACTATGAGAATAACCAAGTGGGTGGGGAGAAAAAAAAATCCAGGATGACTGCACAGATGACAGCAAAGGGTACTCATCCTTCACCTGTGGCCCCATAAGCATCAGGAGCGTAGAGGGCACCAGTGGATCTGGAGTGATGTCTGGAAGCTGCAATAACAGGATTAAATAAACCCTATCTATGACCATGGAATCAAAGTGCTGCAATAGCTGCTCAGATGAATAAGAGAATATTTATCAAAAAGATTCAGCTTAAGCAAAAGAAACTGAATATTAAACAGATGCAAAAATCATCAGAGAAGTTCTTTGATTATACCAAGTATGATTATAGAGGTTTATGTACACTGCACATTTCATGCATAATTTCTTTTTAATTTACATGATTAAGAGCAGGGTAAAAGCAAGTACATTTAAGTTCAAAGAGGAAAAGGTGCACAGACACACATGCAACACACTCACACACGAACAGAATCATCAGAAATACCTAAAAATTTATCAGTGCACTGGTCTTGCCTTGTGGTCTTTAATAAATTCTGGGTGCTCAAGTCAGAGCCAGAGCTCACACATCAAACACTATCTGCACAAACCCACTGTGTTGGTAGCTGACAATTTGTACACACTTGAATTCTTGCCTATGTTGCAGACAACTCAACCTCAGTAAAACCTCACCACTACATAAATGAAAGATAAAATCATCCAATTATAATTGAAAGTTTAACATAAGCCAGCCAATTCAACTAATAATTCACATACTTACTACTTAATTTAAATAAATAAAATGTGAAACTGAAACAAATGTTAATTATTACATTAAGATTCTTTAAAGTTATGGAAACTGAAGATCCTTAAGGATTTCTGAATAAAACTGAGTACCCCATTCCTTTTGGCACTTGTATAAAACTGGTTTTCCAGTGATTATGAAGAAATTGACTCACCATTGCTAGTATTTTCCTTCTTAAAACAAGCAATTTTAAAATTACATGTGTTTTTAAACAGTTCAACTTGTTTCTTCAGTTGACTTAAGTTAGAATTTTATCACCACATAAATGATAGTTTCAACTTGAACCCAAATGTCCACCCACTGTGGCAAACGCCGAGATAAAAATCTTCTGATTTAATAAATAACTGTAAACACAAATATTTTACTCCTAGATATATAAAGTAGCATAAACAGAAACCAAATAAAATTAACGATCCTTTTCTCTGATTAACAAGGACCATTCAAAAGTCTGATTTGAATCACATAATGGTGACATGGACCAAATTACATTTTGGGAAGGACCTTTTAACCTGAGTGCACTTCCAAAATGACCTTAAGTCCTGTAAAGATCCCAGAAACAATACTGTGTCTTTCCACATTAAATTCTCTACTCCTTACATAAGATACAGTGATGTACTTTATTTCTAACTAATCCTACATGAAGATGTTTGGCTAGGGCATTTTAGTTTGGAATCAATGCTTCATGGAATACTTGGTTCTTTAGAAAGTGTGTCTCAGCATGGAAAAGGAGACAGGACCGAGGATGTTACAACACAAATATCACAGCTGGCAAGTCTTTAAATACAACCATTAATGGGATAAACCTTCCCCTTACTTTCCATCACTGAGCCCTGAACATTAAAGGTTCAACTGAAAACTAAAAATTCAAACTTTAGGCAAGAAACTTGAAATGATTCCTGCCCCTACATACATTTGAAATATGCTGGAAAAGTTCTTCAGAGAGTAAAAAAAAAAAAAAAAAAAAAAAGCACTATATATTGGGTGAAACATACCTTATTCCAAAACATATTTTCAAGAGTATTCTCTGTACCCTTCAAATTGCAGAAATTGTCAAGTATTTACTTTTGCTGTTGCATTTTTTAAAGGATGAATCAAAATAAGACTTTAAATGGACTCACAATAAGATGATTTTGTAGCTAAAATAAGGACATTATATTAGTTTGATATTTAATATTGACTATATTTAACAAAAGTAGACACCTCTATATAAATTACAAATCACTTTCTTTTTAATGGCTCTTATCTCCCAGTTTATAACATTATACTGAGATGTGAGATTACATGAACACTTCATACCAATGTACACAGTGAAGCAATTATGTAGCATTTAGGTCATTTTACACCCTAAAGGGGAATAAAATCCATTTTATTTTATTTGTGTTCAGAAGTAAAAGCTTCTGTGCTGACAATGAGAGGCACTACAAGACCCCCATGTCAAACTGCCTCTAGCTACACAGACCTGAATTTGCCTTATTCCATCTTTCACTTATACCAACAAAAGACTGAATGACATTTTAAATCATTGAAATAAAAAGTCATTCTAAAAAGAATCTTCATTTATTCCCAGTATAATTTCCTTTTTTTTTTTTTTTAACCAATGCTGGATTCCTATACATGTTACTTCGCATTCTCTGTGCTATCAGACAATTCCAACTATTTCACTAGTATAGGTACTTGTTTTGCTATTTGAATTATAAAACTGAACTACATAAGTAAGAATATAACCTCCAGTGGCACCTATCCCAGCAACACGTGTCGTGGTATTGGCTAACACAGACTTCTTAAGACAGCAAGCTTTAGACCAATTACAAAATGTAAATCTGGTCCTGCATGCATGCAATTCAAATCAAGCTGTAAGGCAGCAAAAGGAGCACAAAGAGTTCTGCAAAACACCGTTGTTTTTAAAAGAACAGTAAGTACTTGTGCACTTCAACACAATCTTCCAGCTGTGTTTTAGAAAAAAAGATAGAGGTTTCCTAATGGATCCTGCATAACATCTGCCTGTAGTATCACTTCCCAGTTAAACAGCATCTGGGCAAACTAGCATTAGTTACTGAAACAGCTTTTATTAAATTTATGTGTACTCTCCCAATAAAACCATGGCTGGCAGGAAGCCCTAACAGACCACAACATATGTCCAGTGCTAATTAGGAATACAGTTGGGTGCCTTAATTTGAGATAGAAACCAGAGATTTACTATTTTCAGACTTAAGTTTAACAGTTAGTATTATAAAGTCCTGAACTGTAAGATACATTGAACAAACCAAATATGAAGGATATATAACGAAGACTATTTCAGACAAAGGTAACACCAAAAAGAGCTGTTTCAGATTCAATTGCACAGACAGAGTTTGGTATTTCCAAACAAGCAAAAAAGAAAAAAAAACAAAACCCAGTCCACAAACCCAGTATGTAAAAGCACTTTAAGCAAAGCTGACTATCAACTTTGTAGTAACCTTGACAAGGATACACGGAGATGAAAACCTTCCCATATCCTTAATCAACATGCTAAGGAAGTTTTAACTGACACCTCAGAAACAGATTGATAACCTTGCAAAACCTTGCAATTCGTGTGACACCAATAAACTGCTGACCATATAGCTAAGGGGACATAACTAAGTGTATTTTCTCCTTACACACTAAAGTAATTCATTGACTAGGTAGAAAATTTTGAACAACAGCTGACCCTGCACTCAAGTATCCAAGCAATGAGTGCTTCAATGAAAAGAGAAACACGTAATTTCAAAAAAATATCCAAAACCAGGAGCGCCTTTCCAAAACGGCATCTAGACGCCGCTCGTCACCTTTCTAGAGCCGGTACTTCAGACTAAGCCTAGCAAAGCCTGCGTTTTTCCTGTGTGCATCCATTCACACGTTGGTCAATTCTCCACCGGGGTAAGTGGGGGGAGAGCCAAAGGAAGGGAGAACACGGTGGCCAGCTACAAGCTAAATGGAGGAGGCACGGATTCGTTAGGCGCACGTAACGAAGGGCAGGGACAGCCATGCACGACAAAGGCTCCGGGTACTTACCGAGGGGTGGGAAAGAGCGGACAGGGCTCGTGTCCCTGCTACTTTCACGGCTGGCCTCCCTGCTGCAGCCCTGACTCACACTAGGCCGAGGAATGCGGCTGCCTCGCGCTAGTATGATTCAGGGTGCAGACAAACAGCGGCACAGAAGGGAGAAGACATAAGAAAAGTTGCGGTTTTAATGCAATTCTGTTTTGCAGTAAGATCAAAGACGAATTTCTAAGAAAAGACATTGCTGATTAGGTTGTATTTTAAGTCATAACCTTTTTTACAGACTTTCTCATTTGTACTGGATTAGTCTAAGTGTAGCCAGTTCAATGACATTATTTCTTAGTAAATTTCCATTTTAAGCTGTGCTAACTCTTTACAGAATGGTTGAAAGACCCTTTGGAAAGGATGGAGAAAAAACAACCAACACTGAGTAATGATTCAGAATTCGTGCTCAAGATCAAGTTAATCAACAGAGAGACCAATGGAAAACCCCACAGCTTTCTAAAGAAGGAAAATAAAAATTATGCAGCTAAGATAAAAATCAAAAATACAAAGGAAGAACAGCATCAATATCATTAAAATCAACAGATGTTTTTCATAACATTGTTTGCAATAAAGTATAATTGAATTAGACTGTGAAGACATGTAACTTTCATTTTAGCATCATAGCATTTACACATGTGCACACACATACACAGAAGACAGGAAATAATGAAGAATATATTTTCAAAATGGTATCACACTTTCATTCATAGGATATGGCTACTTTGGGTGTGAAGTGAAAAAAGAGAAGGAAGAAAGGTGAAGAAACGAACAACTACAGCATTCTGACAAGAAAACCTTCAAATTTCATCTTCAGTTTATAACTGTCTTGTGTATTAAAAACTAGTCTCAGAAAACAACCACATTCTAGGATGCATTCTATTTTTTTATCCACCTATAACTAAATACCAGCTGTAGCCATCCAGCACTTCAAGCAAGGGCTATAAAGAAACCAAGAGTTATTTGGTGATTCTTACCTACTGACAACCTGGAAGGACTAGCTTCTCTACTGCATCCCTGACTTCGTGGGATTTTGCTCCGTTTTTGTGCTGCAGCAGGATTCACCAACACTCTCTGAACTCCTGTGTTCATAGTGGAAAGTGTGGTTGTTGTCAAAACTCTTCCAGGAGACCCAGATCTACTGCCAGCTGAAGGTAGAATGAATAAGTATTAGTAACAGCACAGTGGACAAACAATCATGGTTAAAAAGAAAACAATACCTGAAGTTAGTAGGAAGGTGGTGGTAGCTTGAAATGATCAGGAAAAACTTACAAGGTAAACACATGAAATAGAATGCCTTGGTCTGAGTTCTTACAGTACTGCATACAAGGTAGTTAAAAATATCGATGCAAGGAGCACTTGATGTGGTATTTAGAACTACATAAGCTCAAGAAACCACAATTATTATTTCTGGACTTTGTCAAGAGTTCCACAGTCCCTAAAATGAACGTTGCTGTGTTCATTTTTTTAAGCTATGTGGTCTCACTAATCACATTTTCTATTAATAAAGATAAACAAACAAGCAAACCTGTTAGAAAGGGAGCAACTTTAAACTAGGATTTCATAACTCTCCCAGCTTTTCCAATGTAACCAATGTGATACTTAAATAATGTGATTTTCCTAACATTTCAACTCTTCTCCCTTGCTTTTAAAAGCATGGGGTCTTCAAGCACTATTCTGACATAAAATAAAATGTGACTGAAGTCAATTAAAGTACTCATGTACATTTCTGTGGAGGTTACCCCACAAATTACAGAAAGTCTTCAATCAGTTTTAAACAAGCTAAAAATCTGACTAAGACATTTTTAAGTGTCTTAAATTTCTGTTAATTAAAATTTTATATTACAAAATATTACAGATGTTGAAGGTACTGTATCACTACAGAAACTGAGGTCACTTATCTTTGATATTTCAATTACAGAACATTTAAGTTCTACGTTCTTAACAAAGACTTCATTCTTCCCTAGCTGTAACTGATTTATATTACCAACTGATATTATTTTATTATTTCCAGCTGTAGAATACAAGAAATATGATCAAATAAAAAGCAAAAAGAATTTCAACCAAAGACTAATTACATACAGATTTGAACCTTTCAATAATCCATAAAATACAATCAGGTAACTGTATGACCACAGTGATGCTATCAGATTTACAGACAACATGCAACTTTGCAAGTGAATTTCATGGGTTACTTCTTATGAGGCACACTGAAAAAAAGATACAAGTTGACTAAAGCTTGACTATATGGGAAAAGAAACAAAATCACAAACAAAATAAAATATATGCTGGGTGGAAGAGAGAAATCTAAAAAAATGTACCATGCATATACTTTCAGATTCATTGTTTGAATTCAAACTTGAAATGATTGTTTAGCAAAATCCCTTTTCCAAACTATGGACCTATTCAGCAGAAATTATAAATTAAGTATTATACAGCCAGGAAAAAAAAAAAAGCACAACTTCTATAGCAACAGAAGAATAAGCAAACCTAAAAAACTGCTGTGATGTGCAAAAATTAAGGGTTTGACCGTTTCTTTGTATCAGGGTATTTCAACTTAGACCTGATGCCTTCTTCCTGTTTTGAATCTCTTTAAAACAATAAAAATATTGTAGAAGGTTTCACTGTGCTGCAGACTTGTGCATTTTCTTCAACAGATCAGAAATCTGAAAAAAACTTACTCAGAATATTCAGAAGAAATGCAACCTCCTGCTCTGATATTTCATTTGATCTTCCTACTGTCTGACCTGCAAACCATACTGCTGCAGCATAAATTAACTGAGTGCAACTAAGTAGCCTGAACATACTATGTTAGTAACAGCACTGGCATACCCTTGTCAATATTACCACTACCAGCAGATCTAAGTGAGCTGAATGATGAAAGAAAGATTACCAAGGCACTATTCCAAAATGACAAACTCTTCCCATCTCTCCTGCTTTCCACATAAGGATTACACCCAATTAAGTTACACGCAGCATATGGAAAAAAGCCAGCCAAAATTTCTGCTGAATAGGGTCCTTAAATGAGGTATGTCAAACAGGTGATCAAACAATGATGTGTACACGAATTCTGTAGACTCTTACCACCAATGGGGTTAGCAGACTGTGATCCTGAACAAGTGTAAAGGCAGGATTAGGGTAGGGATTTATAATCCATGAAGAGGAAGGGAGCAGAGCAGATTAAAAAATGAATGGTAAACGGAAATAAGAAAGCTTTAGTCATTTCACACAGGAAAAAAAGCCACAAGGGGGTTATGCTAAAGCAGTGCTATTAAGTAGCTCCACAATTGAATTAAACTCAGATGCTATGTACAAAGCAGATGAAGCAAAGCTGCACAAGCAAATTACAATTCTTCAGCTTTCTAATCAACAACTCAACACTGAAGAATTAAATTTCAATTAAGCATGAAACTGTGTAGCCTGCATATTACTTGAAAAGAATATTACATTGCCAAAAAGGCTCAAGAAGTTCAACAGCTGAACAAAAATTATGCACAAGATCAAAACTTTGTTGCTTGAGACACAACAGTAAAGGAACTGAGCTGCAGGTGCGGTGGATGACCAAAACAAAAAAACCAAATTCACAATGGCACAACTGAAAAGACTTGCAGAGAATTGTTCGTTTTCCTCTTTAAAATTATCTCGAGTATAAAAGGAAGAATTTGTTTCCATTCAGAAATTCTCTGAATGTCAATTGTAATGTAATTTTAGCAGAGCCTGTTGAATTACCTGACAACCAAACTGGAAAGAAGAGGAAAAAAATGTAACCATTTTTTCCCATAGGTAAGAATAAAATAATGAGGCATTTACTTTATGTTAATTTAAAAATAGAAGAGTAAAGGGCTTTTAAAACCCTAAAAAAATATTTTTTGTAATAGCATTCAAATTTGCAAGTCTTTCATAAAATGATTTTTGAACAAAAGATAGCTGTAACCCAAAAATTAACAGAAGCATCTGTGCTACAGTGGTAAAAAAAAATAGCTGAAATCTAATATGAAGCTATTCTCCCATTATATAAGCTGGGGAACTGAAACAATCCCCTGTATGGAAACATTGAGCATCACGCTTCACACAATGCTGTGAAAATTTTCAGTCACATAAAGAAGCATCACCCAAATAGCTGGCATACAGTGCCTGAGAATTCTCCTTTGCCTGTCCATTTGTATTTGCCCTGTTTATCTTCCTTAAAACATCTCAGAATTCTTGTTCTCCCCCACTGACAGGTTATAATGAGCTATTTGAAGCAATCAGTTCTGAACAGAAGTAGTAATAAAAAAGCACTGCAAAGATGTATTCACGCATTTAATTTTCACACATCACATGAAGTCAGATCTGGTTATCTCAGTATCAATTTATCCCTTTAGACATTAATACTATAATGATTACTATAAAAATAAAAAATACCCTGCCATTATTAGTAAAAAAATCTGGAAAGGCTTAACTTTGCTTCTCTGGATATACAGTTACTTAATGTTATATGAGAGTGATCATCACTGAAGTATTATATTGCTATCTAAATCTACTCCCTCCCTCAGACATTTATCAAACATCTTCACTTTTTAAGAATTTACCAAATCTATTCAAAGTACAAAAGTATTTTCAAAAAGTTAAATTCCAAACTTTCCTAATATTAATGAAAAAACTGTTACAGACACTGCTTATAGCTTTTCACAGTGGGGAAAAAGGTATTAGAAGGGAATTTACCTTCCCTCCCTCTTAAATTATTCACATATTCTTTGCTTATGGTACAGTATAGCCATATGTAAAACAAGTTTTGCAGAACTTTTGTCCCAGCCAATAACAACTCATTTTCAGGCTCTCATTTTACAAACACTTCTGGGATTAGAGCATTGTCAAAGCTCTTAAGGGAACTTCCTCTATTGAAATTTAGTATGCTACATTTATCTGTTCACATTGTTTGAAATCTTTATTTCAGAAAAACTGCAAACACTAGATCAAGTTTGATCCAATTGTACTTGTTGGGAAATGAAATTATGCAAAAACCGAATGGCAAGTACTCTAACAGGGAAAAGTAACTACTATCTGCTTTTTAACTTCTAAAATCATTCTATTTATGACAGATGCAGCAATTGCTATGAAGACAAATGCTTCTGCCATTAAACACACTATTAAAGGGTTTTATTTAAAAAAAGTGGGTATGGTTAGGGATAGCAAAATAACTGGACTGAAAATTTTAAACCTGGTAAAATTTACTGGTTTAGAACATTAGATCTGACAATTTATACAAGTGGTAAGTTAATTTTAATTTTATAGTGTATTTGTCTTCCTTTCACTAATCTAGTTGATTTCACATAACTGGACAAAGATAAGAATCTGAAAATGCTACTGAACTTAGTGAGAAAATGTCTGTTGGAGACATCAGATGTGTGGATGAATTGCTGTAGGTCAGCCAGTGCCAAAGAGTGTGAGGTAATGACGTCTTTTTAATTAATGACCGAGTGCTTGGCTAGATCGAAAACGTCGCATCTGCTTTGGTTACTAAACACACACAGAAAATTACTGTGGATTAGCTGACACACATTAAATTGCTTGGTTTAGCCTTTTGACCCAACACAAGCTGAGTAACTGATTGTAAAGTGAGGGGTTAGTATTTTTCCTTCAAGAGAAGAAGAGTTAAATAAAGGCAAGAGCTGTAATAAACAAAAAAAAGGGAGTTTATATCCAAGAGTTACAGCAGTGCCTAGCTTAAAGTGAAAATGGGTATTTGTGGCTAAAATAAGACTTTTTTAAAAATGAAAAATTAGGTCTTGCAGGTAACAATGAGGACACCATTCCGCCTACCCATTCTTCTGTATTACTAGTCCATGTTTACTGGCCTTTCATGTTGGGGAAGTCAGAAAAGGGGGGAAAAGAATGTTGAGAAGTTATAATTGAAGACAGAATTTAAGGATAGATTTCACTTCCTGTTACATTATCTAATTTAATTGGTAAACTAAGACCTAACCTAGTATTTTGTCCAGAGAAAAACAACATGAATCAGAAAAGCATGCAAATACCACTGACCCAAAACACTGAAAAAAAATACCTTCATTTTGGTCTGGCGATGATGAACCTAAGGCACAGAACAACAACTCAGTATGTAGCTTTTTTTTTTTTTAATTAACTTTGACTGTAGCCATTGGTCAATGAATATATGCTTAAGCATTTGGTCTCTTTATTAGGTATAACTGATAAACAGAAAATACATACGCTGAGATTGTGACACCACTTTGGTTCTACTCCGTCCTCTGGAATCTGTTTTAGAATTTCCAATACCAACGGAAGGGGTCGAGAGCTTTGATCTTATACGACCTAGGAAAGAAAAATGGCATTAAATCAGTTTTTCACAGTCAGGTACGAAGCAGAGCATCAGTAGGATTTACTAATATTTTCTTAAGTTTCTGCATATAAAAGAAGCGCAATGTAACTCAATTGGTGACAATTCACTTGGGATAATTAGTAGAAATTTGAACACCTTGAGGAATTAAAATAGCTGAGGAAGCAAAATACTTCTCCTCTGATGCTACATGTTTCAGCAAACAATTTGCACATTACACCTTCAATACCCTGGACTGGCTAGCTAGTTCTTCCTTCCAACATATGTATGTTGATTACATTAGAAAAGGGGGAAGTTTACTCAATACAGTGCAATGCAAACACTAATGTTGCTGTATCATGATTACTTGAGCTTGTAATTCTACTTTTGCTGTCATAAAACTACAGAATAGGATTCTGAGCTTTCTTTCTAACTTCACTCCCCTTTTTTATACAAATCTAAATGCTAGCTTTTTTATTACTGAAGGTTCTACTGTTTTCCTGACTCTGGTCATACAGACTTCTACAGGATTTCCCAAACCCTCTAGATCGTTTTGCAAACACTAAATACATTAAAGTACTCCTCATGACAACATGATATAAAGAAATACTACTCTCCAATACTACTCTCCCCAAGAAAAGCTGAGCAAGAGACAAATTAAACTGAGTATCTACAAATAATACAAGAGATTCACTTTTCTCTAGAATGCCAAATGGCAAATGACATATTCTCTTGGGTTTGGTCAAACCCTCCTGCATTGCGAATCACGCTCCTCATAACATCCAATTCATACAAAGAAATTACAAAAGAAGGAAGACCCCAGTTGTCTGAATTATAGCTAACTGAAAGATCATTCAGAAAAGAAAATAGTGGCGTTGTATATTACATTTCCTAAGTCAGCCTCTCAAACAAGAGAAAAATGAAATCCAACCCAAACTCATGCTAACCATAATTGCTCTAAGCTGCAAGAACAAACCCCAGAAAGTCTGTACAGGGTGGATCTAGCTCAACAAGCTCAACACTTTCAAACACAGCATAATTAAAATATTTTCTAGACATGCTGAGTCAGTATTTGTCCTAAAAGAATTAGGTACACAGACTGTTTTTTAGTTCTAGCCTCTTTAGGCTTTCCACAGCAGAATTTGGAGACCAACCAAGTTAATATTATTCATCCAAGTAGAGGGAATAGCCATAGATGAGAGTCTATAAGAAGAGAATCAGGATAAAGGAGATTATTCACTAAACTATTAGAAAACAGGCTTAGCAAGAATGGTTAAATTAACTAGTCCAAAGTCTACTAGTTATCCCCGTGCAATGGCAATGTTTTCCCACTGAATGCTGTGAGACTGCAAGGCATGTAACTGCATTCAGAATTTGGCCCAAAACCTAGGAATACAGAGTGCCACTATTTCAATACTACATTAAAATATCACCTGGAACCTGTTTCAGTTTTACCAATGTAAAATAAACCATTTGTGTCTGTGAGTTAAATGAACTGTCAACTCATCTGGAGTCTCTATATCCGTTCACTAATGGCAGGTTTAAATGTTAATAACAGATTGAAAATTAGCTTCCAAGTCTCACAGAGATGAGTAATAGTAGCACCTGCTTCCCAGAGCATGAACACATTTGATGAAATATCTTGTGACAAGATTTGCTTTAAAAAACAAACACAAAATTATAAAGCCCCTGTATTTTCACAGTAGAAATGTTAAGCAATGATACTTAAGACTGCAGATGAGAAACTGAGAATTAAAATAAAAGCCAAAGGATTTTTAAAACAGTACATGACAACCAAGTATTAGATGCACGTAAGCTGTTAGCCCATAAGCCCATATCTGTTACGAACCTCCACAAAGCCCGAGAAACCCAAGTTCTACTTTTAAAGCTTCATTTGTATCAATGAAAATACGAAGCTGAAAATATTAGCTAGTCTAACAAAGTAGTCTCTTACCATCTTCAGAAGCTGTTCCTAAACAGAAAAAATAATAAAATACATGATATTTCAAACAACACTATGTCTTTCAAATTTCTTTTTGAGATTAATCTTGGGAATCTTGACAAATTTTATCAAGTCAAGAGAGCTAAAGCTTTTATGTTGCAACTCCATAAAAATAAAAGTAAAATTATCAAGAAAATATCCATACTACATTGATAGTGATTTACGAGGACACAATGCACATCACTGCCTTCCAAACCACAAAAAGTTCAATAGAAAAAAATTACATCTAAGAGTTCAGTAAATAAAATTACATATACAGCTCAAAACAGACATTTAAAATACTGTAATGCAAGCTCTTCTGAAAATATGAAACATAGTATTATACATAACCTCAGAGAAAAACACAGAGACAGAGTTTCCCACACCGGACAGTGATAATTTGATAGGAACTGCCAGCAAGGAGGATTTGTCTGAATTAAGCCTGTGATTACTCTGAAGATACATATGTACAAGATCAAGTCTTGCTCAGAGACATGTAAGGAATATGAGCTTGCTGAGATCAGATCACACTTGGCCAAGTATGCCAAGCTTAACAAGGGTTGATTTTTGACAATGTGAGAATCAGACACGCCTTTTTCCCATCAGCACCTAGGAACCGATGAGACGCTGAATCATCGGCAGCCCTTCCTTTAAGTTCCTTTGAAACTGATCTTTTTACGGAATAAAATACATACTAGTAATGACAAAAATTTTAAGTGCCCCTAAAAAAAATCAAGGGGTACTTCCATTTTTATTTTCACTCTCTACTATTTCTGCCTTCCAACAGAACTACAATGATGAAAACATCTCTTAGTGTCTTTGGCTAGCCTGAACTTAAGTCAGATTTGCTGGGAAGGTTTTCTCATGTTAAAGTACCTTCACGGAACTATTTTTAAAAACTGCCTCTAAAACACTAGTTCAGTGTATATTTCAATGCTTCTTCACAAAAATCAGTTACAGCAATATGTATGTAGAAATGCCTCAAAGTTTTCCTGATCAAAATTACAAAAACTCAAAACCGAACAAAAAACCAAAGCCCCCAAATCCTGAGCTACCCCTCCAAATCCAATAGTCTTGCAGAGCTGGATCTTGGAAGGCAGACTCTATGCAACCACTAAGACAGGCTAACAGACAGCTGCTCCTAAAATAAGTGGTCCTGTTTCTCTTTCCTCTCAGCCTTGTGCTACCATCTGGTCTGGATGGCCAAAGGCTCACTGGCAGCTCCAAAAGCTAAATAATGGAATGTCAGTCACTTTCATGAAATCAGTTTTATGCAGTTTGTTTACCTACAGTAATCAATAATGGAATATCACAAGGTGCTAACAAAAGAAGAGAGAAAAAATATGTGGACAAGGCTAGTGGGAAAAGGAAAAGTGATTAGTTCCTTCTGGTAGTGGTTAGATCAGAACAGCGGTATCATACAACAGCTGGACAGCTAAACTTTTTCCACCCCATCTTGCAGATCATACCTAGAGATAGTCTCTAGAAAAAAACCCCACCCTCTTACTCTGATCAATTGTATAGCACTTCCCTTGATAGTTTTGAAAAGAAATATATGCAACATATCATTAGCTGTGACTTCTGGTCAGAACAAAAGAAAAAGCCTACGTGGCCCTACGAACATCTATTTCTGGTGACAATGTCCAAAGCTCAAGATTTGCTATAAATAACAGCTATAAATAAAGCCTACTATAGGTAGCCTAAGGAAATGTAACATGGAAATAAGCAATACAGACTTTACTATCCTGTACGAACACGCCTCATTTTATTAAACTAGTCTTGACATCTTCAGTGCTCAAAATCAGCTCCAATTCTTTCAAGAAGCATCTGTGTTTTGAAATTATTCAGGATTCTGGTTTAGAGATCTACCTCTTTTCATTTCCATGAGATACATTTGCTTCCAATAAGCTACTCATTCTTCCAAACATGCACAGTTAATAAATACGTGACACAAAATATTGAGTAAGCAGCAAACTTGTTAAGTGCTCGTTAAGTGCTCCCAAGCAATAAATTAGAACTACAATCACCAAGCAGTAGGCTGGGACTGTCACTTTATTATATGTGAAGCATTATTTGCACACACCTGAAACAGACAATTGCTATGAGAAGCTTGATGCTCCACTGCTTTGCAGTACCTCCATGTGTTTGTAACAGAGTGAATTAAGAAAAAGCAAGTGCTAAAACGTAGGTTGAATACTTGATAGACTATTTTAACAGGTTGGCCTTCTTCACGAATGATTCTTTAATAGAATTACATCGTACTACAGAATTTACACGCACTTAAAATTACGTAGCAAGACTAGATTTTGATAGAGGAGATTTTTTTTTGTTTTTGCTTTTTTATATACTTATGTGTCAAGCATCTTCTGTGCTCCCACTGCTGTTCTCCTAAGTCAAAAAAATTCACTTTGCATATAAACTGGAACTAGACTAATTTTAAAAGCATGTATTTAACTTGTTTAAATCAGCATGTAACAATTACAAAACTGCTCTGTAATTAACAGAGCTTCTTTTAAAAGAGAGGGGTAATGTCAGATTTCTGGTAACGTTTTTGTTGCTGATAAAGACCAAACATTCACAAAACTGACAAATACAGCAATAACACATATAATAAAAGACATCAAGATTACACAGGTGTTAATGGAAACAGCACAGTACTTTGTTAATGAACAGACATATATTAAACATCAATACTTTTACATAAAAGACACTTTATTAGATATTTAATAGAATTAGAGGACAGACTAAATGATTTCTTACCATCCATCTTGTCAGAAGTATCCTCTTTGTTGAAAAAGCAGGCAAAGAAACATGGAAAACTTAGTGTGTTAGAATAAAGGTGTTCACAGCAGAGTCATAAAACATTAATTGAGGAAAATACATTAATATTAAATACAGCAGACATGTTTATCTAATTAATGCATGTATAAGATACCTTAAGCAAAGTTGGTTTTGCTCAGTGCAAGGTACAAAATTACAAAACAGGGTACTGGTACCCTGCACAGGGATATTGATTCTGTATTTCCCTGATTTGAAAAAACCCTTACAGCAGAACATTTATAAATAGTTTCATTCTTGGTATAAACAGTTACTGAAGCATTGGAACATATTTTATCATTACTGAACCACATATTTATATTTCTTATGAAATTTGCTTCTGAGCATGAAGCCCCACCTGGGGTAAGGGACAGGAGGGAAAAAACAGCACAGTTAAGACAAAGGACAAATGAGAGAAAGTTTCACTCTGGTTTAAAAGTATTAAATATTTACCAGTTCACCTGGAAGGTAGTGCATAAATAATCTGACAGTAACAATCAAAATTAAAATATTTAGCACGAGACATATACAATTACAGCTCAAGCCTCCTCATCAAGGACATTAATACTAAAGGATGTCAAAGATAGACAACATTTAAAATAACTAGAGAATGTCCTTCTGCTTCTAGAATAGTCTTTGAATAAGCCATAAATAAACAAGAGTTCTTCTATTAATAATGAAAAGGGAAAAATGGGTGAACACAATTATGGATTACTATGCTTAGAAGATTCTGGCCTTCTGAGGCTTTAAATTTGGTAGCTGTGTAAGCAAAAGGTGGATGTTTTTCTGCAAGCCAGGCAGAAAATAAATTCAAGCTCTAGGAGACAATGTAATTTATTTTGGTAATGACTGCAACACCTAGAGGAAGTAGAAAGCATTATGGAAATAAAATAACATTGCCTAGGCCTTTTTGTACCATGGTCAGCATTAGCTTGACAGTTCTGTCATTTAACTTTCCCTATATGGGCTACTATAAATAAATCCCTTAAAATGAACAGAGGAAGGAACTTTACAAATTAGCCCATTTTCTGAAACATGGTACTTACTTGGATTTGCACTCCATTTATTTTAAGGTTACCATTTGAAAACTAAGAGTAAACAATATTTTGAAGCTCATCCACAACAAACAAGATTCACACTACCTACATGGTATGCATCATTCAAATTACCTTACCACAGTCAAAAAACTGTTAGGAGATGGAGCTAAGATCAGTCAAGCAGTACTGCTTTAATGTGACTGCAAATAAACCTTGGTCTCCTTGACTACCACTGCCCTTTCACTGTCTGCACTAGGATTTGACTTTTACAGTACTTTGCCAGTATGACATTATTTTGCCGTTTTAAATGACCATCACCCTGTTCTCCACATGTGACTGCATCTGCTAGGAAGGTAAAGCTTTCCAGGAACTCAAATTCTTCAAATCAATAGGACCTAGACTTACTGCTTATTATTCCTCTCCCCCATCCTCACTCATCCAATCAATAAATTGAAAGAGAATAAGCTATTTCTGTTATTTCCCTGCATAAATTCTCCACTGTTTACTTCACTAGAAACCTCTGTGCCCTTCTCAACCCTTGCTTACAAAAATCTTTCAAAACTCATGCTTACAAAATTCATTCTTCGCATTAATCAGACATTGCTTAAAAGGTTCTAAAAGCAAACCAATACTCCAATCAAGAGCTAATTTTCTGTGCAAGTCTTAAGACAATATAGTCCCTTCATTTGAGCAGCATAAAGGAGAAATTAACAGAGCAGGATCTCTTTTTGTTTTCCATTTGACTTTTCCCTCTGTCACCATGCTCTGCACCACTTTTACTTCTCTGAATGCCAGCTTTGTCTGAGGCTCAAAATACGTTTTGTTGCACATCAAAACACAACAGGCAATACTCTGATCTTGGAAAATAATCATCCCACATATTTCAGGCTTTTAGGCATTAAGTTAGGAGGAACTGACAGTTCCAAACTTACAGAACGGTTTGAGTTGGAAGGGACCTTAAAGATCACCAAGTTCCAACCCCCTTACTGTGGGCAGGAACACCTCCCACTGGAGTGGTCTGCTCCAAGCCTGATCCAGCCTAGTATTGAGCACTGTCACGGATGGGGCATCCACAACTTCCCTGAGGAACCACCAACCAGTGTATCCCCTCTACCATGCAGCCTCATGTTGGTGTGCACCTGAGACCCAGCAGGTTCTGCTGCCCCCTGTGTGGGCACCAGAGGGAGCCCATATCCGAAACTGCTATTCCAAGTATTCCTTTAAATTTGGGATTGCTCACTCTTTAAATTAACAGTAAATTCAATGCCATTCACAGCATTTCAAGCGGGCCCTGATGACAGAAGGAATCAACTAATTTTATATAGCTTTTAACTCAGGTTTTGACTTTAAAAAGCACAACCAAAGCCTTTGCAAACCACAGCTAACATGTAGGCTAACATCTATCCAAACACAATTTGAATCAAAAGAACTATACAGTCTCTTTGTCTCTAGTGATCACCTATGGCCTTACTAACATTAAAACATGTCTCTCCTTGGTGATCTAGCTGCTACAGAAACTAAGAAGAAAAAAAGTTTTATGAACACTGAACCTCTTTTTCCCCACTGTTATCCCTACAGCACAGAAAAGCTAAAAATTTAGAACAAAAACATGTTCATAGTCCTTAACCACTGCCATTTAGTGTATGTTCAAGCACCTACACCACCATCACTATCAAATACTTTTCTGCATTCCTACCACTTGTAGCACTTCCTAACAGCAAATATCAATGGAGACTGTCAGCTAGGTAAAGCATACATGTAGTTCCATCAATGTCCTTAGGAAGAAATTATGAACTCCATGTAGTAAGTTATTGCATAAAACATTTCTCTATTTCATGAAGAAGCCACCTCTTACTGCCAGGGTATCTCTAGCACTCTTGTAAAATACCTGAGGAGTGAGCTGAGAAAAATGGAAAATCAAGAGCTCTCACACTCATTTCCTGGTTATTTTTACAAACCAAAAAAAGGCATGATCATGACACGCTGTTAAGTAAAGGTACTATTCCTTCCAACACTTAATATTAATTCTAGATTAAGACATTCAAAGAGCATAGTATGGACACACTCTTTGCACTGCATTCTTCCAGCACAGGAGACATAAAGCATCTAGGAAAGTTTGCAACTTACTTCAGAACACCTGCTCTTTTGCCACACTCCAGTGTGGCTACTAACGACGACTGCTTTTCAAACACAGGACTAGTGCACTGTAACTTCTTGATCAAGAAAATCACAGAAATCTCCTAGAGCAGTGTGGGGGTGCTCCCCTTACCTAGGGAGGCGTAGGATCCCGGGGGCAGCCCGGCTGCTGAGAGGCGCCCACCTCCAGCCGTCTGTCCAGCAGCATGGCGCGCCTTGGCGCCCGCGGCAGCGTTCACATCGATGTCACTGCGAGACCTCTGCAGCGTGCCCGGGCTTGGGACACCCTTGCTGCTGCCTGAAACTGCCAGAAAAGGGGAAGGAAAAAACAATGGAGTTGATATTGAATAAAATGAATGATATTTAAAAGGTTAACATCTTCTACTACTGCAGCATGCTTGCAAGAAAGCACAAAAACCTAGGTAAAAAAGCTTAAATTAGTATTAAACCAAAAATTACTGAGCAAAGCAAATTAGACCTGGTCTTGCCACAAATTGCATATAAAGGACAGGTTTTTTTACAGTAGTTTTTATCTTCATTCAGGATGAAATTTTAGCATTATTTAATGCAAACTGTCTGCTCCCACCCTAGCATGAATTACATAATTCTGAACCTTTGTGTGATTTATGACATTATTGAATGATTCACACATGTAAGAAAATTCACATCCTTCCTTGAGATACTGAAGGAAGAAAATATTCCCACACTTCAGCTAAGGTAAGGCCACAGGTATGCGAGGTGAATGTGTACTCTGAAATACTTTACGGTTTAATCTTTCACTTCCTATTATTTACTGAATTTTAACTATTCGTTTAATATTAACCATTGTTTTAGTTCTTCTAAACTTGACTCCCCTGATCACTTTCAGTATCCACTCAACTACAGATAATACTAATTTGTAAAAAGCAGCTCAACTATTTACTCTCAAAGAGTTACTAAGACATTATGGGAAAAGACATTGAAGTTATTAAATGCCGAAAACTAAACACATAACTAAACTTTCTGAATTACAAATACGTCATTTGGCTGTTGTTATTTATTTATTTAGAAAGAACAGCTACATGGGAACAGATCAAAGAGACAGTGAGTTTTTAGTTTCCAATTGCCATAAGCCTAATCATGAACAGACCAAAGAATAATGTTTTGTCTCTTTGAGAGTGACTGTTCCATGACAAAACTTCAGGACAGATTATGTCTTACACTTGAAACAACTGAAACTACATAAAATGGGAAGTGAGTGTGAGGCAATCTTAGCTCCAGGTACAGTTTGTGGCAACACATACCATTATTTATCTTGGAAACAATGGGCAAATGCTGATACAGTCAAATTTTAAGCTGCATTTAGATCTTTTAATTCAAAGAACATGAAGAATAACTATGCACTGCACTGCATTACTACCACCTTACCTCTGCCTGCAAGACTTGCTGGGCTAGCTGCAGACCATTTAGATGATAGAGGCCGACTGAAAAAAGTCAATAAATCCAGTAAATCTCATGTATCAGATGCAAAAGTCAAAAATAAAAAAGAGGAAAAGAAAACATTTCTGTTCTTTTCTCCCCTTCAACCTTCTCAGCATATTTTATAGATAAATACTTTAAATAGAGAATGGTAAGAAAACCAGAATTATCTTATCCTTTATATTTTATACAATTACATCTTTATCACAAAGAACTAATCATCCAGCTACTGACAGGCACACTTTGCTAACAAAGTTCAGGCATTCCAGACTTGGTCACAGAAACATTTACGGTGGTCAGTACGAGGTTTTAACCACAGGGCTGATCTTATAAATCAGGTATAAAACAAGAACAGTGGGAGCTACCCAAAAAGCTTTATTTGTGCAAGTCATTATGTGAAGTGGTGTCTGCAGTGACAAGAAAAACAGGTGTCCAACTCATAAGCCTCCTCCACTCCCAGATGTCTCAAGAATTAAATTATAAATTAAAGAAGGAAATGCTGATGCTTCCAAGCAGCTAGACTCCATTTCCCCTCTTGGAATGTGGAGGTTCCCATAACTTATAGAAGGAGAAAAATCCCACGTCTTTTCCTCTATGTTTTGTCTTCATTTCCTTTTCACTGCAAAAATGAGTAGTTACTGAAGCACAATCTGTCAGTCTAGTCAAGCTTAACTGTGAGCTCATCCTTTGGCCTGGTTTGGAAGCGTAAAATGCAGTCCGAGAGACCAGGGAAAAGAAAAAGACTGGTAGAAGGAAACATAATTGCCTAGTCATTGGTCGAATATCTGATGGGGAAAGTTTGTATTTGTTGAAATAGTTGAGTCAAATTACAAACCAAATCAGTGTCTCACCTTTAGTAAAAATAATTCATCTAAATTTAAACCTCAAAGAGAGAAAAGAGATGCCTCATATTGCGTATTTACTCCAGTTATTAGCTCAGGCGCTCAGCAGGAATACAGAGGTCAGCACCATTACCTAAATCCTCACAGAAGAACGTGTGTTTGCAGATTATTCTCAATAAACGTGCTTTTCCAACGTGACTAACTAGTGTTTGGAAGGTAGTTTGCCTCAAGTAAGGTGAGAAGGCTGAGGTAGAGCTCCTGGGTGCATCCTGACCTTACAACTTGCTCCAAACAGAAATCCCAGATAACTGCCATAATCTATTGCAGTTGACATTTTATGTAAGCAGTTTCATACAGGTAGGCAGAAGTCACATTTCTCTCTCATTCCTCCATCTTGTCTAAAACAATTTTGGATTAATGATCTGTATGAGATGTAAGTTCAGATGGTCAAAAGTCACAGAGGATCAGACGTTTAGGAAAATCATACCCATATTTCCTAATTTAGCCTATACAGGGGGAATTCAGCATCTATACTAAAAGCCAGGAATAAATTTTTGGGTAACAGAGTAAAAACAATCCATCTGAATGCAAAGTTAGTAATAAATCAATTAAAATTTCATAGATTTCCCATATTACCACCTCTTCTGTTCATTTCTTATTTTACCCCTCACTTTCTGTACTGCAGCACTTACACATGTTGCAATATGGGAAGCAACATTTGAAGATTTAAGACTATTTTAAGATTCTAATTTCCCTGGAATTTAGTTTTTAGCAGTATATTACCAGCAACTCATTAACAGCACTTCTATTTTCAGATGGGAACACAGATTAATTTAAACAAGAATATTTAACCTTTGAATAAACATTTGTGATAAATTAAGTGCTGGAAATTGCTTGCATCACAGACATTTGGTTTTTAAACAATTTTTTATAATTACAAGTATTACAGGAAAGACAAGGTAAACCTCTGGTATTTAAGGCATTAACCACAAAAAAAAAAAAAAAGGCAAAAAAACAGAGGCAACTTTCAATATGCAAGAAGGAGTCTGCTTTCCAGTCAAAAGTGAGCAGACAAGCTCTCTCTGGTTTTGGTAATGAAGATCTGAAATATTAAAAGGCTGAAATACTTTGAGGAAGTTTTATAGCATTTAAAGGCAAAGATCATCACATACTACTACTTCATATTTCTGCTAAAAAGCCAGCAGATTTCTTTTGCTACTGGTGCCTAAGAAAATTTTAATTTATTCAGCTCAAGATTCTCTATGCATTTTAATACATCACTGACTGCATTACTTACCCTGTAGTGACAGAGCTGCAAATAATATTGCAAATATATATTCAGTACTGTGAAGACAAGGAAAAAAACCCAAACCAATCTCCACTCTGAATGAATCTCATTGTTGATGTTCCTTTTTCATGCTTGCCAGTGAAAAGAGATGAAAAA
This sequence comes from Aegithalos caudatus, assembly GCA_013389925.1. Lineage (NCBI taxonomy): Eukaryota > Metazoa > Chordata > Aves > Passeriformes > Aegithalidae > Aegithalos > Aegithalos caudatus. The sequence goes on from WEIU01003065.1 coordinate 88,838, forward strand.
GGAAAAACACCATCAGGGCTTTCCTAGAACTGTTCAGCACATCAGAATGCTGGACATCAATATGAACCTTGAAGATAGTTTGGTGTTTAAAGCAGCTATTAAGGAATGAATGTATGAATGGAGTGGGTCAAAAACCAGTTAAAGACTGCCTGTACTTTTCAGCTTGCTGGAGTAACACTGTTGTATAGCAAAACACCATAAAAGAATGTTTTATTTAAAAAATTTGAAGTCACAAAATAAAACTGTAGCTTTTCTGTATTCAGTAGGAACCTGGATAATTTGCTTTTGAGAATCTGCATTTGTTTCTTGGCATAGAAAACAGTTAAGTGACCCTTACTTGAGGCTCTCCTGTGAGCTAGAGGATGACCTGTCTGACTGAGGGAGAGATGCTATACTGCCAGAATTCTTCAAGTAGGTCTGAAGGCTTCTTTGATAGGGTGGCTCCAGAGAATTGTACAGAGTCTCAGCTTCACTAGGAAAGTGATTTCTAAGACCCAGATAAGCCCTGAAAAAAAAAAGAATAACCACATGTAAATACTCAGTATTTTCTTTACAGGGTGGAGCCAGGAAGTGAAGATTACAGAATGAACTGTGGATGGGAGTGAAAGGAACTGAGAGTATGTGAAGCACATTACAATGCTCATCAAGTCATGAAAGAAACCAGCTACACTGACTGAATTAATGTTTTCAAAATAATGTAAAGCTATCCTCTGAATGTCTCACATTCACTTACCAGTTGTGTGGGGAAGCAAAAGGAATTGTTTTCTGGCCTTCTCACTAGTCAAAGTGCTGCAGTTGTTTAAAGACTTAATTAATGGGAGGAGAATGATTATGCAGCAATATCAACCATTCTAACTCTTCTTTCAGTGGAATCATCAAGTGCTGCACAACTGGAATGACTGACTCAGCTTTTGCAAAAGAAACCAGGTAGTAATTCAGGACAGAAATGTCAGTTTTCAAACAAACTTGTGTCCTCCTCTTGAGCCATGGATAACAGTTCACCTTGGATTAGAGCCTTCTATCACTCATTTAGCACATCCAGTTTTTCACAGCAAAATTAATGAAAACTCACTTTCTTGCCTCCACTCTTGCTTCTGCATCAGCATCATGAATGCCCTTCTTGATTGTTTCAACCAAGACAGCTGCATGCCTAGAAGAAAGACATTCTTCATGCTATTTTGCTACTCCAAATTCTAAGCAGTAGCTTTACACTTCAATTAACATTTCAACAAGTAAAAAACAGCTGCAATGCTAGTTCTTTCCCAAAGAGGCAGTAAACAAACACTTAAGCACACGATGACATAACTGTACTTTCTGTAAAGGTTTAGGTCAGCTTACTCCTTCAATCTAAAAGGATTTAAATCTACTTTTCTGACATACATCCACCTATCACACTTAAAAAGTTATTTTAAAATGCCTTTTTCAAGATACCTGCCTTCCTGAAATGAAAAAAACTATTTCCACTGTTATATAAATAGTAAGGAAAGGGGAAAAATTAAGACTGTGAGTTTTCTTTCAGCTCTGAAAGCTTTTGGCATGGTAGTTCTAAACCTGAATACAAGTTCAACGAACAGCTAAGTACCCATCAGAACACAAACTTGTGAAGATAAACAAGTTTTAATTCAAGGTAAGCCTCAGGCATGAGATTTGGTATTTAGGGGAGAGCTGGTGAGTTTTGTGGGTTTGTTTAGATACTTTGGCATAAATGAAGTGATTTCCCCCTTACTCCCTTTCTCTGGAGCACCCTGGGGGACAGAAATGTGACTGTGGAGCTGGATGAACTCTTCAGAGCCTTTTCTGGATGCCCTTTAATGTCTTTGCTCTTACCCTGTGTTTACAGTGACTATCCTGCAGAACAGATCCACACACTATTTTGCCATCTATCTGGAGAAGCCACAGTGTGCCCTTACTCCTTACCACAAAGAGTCCTCCAGCCTAAGCCCACCTGCCCTCTTTCACAGCAAACACACAAATGTCCTCCTTCCAGGAGAAAACACAGATGCTTACCTGTGTATGCATTGCTCACACGCAGGATAGGAGAGGCAGAGGGTAAGGAGAGGAGGCCACAGGAAGCCAAGGCTGGAACATACAGCTCTCCTTCCCCCTGGCACCTGAATGAGCCACATGACCTGCTGTGCTAGAAAGGCTGTCTATGCCAGGAAGGCTGGCCAACACTGAACAACATAATCCAATTAAAGGATTCAACGACAATATTTCTGTCTTAAATTACATTAGCAGTTTATTTTAGGGAAAAAAGTATACTGGCCCATACCTTTCCAGTGAATGTGTTTGCCACTCCTGTAATAACAGGTCTAAAAATTCAAAGGAGCGCCTAAAAACACAGAACAAAAGTCATAATTAAATACTCATTTCTCTAATGTGCTTGTGGAATAAGCACTACCTTTACTCTTTCATCCTGAGGGAAATAAATTAAATAAAAGTGCATTTACCTGTCAAATAAGGGCATTGGTCACCTTATTGGAAAGTTAAAATACTCTATATGTTAAAACAAACATGCAGGCTAACTAATCTTAAACTTCAGAATAATACATGTGGTCCAATTAATGTGGATGTGTTGTTCAAGTCATGTTGCTACACATACCCTATGTTAACTGTATTAGTCCCAAAATAACAGATGTAAATTAATGAAGTTGAAAAAATTCTACAGAGTATAAAATCCTAATATTAAAAAAAAAAAATTAAAGACACAACTTCTGTCCCAAACACTATTTCCATCCTTCCATCTGTCACTACTGACTATGTAGCATAAAGGGAAATACAAGACCATTAGCAGAGGGCTCTGCATATAGAAAGCACTGCAAAAGATTTTCTGGTGCTGTATTAATGAAGTTATGTAACTGTATTCATTATTAATTTGGAAATCTTGACAGTTTAGCAAACAGCCATTAGCAAAAGGCATGCTTTTAAACTATGTCTGAAGCTCAATCCTGATGAAGAATCAAGCTGACACAGAGTAGGGAGGTGTAGATAATTTTCAAATGTGTAGTGAACTTGACAGCCTGAAACTATCACTTTTTCTGGTTATTCAGCATTTCTTACCTGTTCTGGAGGGATAAATTTGGATTTTATTCTGCCCAAATCCTTTAGACAGCAGCAAGGCATGGCAAGAAACCCTGAAATGCTTTTCACTATTACAACCAATACAGTGTTTTGTTGTCCTTCCAAAAGAATGAAAGCAGTATGGAGACAATGCCTTCACTGATACCCACTGGATTGTGAACTGCAGTACCAAAACCACCTCAGTAAAGCCACAGAACGCTGAGGCACTGAAGGCCTGTGAATTATTTTGCAGTCAAACCAGAAGTTTGGTGGCAGGTCAGTACAATCTGGGTTGAGGCAACACCTGCTTTGGATGCAAAAGCAGCTTAGACCCAAAGAAAGTAATTCAGATGCTCAAGTTGTTTCCTGCATACACACAGTGACATCACTTTCAGGACTAGTGTCGGTCCAAAAACAGCATTAACTGCTTTTGTGTGATACAGTGCAGAAAATGACACTCTGTCAAAAAACAATCAATTTTCTCAAGAGCCAATCCAAGTGTTGAAGCATCATGCTCTCAGAGAAAGCATCATGCTGGAGATGTAGCTGGGTTGTTGAGCACGACAACACATGGGTGTTCCGTGTCCTCAGGTAGCTGCCACTGTCTCAAGGCTGAAATTAACTTTTGTAGTTTGCAGTTTACTAGGTAACAGCTTTGTGTGTTCAGTTTATGGCCATAAATCTTCTAACTGGTTAACTTTCAACCTATGATAATCATGTTTTAAAAAGCAACAGTTTTAATCATTTTCATTTATAATGTACTCACCTTCTAACTGCAACTGATTTTGAGGTGCAGTTGCTTGTTATTAAAGGTATAAGTCGTGGCACATGAGTATGCTGACAAAAAAAAAAAGAAAAAGCAGTTAATGAGAAAAACATTCCTGAATTCTGATTTTGAACTGTACTAATTAATTCAAACAGAACTGACAACATAATAAGAACTGCAATAATGTAAAATGCTTACCAAAACTAAATCATGGAATACTATTAAATGAAATACTGCTGTTAGCATGTCTATTGATTAAAGCTATTTTCTCCCAAAAGGTCAAGCAAAAACCACTTCCACTGCCATCAACAATTACATCATGACATGCAATACTTTGCTGTCAAAAGTAATATAGGAAGTTCAAATGTAGCTGTCTTCTCAAAGGAGTTGAAAGCTGATGCTATTTTAGTTTTGCCACAGGAAAAAAAAAAAAAAAGTAGTAGATGTAGATGCCTTAAAAGTCAGGGTTATAGAGCAAAAAAGTGAATCAATCAATATGAAAATATGGGCATTCTTACAAGGATCAGTTTGATTAGGGCCACAAGGACCAAATTTCCTTTAATGCAAAATAAGTCAATAAAGTAATAAAAGCACTGACATATAAGCAAGCTTTATATATAATCCATATGGAAACACCTGAAGGGAGAAGAAAACTATTAAACTACACACAAGATAAACTATGCACATTAAATCCAAATGCATTAGAGAATTCAGAATTAAAGCTGCCTTACTTCCGCTTTTCTAAACTACTTGTAGACACAAAGCATTACCATTTTAATTCCAAGTAAGAGTAATGTGGTTCAACAAATCTATTTTCTGTTCATTTCTTTAGTCTTTCTTGATTCAATACCTACAGTGAACAGTCCCCAATACAATGTGAAACAGGAGGCTAATTAAAAAAAAAAACCAAGATCTTAAGAAGTACACTACTGAAGAATTTACTCTCTCATGTATCACAGCTGCAGAATATAAACACACAAATCACAAAAAAAGCAGAGATAATCATCAGCTCACAGAGTACTGCCAATTTTAGAATTAGGAAGGAATTAATCAGAAATTCTGGAAGAGCCTAACAGTTACATTTGTTTACCCTGATATACTTTTAAAGACAATTTTAGGGGGTTTGTTTGTGTTTTGCATAGATTGCAAATTGAAAAGAGGCAACGACTTCCATAAAGGGACAATAGGCAAATCAGGGGTAAAAAATAAAGATTTTTACAGATGGAGAAACCTGTATATTCAAAATCTTTGGAGCTATCTGTGTTGTAATTTCTAGAAAGTATTTTTGCAAAGGAATCAAAGCCTCAGGCTGGCTTTCATTCAGTTTTTAAGATGTCACATTTCATCTGCTACTACTCTGAGAATGTAGTATGTGCTTCCTCACAAAACCTGATAAACCTGAATCCCACCTCCTTCTGAAAAGGATTTCTGCCACCATGCCATCTCTCCATGACTCCCTTTTTTTCATTGGCTTCCCCCCACCTTTTTCTTTTCAATTGGCTTCATGATGTACTAAGAATCAAGAAAGAGAAATCAGACTGCAGTATAAGAACTTCCTGGAGAAGAAAAATAAAATCCAATGAAGGCACACAAAAAAGCACAAATTTTCTGCCAAAACAGCTCATATATGCCATTTATTGGTTGGATATTTGAACACTGTGGATAGGATTTTCTTCTTTTTATGCTTCAAATCCACTGTGTTAAGTCACAGCTAAGAAGAACAGAAATAAAAAAAAAAAATCAGGGCAACTATAGCTGATGTGCAAGCTTGTCTTCAAATGAACTGAACCAATAAAGCCAATTTAATGTAACTGCTGAATGTTTATAGTTCCTTACATGGCTGATTTTGTCTTGCACTACTGCAAATGGTATCATTCTTTTACAACTTTAATTATCCTGTGTAAGGTGTATTCCTTCCCTCACTCTCAAGTGTGTGCCATCTCACAGAGCAGTGTAAGAGTCTGGGGAAAAAATGCCAAGGGATTTTGTCTTAGCCCAAGTGCTGATGCAAATGCATGCAGCAGTCTCAGACCACATTCTCAGAGGCACAGACAGATCAAGTACACGTTCCAAACCATGCTTAAGATGTCTACTGAACAAAAGGTGTAAGTGATGAAACCTCTTTGGTTTTCCAACAATTTACAAAATTAAAACCAGCGATGAGATCACAGTAAATTGCAGTAAGTGCTTGGAATTAAGAACAGCACAACTTTTAATGCAGAAACTACAGGCAATCTCCCACTTCACGTGAAACACATAAATATTGGTACAAGTCCCCAAAACTCTAAATATCTTGCCTGAGACACCAGTAGAAGATGCTTCAAGACCATTCAATAGAAAACAGCTAAGATAAAGCACTCCTCTGTTCCATATCCTATAGCTTTAAGGACTCAGCTTAAAAAGTTCTTTAATTAAAAAATGCAAGTCCATGTTGGATTTTTCTTTCATGAACTTGTGCTTTCTGAACTGATCCAGGTATGTGTAGTCTCTCCGACATTTTATCATTAACTGCATGGTCCCAAATCTTTTTTGTGGGGAGTGCACATGTAGAAATACCTCTGTTTTGTTGTTGGCACTATTCAAACTCTCACTAGTTTCCTAGCTACTAGCTTAACTTTGTCTTTTCCAAGAAGTCAGTTAAAAGCAGTTATCCTTTGAAACAAACTTGGTACTTTTTCAATTAACACATTACAACAATCCCCCCAAAACAAAAAAACAGACTTGCTTTTCATACCTGTTCTTCAATCTTTACTATGACAATGCTGCCAATTGGCTTCAATGATACAGAGTATTTGTCCACCCAGGACATTACTCCTCCATTAAAGAATGATTTAAAAGCCTGTATTTCAGTATAGTAGTTATCTCTGCCAAGAGCTGAAAATTCCTAGGAGACAAAGTGAGAGGGGAACACCTACCCGAATAATGAACCTGATGGCTGCACACCCAGAGGTTGCCATCACTTTGGCGCTGTTGGGAACCAGGTTAAAAAGAGTAGGCACAATTGCTTCAGCGCCATGGTCAAACTTGTTTCCCAGAACAGTTGAAAGGTGGCTGTTTAGGGAAAACATAAATTATTTTTTAGTCTTAAAATAACAAAGTGGATTTTAAAGATTCATCTTTCCAGACAATAGAATTTCTCAAGTTCACTATTTCCAGGCATGTTAAGAAGCCAAACACGAGTAACTTTCTTTCATAATGAACAAAAAAACCTACAATTGGAAAGCCTAAACATTCACGTCCACATTAAGTATCATTGTACTTCTGCTTTTTAACACACTCTGAGATGATAAATCTAAAATTTTAGATAAATTATAGAGGTTTTTTTCCTTTTGAAGGCAGGCAAAACTACTAAACTCACCACAATCAGCCAACCATAAAATTTGACTCCCTGGTCTGTAAAAGGTTGTTTTCTGTTTTAACAAATATAAAACCATATACTACATACAGTAATTTAACTGTCCACTGGTGACAACAAATGCTTCTTTCATGCAGAAAGACTACTATAAAAAGAATTTGTAGCCAGCAGCAAATGACACATCAAATATATCAAAGTTTTAGTGATCAAGGAAAATTCCAGGTTGTTAGGCCTGGATGAGAACATTTTCAGAGTACTTTTACATTGCTCCTAACTTCATGTTAGGAAAGGTTACTATAATTTTCTCAAAGTCTCGATTTCCTTGGAAAGGGCAGTTGTATGCTTCAACATTTCCCCTCGGTCTGTTCAAACAGGAGACCAGTATAGCAAGGGTGAACTCTGTGGTGTTCCTGTTTCAGACAGCCACTGAAAATGAGTGGTTACACTAATGTCTTTCCAGAGAATAAAAAAATCATGGAAAACATCGAGATGGGAAAGACTACTCTGGTTTTCACCTCTGCCCTTGAATTTTAAGGAGTCCACAACATGCTAACAGTGAAGATTTCATTTCAGTTTAGCCAGGGCTTCTAAAATTATCACAGTCATCTGTCTCTTGCCCAGAGAGAGAACCCTGGAAGTGTTCAATCAAGGCTAGGCTGGATGGGGCTTATGAGCAGTGTGGTCCTGTGCAAGGTGTCCTTGCACTGCCAGGGGGATTGGAAGTAGATGATCTTTAAGGTGCCTTCCAACCCAAACCCATTCCATGGTGCCATGAGAGGTACTACCTCACCAAAATGCTCTATGTTCAAACTGCCACAGTGCTGTTCAACATTGTCTTTACAAGCAGTCCAATCCCCCAAACATAAGTGATCCTAAGATAAGCCCCCAATATTATTCACAGCAGTTTGTATTAACCTGGACTAATGATGACTTGGCAATGATGCTAACTGTTTATTCACATACATGTATCCCCTAAGAGAACAAATTCATTTAAGCATTTCTTTTCCTCTCTGGCTTATGATCCTGACTTGACTCTTTATCAGTCACAGTGTACAGCAGTCCAACAAGATCACCTCTCCTGGAAGACTGATAGAGCACCTCTGAGCCAACCCCACAGGAACATCTAGCAAGGTACCCAAAGGCACACAAACTGTACTTACGCTACAGTAATGCAGGCTTCTCGAACCACCTGGGATCTGAGATCCTTGGCTGACAGCTTGAAAGCACCATCCAAGAGCCGTAAATGCTGGAAAAACCCATCGTACTGTGCAGCTCCAGCAACCAGCAAGGACCGAACCTTCTTCAGCTAGAAGAATTAACGTGTTTGGGTTAGGACACTGACAATACGCAATTAAAAAAAAAAAAAAAA
>WEIU01003067.1:775-26971 GCA_013389925.1 Aegithalos caudatus
GCCGCGCCGTGCAGGGGTGGCGGGGCCCTGTCCCCAAGCGTCGCGCAGGGGCCGAGGGGGGCAGAGCTCCCGGTGTGAGCCCTCGGTCCTGTGCCCTTGCAGATGGCCCGAACGCAGAAGAACAAGGCCACCGCCCACCACCTGGGGCTGCTGAAGGCCCGTCTGGCCAAGCTGCGCCGGGAGCTCATCACCCCCAAGGGAGGCGGCGGCGGCGGCCCCGGGGAAGGTGCGTTGTGTATGCAGGAGCTGTCGAAGTGCTAGTGGATCTAACTGAGGGGCTCTTGTCCGCATAAATCGTGTCAGATTATCTGCTAAACGGTCACAGAATCACAGAAGGGCTTGGGTTGGAAGAGGCCTTAGAGATCATTTTGTTCTACCCCCCTGTCATGGCAGGGGCGCCTTCCACTAGATCACGTTGTTCGGAGCCGTATTCAGTCTGGCCTTGAACACTTGCAGGGATGGGGCAGCCACAGCTTCTCTGGGCAACCTGTTCCACCCTCGCTTGCTCTTGTCCTGCCCGGTACAGGACCTCGAACCATGATTTGTGGCCCTTCCTAGGGCTGTGGGGTGGAGCCCTTACTGAAGTGTAGATGAAAGTGCTTTTGTATTTTGGCTTACATAATCATTGCAGAAATCTTAAGGTTTTTAAACAAAGAAGCACCTTTGCAGCAGCTATCTGTTTTTATATATAAAAGTGTGAATTGCCTAAGCTGCAGTGCTTAAAGGGAATGCTCCACTTATGCTCAAGTCAAATAAGTCCACTGTGAAGCTTTGCAGCCAAGACTTTATTAGACAGGTACATGTCATGGAGTGTTACAAAGTGATACAAGGCAATAAACATTGTGAAAAATCAATTTCCCACTCTCATCCTTCTTCTAGGAAAGCTTACTTGGCTTTTGGTCAGGCAGTATTAAAAATAATAGTGTCTACTGTCCAGAACATTGGAAGATAGAAAATGTCAAACATTAGACAAATATTTCTACTCCTTATTTGCAGGTTTTGATGTTGCAAAGACAGGTGATGCCCGCATTGGGTTTGTGGGTTTTCCATCAGTGGGGAAATCTACTCTTCTAAGTAATCTTGCTGGTGTGTACTCTGAAGTGGCAGCCTATGAATTCACTACACTGACTACTGTGCCTGGAGTCATTAGGTACAAAGGAGCAAAGATCCAGGTGAGATCTGGTGTCTGTGAGGGGAGGATGGGCTCTACAGATGCTGTGCTCTTAGGGTTGAGTGGTCTGGCTTGACATTAGCAGCCTAGAAGTGATGTGTAGAAGTGCTTGAAAATAACCTTGGAAATATTTCCATGAGGTATGGGTTTTTCCCTGCTTTTCACTTCGCTCTGGGAAGAAGTTCCTGTGCTAGTTATAATTATTCCCTATGACAGGATCTGTTCCACTGTACCAATAGGGCACATGGGATAATGTGATATATAACAGTCAAATGGGAAACAGTCTTGTCATCCTCTGTTCAGATTTGCAGTAGAGTCAGCTGGTTTAGAAGGGTAAAAGTAGGATTGATTTAATGAAGAATACTTTTCTCATGTGGTACTTTCCTTCCCGTGAACAAACAGCTGCTTGACCTGCCAGGAATTATTGAAGGTGCCAAAGATGGTAAAGGCAGAGGACGGCAGGTCATTGCAGGTGAGCATGTTAGAGCTGGAGACAGCAGCCTGGCACTGGTTCATTTAACACAGTGCAGCAGAACTGTCTCTGATGTCTTTAAAAAGCTGGATTGTTTGCTGGACTTGAGCTGCCTGCTGAGAAGCAGTAGTTGCTTTCATATTGTTGTTTTCCATTCTGGCTTCGTGCACTTGCTGAGCTTATGCTCTGCATTGACACTTCAGAGAAAGCACATTGCCAGTTTTGCAGGCAGATGTGATCCCATCCTAAACAAGGCTGCTGTTTTAATTTCCTCAGTTTGGTGTCTGAATGGAGACAGGAAGATTTTTTCCAGCCTCTATCATTCTTACAGCATGTAAAGATCTGTCTCTCAGTGATGCTTGGCCAGCACAATAAACTTCAGTCCTACACTGGCATTTAAAAATAACCAATATGCTCCCCCTCAGGGGTTTCACAGTGTCATCAGTCCACTGAGCCATATTGTGCTTGTCTCAGGTTGTGTGAGCAGGCTTTTTTAGAGGTGACTTTCTTTTTCTGATTCTTAGTTGCTCGAACCTGTAATCTCATTCTGATTGTTCTGGATGTGCTGAAACCCCTTGGCCACAAGAAAATCATTGAGAATGAACTGGAGGGATTTGGAATTCGTCTGAATAGTAAGCCCCCCAATATTGGCTTTAAAAAAAAGGATAAAGGAGGCATTAACCTTACAGCCACAGTAAGTTGGAAGTTTTCTTTAACCAGAATTAACAAATTGCTTGAAGAAAGGCATTTGTAGTTGATGGTATGTCTGGGGCCATGCTGTGCTGTGGCTTCTTTAGGAGCTGAACTGCTGTACTGTGCTGCAGTCAGACACTTTCCTCAGGGGCCATCCACACCTCCCCTGGAGCCTGACCACTTCTTTGCCCTCAAAACAGAGCCTCGGTTGCTCTCCACACATAACAAGTTTGAGGACCAAAGGAGAGTGTGCTAAAACTGCCTCTTGGCTACAATGTTCTTCAGGAGAGGATTGCTCAGAGTTTCAGTTTACCTGAACTTTAAAAGCAAAGAAATAGCCAGAGATACCAAAAGTCAGAACTCTGTGTTCTAAGTACCTGAAGTGTAGTTGTGTGGGCTCTGAACTAGAAGATCTGTGGGTTTGTGATGCACCTGGTCCCAAACTGAAAGGAAACTGCTTCTGCAATGTGTGATTGCAGCTCTCAGTGGGACATTAATAAATGAAGCTGTTGGATTTAAGTCTGTTTTTCCCACTCCTCAGACCAGCTATGGTGAAATCAGTCATGTCCAATAAGTTAAAATGCAGCTATTCTTCCTAGTAATGCATATTAACAGCACTGTTAATTGTAATAGTTGATTTGGCCGTTAGCTGTGCCAGTCCTTCACACTGTCTGTGTGTGTTCAGTGCCCTCAGAGTGAGCTGGATACCGAGACAGTGAAGAGCATCTTGGCAGAGTACAAAATCCACAACGCCGACGTCACCCTGCGCAGCGACGCCACTGCCGACGACCTGATCGACGTTGTGGAAGGAAACAGGTACTGCTGCCTCCCTGGCTGCCCACCTGCAGTCTGTCTTACAGAGGGAGGAATTGTCCTTTGGGTTTGCTTCCCACTGAACCTGAGCCAGCAATGTGGCATCAGCACGGGGATACGCTTTCTAAAAATGTTTTCGCTTTGCAGCGAAGGTAGCAGCGTGCTGCTGTCAGATTGCTCTAACAATTTCTTTCTCTTTGCAGGGTTTACATCCCATGCATTTATGTCCTAAATAAAATTGACCAAATTTCCATTGAAGAACTAGATATCATTTACAAAGTACCCCACTGTGTACCCATATCTGCTCATCATCGCTGGAACTTTGATGATCTGCTTGAGAAAATCTGGGACTACTTGAAACTAGTCCGAATGTGAGTCAAAATTGCTGCTTTCTGTGGAGTTAAGTGTGTGGCTGAGACTGAAAAGGGTCTCAGGAATGGATGAGGAATATTTTATAACGCTTTTCTATTAACTGGTGTTTGCTTTGTAACCCAGAAATGGTGCTCGTCTTAGCTGTTGTGTGATAGCCACAAGTGCTGTTTTGAATGAGAAACTTGTGAAACCAACACCAAAGCACATCTTAAAAAATTCCTGAAAACATGGATACTTGTCAAACTTTGCAAAAACACTGTGATTCCAGATGTAATCATCATCTTTTCAGTCTGTCGTGGATGCAGCTCTCCTGACAGAACTTAGTTCATCATCTAGAATTTCAGATATTTTTACTACAAGTTATTCCAGGTTTACCTCATAACTCTTAGGCATTTTTGGATGAATTTATGAATGAATTTACTAATACTCATAATACAGTATTTTTAAATTTACAGCTATCTTCTTGTAGTAATGTAGAATGTGTTGTGAAAAGACATTTCACAATCCCTTGTGTCAGTGGTCTAGATATCTCTGCTATAGACTTCATCAGGTGCTTTTTCTAATATATATTGAGGTTTTTACAGAAAAAAAACCCAGCAAGTTGGAACCATAATGCTAAAGACGTTCTTTTCCAACAACTATTGTCATTTGGCTTTTTTTTAAGCACCTTCAGAAAGCTCACAAGTGAGAAACCTTTGCAGCCACTGCTGCCCAGATGCATTTTCAGCTTAGGTCCACCAGATGTGTCACAGTGTATCCATTGTCACCACTGCAGCAGTGGGACTTAGCCCACACGCTGGGGTGACAGTGCAAATCACTGATGAAGTATCACGCTGGGTTTGAAAAAAGGAAGTTTTGGTATTGACTGATGGTTCCATCTGTGTTACAGCTACACCAAACCTAAAGGGCAGCTCCCAGACTACACCTCTCCTGTGGTACTACCTTACTGCAAGACCACAGTGGAGGATTTTTGCATGAAGATCCACAAAAATCTCATAAAAGACTTTAAATAGTAAGTATTAGTATAAAAGAATATATAGAATAGAAAATAACTTGCCTTCAGGTATATTATTTCATCCTCTTCTAAACTAGAAGGGAATACCAGGACCTGTATGTTAAATTGGTTAAATCTAACTCTGATGATCAAACTTGGTACTTCAGTTGCTGTATTTGATGTTCTCATGCTCTTTCCTACATAAATGTCCTGTGGAGGAAAAATTACTTTACTATTTAAAAGTAGCACTAGACAGCACTGCAAGCCACTGTGCCATGCAATTGGGTACTCAGGACAACTTCAGGCTTTGTTCTGATCTGCTTCTAACCCTGCTTCACACCAACCACTCAGCCAGGTACTTGTAGAACAAAAATAGCTCTGAAGCATTGCTTTCTGTATTAGCTTTGTGACAGAAATAGCTGCTGTTCTTATTGCATATCATACTTCTAAGCCTTTTAAATTTGATTTTTTTCTTCTTTCAGTGCACTGGTCTGGGGTTCATCTGTTAAACACAACCCTCAGAAAGTTGGTAAAGACCATACTCTTGAAGATGAGGATGTTATTCAGATTGTGAAGAAATAAAGTTATTACATGGTTTGTTGCTGTGCCTGACATTTGTCATTAATTGTAAGTGACACCCCCACCCCACTGTGATTTAGAAATAGCCTTTTATTACAGTACCTTGCTGCATGGTAAAAGTGATGTTTCTGGCCAGCTGGGCTCATTCCAGCAGTACTTACAGATGAAAAACTCTGGTTATGTGACTTTGACAAGGGCAAAATCTTACAAGAAGCTTTGATTGCAGGGATAAGGTTCTGCTGCATGTACATGTCTTTCCAAATTAGAAGATAAGTTCACACATCAGGAATATTTTGTTCTAAGAACAAAGGGTGAATAGCAGAGGCCAGAGAACCATATCTTACGAAACAATGCTAGAGGACAGAGTTCCAGCTGCCTTTATCTGAAAGTGTTCTTGGAATACTTCAAGGCTATTAATAGTCCTGCAGTTATGGAAAAGCTGGTCAGTTCTGCTCAGGAGCAGTTGCTTTTACAATTGTTTAGACTATGGAAGTGAGCTAGCTGCTCACTTGTGTCTGGATGACTGAAGGATTTTAAGTTTTCTTAAGAGAATTTCCTGCCTAGAGAAGTAAGGTGCCCAAGAGAATCACATTGCTCTTAGAGTGGTTCTGTTGGTTAATGGAGATGAATAAAGAAGCTCTTAGCTCATATCAGGAGCGCTTATCAAATGCATCAGCCTCTAGCATTTGCTCTCCTACAAAAAGGAAGTAGGGGTGTTTAATTATAGGGGTGTTTAGATGCACAAAAAACACTCCCCCTCATGTTATTATTATGCATTCAAGAAGGCAAAGTAATTAGAGACACCCACTCAAGCACTAAATCCTTGGAACAGTGGCTGCTATTCAGCCTGGTAGGGAAACATCCAAGCCTTGATTCTACTCCAAGCATTTGTACCTGTACCTTTCCTAGATCCCTGCATAAGTGAGGTGAACCCTGTGTGCAGGTGGGCTTGGTTTATGAGCCTGAGTGGAAGGGGCAGAGGATGAGGCTGGTACTCAGACTGGGTTTCACTGCTGTTTCCTCACAGTCACACTTTGTTTAGAGCTGGTTTTACAGCTTCTAATACACTGAGCCTCATTCCTTACACTCAACCATGGCATTTAAATGCAGCAATTCCATTCTGGGTTGTCAGTGAGGCCAATTTCTCTTATCAAAGGAGACTGATCCTCCCCACCCCTGGACTAACTCAAGTTTTCTGCATCTCAGCTCAAACCCTGGTTCCATCTTACCCACAAGAACAGTGCTAAAAATTAATCAATATTCTGACATAATTTAGTACAAGAGCAATTGATACAGAGAGCTGGTAGAATCAACTTTATTTACAGAATGTTACTGGGAAAGTGTCAAGTTAAAAAAGTATGAAAACAATCTTACAAGGACAAGCTGGTGATTGCATGTTTTACAGGGATTGTTTTGGGAACAACCACTAGAAGTATGGGTGACCTCCAACAGCTTCCATGTTGGAGATTTCAGCTTGCTATTTCCATACAACACTGTCTCTGCTGCACTGAAACAAACCCACCACAGCACGCTGGCAAGGGTTAGAATACAGACAAGTCATTTTTCTCCTGCTGCTGGTTTTGCTTTCAGTGAAACCTAAGAAAGAGCAAGTCTGTGAGAGTTCTGGTTTTACTTTCACCTCTTAAAAGAGCACAATGGCCTAAGCTAGGTAGAGGACATGACAGCAGTACTAGACTCAACACAAGTGAGGGAGTGAAGTGAGGAACCATGCAGAAGGATGGAAGAGAACATTTAACTGTCCAGGGAAGTGAAGCAGGCTTAAAAGGAACATAGTATTTTAAAACCAAATATACACAGTAAGATCACAAAACTACCCCATCCTCCCCCTTTCAAGCCACAGAACAAGACTCCAAAGGCAAATTTCACAGTAATGGCATCGCCAGATGCACACTAGATTGAGGACAGTTCTTGGGACTCCCTTCTATGAACAGCACTGAAGGCAGTACAGAACATCCACAGCTATGACTGAGGAGTTGAAGGGTGAGGATTCCAAGGCTCCATTTTGATGACCTTTAGTAACTGGCTTGAAAAATTAAAACAAGGAAAATACTGCAGCTAAACAAGGACCAGCACCAGCCCTCTTGAAAGAGCAACAACCAGTAGGTACCTACAGACTGAAAATCTGGCTTTATCATGACCGCACCAGGGCCCATCCTCAAGGCTTTCAGAGACGAAACAATTCTCTCATTTGGTGGCAAGAGTCACAGGGAATCAGACCTTTGTTACACAGACAGCAAGATGTGGGCTTTTACTTTGACACTTGAGCTACACTGAGTGCACAGTACGTGACAGGAAAATGTGAGAGGGAGATCTAGAGGAGATGAGCAGCAAGAAAAGGCAAAGCAACTTCATCCTGTTCACTCACACTTAGGATATGCAACTTTAATCTTAAAGAAAGTCCCACACATACAATGGAGAAAGGTCCAAACCATAGGCACAACTAAAGCTCAACTGTTATCAGCTACTCTTATGTACAGCTGTATAGATTCAAAAAGGCTATTCTAGGTGTGTATGTACAAAAGATTGTTTATACACAAGTCTGTACAGAAGGGTCTATACATGTAGTTTTCTGCAGAAGGAATCCACAGCTGCTACCTCTACACTAGAGAATATCAGCACTTCATTCACATATCTTACAAAAACAAACAAAAAAAAATAGACACTTCCAGGATTAAACTGGCTTTGTCGTGCATCTAAATTTCTTCAGGCTTCACTATCCAAGCCATAATGGATCCTTTAGTCTTGATGCAGACATGAGACCAGGACAGGTGCCATGTGCTTTAGTCTCTCAAAAGGAAATTTTGCACAGAGTGCTAAAAATAAAAGCCCCAAAAAACCAAACAGAGGTGAAGTCCTGACTATGGACATTTTCATCCAGTCTAAAGAATCACAAATGTTCCACCCAGCGGTCACTGTTCACTGCCGGTATTCCAGTTCATCTACACTGATGACTTTGGATGGCATGGATGGCAGAGGCTGCTGCAACACATCTGAACCAAACCATTTTGCAAGGCCAATGGGAGAGCCACTCCTCTGGCTGGGGCGATGGTCAAGCTGTGTGTGCCCGTGAGATAATCCAGTCCGAGGCAGCACATTCTGAGGGGTGGTTTGTGCACCAGCAGGTGATCCCTGTGCTCCAGAGCCTGTGAAATGTAAAGCTATTAGAGGTGAAGTAACACCCAGCACAGATTTGCCCTCGAGCTATCACCTGATAAAGCATGAGCTGAATGTGGCTTTTATTCATTCTATGAGCCCCAGGAAGTCCAGGCACCACGTGTTTATTTTCATTAGTACTCCCATAAATGGCCTGACACTGCCAGTTCCGGACACGGCACCACACGGGTTTGAAGGGAAGACCAGGATCAAATAGCATTTCCCTCGAGAAGGTGGGTGGCCTGTGGCCCAGGAAGGCTGAAAGCTTGCACACATGCTGCAAGAGTGAGATCTGTCAGTAGCAAGACATGTTCTGCAACCAAACACTTCACTTGGACTTTGTTCTGGTGTAACAGCCTGCAGTGGCCCAAACCACTTGAGACCCACACAAGGTTAGTGATGATGAATAACTGAATTAAAGTAGCTTCCTGCTAGCACAGTGTACCCAATGCCCCAGAAAGCATCCTTCCAGAGCTCCCACTCCTGTGTCTGTTTTAGCCTACCTGATCGTTGTAGCTGCTGTTGCATCATGGCGAGCTGCAAAGGCGTCCCCGAGCGTGGATTTAAGATGTGATGGCTTGCTGTTGGTAGTGGATAAAAAGGCTGGCCAAGGATGGGAGCAGATATTCCCTGCAAGTGAGACAGGTCCACTCCAGGAGGAAGCATACCTGTTGAACATGAGCGAGAAAACTTCTTACCTGATAGGCGTAAGGAACTTAATGCAAAACAAAACATATGTATTTAGATGATCTGGAATTTATTGTCTGATTTTTGTCTGATTTAAAAGATCAGTTCTAATATAATAAAAACTACAAGTACTATCAGTTTGTGCTGCTCCTAACACAAAGCCAGTCTAAAAGAGAACATGCATGGACAGGAAAGGAAGCGTGGATTACCTGCTTGCAGCAGAGGAAGATGCTGTGGATGGACCCCCTGTGCCATCATTCTCTGGACCAATCCTGGGTGCAGTTGATGAGCAGGTCGTACAAGTGGTACATGGGGAACAAGGGGTACTTGATGAACAGGACGAAGGAAAGGGCCTCCTGGTACTGGGGAGGCCATTGTAGGAGTCTTCCTACCAGCTGATTTGGGCCTGTAGTCTTGCTCTTTGGTGCAACGATTTGCTTGGGTAAGAGGTGTGGAACATGCAGAGCGTTGCAGTGCAGGTAGTTTGGTACCTAAGGTGGGCAAAGTTCCTTGATCTGCATTCTCCACAGAACTAGACAGTAGGTTATCTGTAGCTAGAATTGAATACAGCTATTACAGTCCACAGCTAGAGATTGCACCTAATGAAAATTAAAGCTTAATGATTGGATTTGATAGTGAAGATTCCAGAACTAGCTGAACTGTAGTTGTATGTATTTAATAGTAAGCATCTTTTTTCTGGATGCTCCTGGCGAAATTATTTCAAAAGAGTAATGAGAAGGAGTATGTTCCACAGAAATCTCTTTACAGGAAACTTAAATTAGATCAGAATCAGCAGTAACTCCAATTTTAATTCTTATTTTTCCATTTTCTTAGGAATTTTGAACTAGCAGCATGCAGAAGTCAGTGCCAAAGGTCAGAGGAGGTACAAGAGATCCTCCCTAGGCAAGATTTTAGGTTGGGGTTGTGCCAGAAGTCTGGCCAAAGGTGGTTTTTCAGTTTAGCTGTGTTTGGGGGTTAATAGCAGCTTTCTGTGTCTGACATCTGCTAGCAAGATTTGGAATACTAAAGCACCTCCAGAAGCTACTTCCACAGGCCATCCAGGTGAGTTAGACAAGGCCTAAAATACCTTGGCATCAACTACCACAGTGGAGGTATTTCAGCAGGACTGCTACCATGAACTGCAAGCTGCCTCTGCAGCTACCAGTGCTGAATCACAACCATGACCATTGGCCATGCCAGTCTGACTGGCTCAGGCAACTGGGGTGGAGCATTTCCTTTTAATAGCCTCTTACATCAGTTTGGGTGATAAAATGCTTCCCTGATCTGCTACACTTAAAAGCTTAACTGGTCTCAGCTTGGACTGTTCAGTTGTCTCAAGATAACTCCAGGTTTTCAGTTACTGGTGTAGAGAGCTATGGAAGCATTATGGTCACTGTGCTTGTTCATCAAGAAAAGTAGCAAACAGCTATGGTCCAGGCCTCTTAGTGTTGCTCAGAAATTGAGAGGAAATAGAGATTCAGCCCCAGCACTACTAGAAGAGTGCACTTGGAAGTGTATCCCCTCCTCCCACAGGCTCCCTCACTTCTACACCCTCAACTCCATGGATCAGGAATGCCTGGGTGTATTATGTGCTGAGACAATCTGAGTCTATTCCAAATCCCTTTTGTTTATGGTATTTTAAAGCCATTACAATACCTTCATTTGGTCTCTGATTTTCATCTTTAACATCACTGACTTTCATTTTCCCAGAAACTGGATCCTCTTTGCTTTTCTCCTTGCTCTCATACATCTTGCGAATGACCGAGGTAGGTGTGAAGGAAGGAGACAGCTGCAGAGAACACAGTAAAAAGCAATGCCTCACCCAGTGCTCGTTATCCATGCCACAATATCTCAGTTGTGGGTGGACACCAATTCTAGCACATCCTTTCCATTTAAAGCTCTTTTGGATCAGCTGCTGTGTGCCCATGATTTTACTTCACCTCCTTCATAGCTTTACCCTATAGTTTAAGCATTTCTCTTTAGCTTTTTTGCAAGTCCAATATCAAAATCTGCAGCTGTTCTCAGTTAAATGCACCTTAACAGGCTTGAAACAAAATAGCTGAGCTGTAGTGTAAGTTACAGCTGTTTCCTCTTTGCTGTTGGTTCAGAAGAGCAGCTCCAGATATTCCTACAGAGCTGCTTCATTTGCATTAACTCAGGGCTGATGTTCTGCAGACAACCATTGCCTCATTTGTGTTTTCTCCCATTCAGAGTTCTATAGCACCTGTGGAAGTCACTATTTGGAATACAAACTTGTATTACTTGTTTCCTTTGGCAGGTGATAGTCTGTGTCAGTCCTCAGCTGCAAGTACCTGACTCAGTATTTGGAAAATGTAAATCAAAACTGCATTCTACACAGTACTGAAGGCAGAGAGGCAACAGCTTGGCTTTGAGATTTTACTCATTTTCAAATTGACCCTGAAGCTCCTAGGTATTATTTCAACCCACAGACACCTAGGTCAAACACTTCATACCCAAACACCAGTGTTCTCTGAAGCATCTCATGGCTTTCAGCACTTGTCTTCTGAAAATTTAAGCACCAAAATATGATGGCTTGAGTTTTCATAATCATCTTCATTTGGTTTCAGAAGATGACCTTAAGGTAACACTAATGGTATTTCTTCAGTTTTAGGTAAGACAGTGGTCAGAAAAGGCTTTTTTCCAAGGTGAAAACATTCAGTTAAGCATGAAGGGAAACTCATTCCTGTATCATGTGGCCACAGATACAACAGGAACATGATTAACTCCATGGCCTCCCTTTCTCCCATCGATTACCATTGCTATCATTGGTTACTGCAGACACTTTTACAGTTCTCCCTACAACCACTGAGCATCAGGTACTGACCATGCTGGTAATGGATGCTGCAGGGGCTGGAGAAGATGCATTCCCTCTGTGTCCTGGTGCAGGGGATTTAGCCACTCGCTGCTGCCTGTGAAGGGACAGGGAGTCAGAAGAGGCTCTGCTCTTGGCACAGAATCAAAGGCAGCATTGCCAAGAGCCAATGCAATCCTGAGCAATTAGTGCCAATATCTAGTGAAAGCCAATATTCACATTAAAAATCAATTAACAGCATACCCCTTAAATTTTCCAGTCAGGTGCTCACCTGTTTCTGTAGCCATCTCTGCTTTTGTCCATTTGTGGTTTACCAAAGCCATGCTGATAGAAATTTGCTGCATGTATGGCCAAGTCATGTGGGAGTGCCAGTCCCTCTAATGCAGCTTGCTGGATCTCCAGGGGATTCATCTGAGGTAGAGTTGAACAAAACCCACACAAAGTTAAAGCCTGTATTTGGTTGGGGCTTTTTTAAGGTACTGAAGATTGACTGCTATAGCTAATGTCTTCACCAACAGTCTGTTCTATTAACAGGCAATACAAGTTTGAAAAACTCTTGTACTTGAGGTACTCTAAGATGGATCAAATTGCAATGAAGTTTTGAGACTGTACTAAATTAGACTTTGCATCCTCACACTCAGTAAACTTAAAGCACAAACATCTGGATGCAAGAGCTCAATGTTTCCATAAGTTAGTTCTAGACCACAGAACACAAAGAGATGCAAATACATTAGGCAGAAAGAATGCCATCTAACCTGTGCAGCAACTGGGCTCATGGGCTTCCTTACACCTGGAAATGGATCACCAAGCAATTGCTGAGAACCTTGTCCAAAACCTAAAGAATATTTAACAGCTGTATTTGAAAGAACTAACAGTTTCTTTCAATACAAAGAATACATATCCCAAAGTAAAATAATGCTACGTGAATTAAGGATTCCCTGTGAAGATTCTCAGCTCACCCCTTAAATCCACATAGGGCTACATCTCTTCCTTGTCACAGAGCTGGAGAGCTACAAAGGAGGCTTTTGGTAATGTTTTGTAACACAAAAGGCTAAGTAGTCCTTGAAAGTTATTCTTACTTATTCTTACACAGTAGCTGAGCACATTATTCCACACCAGAACTCACTGTGAGCTCTGGGGGATGAATTTAACATTAGAGACTAGTAAGTGAAAGGGCACTTTCCACTCAAAAGGCAGACACTGCCCTAGTTGCCCACCAAGTGCCAGGAAGTTTTTAAAATTCTGTAAAGCAGTCTTTAAGAAATCCTCAAGTGATAAAACCCCACTTTGCAACCAGTCTCACCAATGGGTGAAGATATTCTGTGGCGCAGGTAATCTGCAGAAGCAGCTCGTGCTGGGAACACAGGTGGGATGGGGGGAGATGGGGCTCTTTGTGTCAGCAAGGAGGCTGCAGGCTCCAAACCACCTATCAGGCCACTTAGGACATTGGATGAAGCAGGTCTGGTAATGGGTGGACCCAGAAGTTCCTAAGAATAAGAAAACATTCAAAATATGACCAATTTACACAAACGAGCTCATTTTACTGCACTACAGGCTATTTATAGCAATCTAGAGACAAGGGGGACTTGTGCAACCAGATACACCAACCCTGGTTTGCCCAGAATTAGGCACTCAGCAAGCTTTTCATTTTCAAGCTGTAAGCACAGGAAATAACATGACAAGAGATTTTTAGGTAAACTGATCTAGTCCCTAGCTCTTTCTTCTACAGTATCTTGTCTGACTACTGATCCCATAATTGCCTTAAATGCCTTATTTTCAAATAACTTTTGTTTTCCCATTGGGGATATGCTTTTAAGTACTTCCCTCCCCCCCAACGGAATGACCTGCAGAATATTCTTTGATAGAGGCTGGCCTGACATCTCTGGAGGTGACATTAAGTGGCTTTCAAGGCTCTGCTAAGAAAATGAAAACACTAAGTTAGACACAGATACAACCAAGCTCGTAAAGAGACTATCTACATCTGTCTCAGTGACAGAAATGCCACCTGTTCTGTTAGATCAGTATTTTATGCATCAGCCAAATAAGATTTCAGCAAAGTTAAGGCCTGAGCTGACTCACAGATCTCCCCTTTCTAAGAAAAATGCACTGTGCTAGATTGCATACAGGGTAGTTACTGTGCCCCATTCAGGTTTGGGTCAAAAATATGAATTTATGTAATTGTGTAAAGTGGAGATGGAACACTGAGCCATTGGTTAGCTGAAAATACGTACAAACTGTTAAAGACTGTTAAACTGTTTCTATGTTAAAGAAATTATTTAAGATATTCTGTGCATTGAAATTGCACATTAATGTAGAGAGACACCCAGAAGCAAAAGTCTTGATTTAAAGTCTGAGATCAATCTGGAAATTCTTCACAGGGCAAATTTGCATTCTTCGCTATCTTTTAGTGAAGTGGGATGAGTCTAAAAGTCCTTGGGCATAATTTGGCAGGAAAAACACATGCTTTAGACCTACTCAGTTGTTAGGAGTATCTTCTGGTGCCAGAAATATTTACTGACAGCTTCTGGGTCAAGTGTACTGTTCAGGCAGTTAGTGGCAGGATGAAATTTCATCCTACAATCCCTTGCAGTCTAAACTTCACTATCATCTGTTGTTTAATATTAATCTTCCAGCTAACAAGTATTCACTTCAGTTTCATCTTAGTGCAAGCGATGTTAGAAGTGTAATAGATTGTTCACTGACATACCTCTACTAAACAAAGGTCACTAAATACATCTGGGCTTCAGGTAAGGCTTGGCTGCCTCCCCCCTGCTAACCCAGGTCACCAGAGCCACTGCTGCTACTTACACTGGCCTTGGGCTGTGAAGGCAGGGTCCCACTTGCCTTCATGCTGCTGACGAGTTTGTTAAATGCAGTCATATCCCCATCCTTCTTCATCTGTCTGGAGCCACTGACATTCAGGGCTTCTTCCATTTGGTCAGCCATGAAAGGAGTGGCAATTTTCCCCTCCTGATCCACTTTCAGACCTTTTAGCCCAGCTTCAACTTCCTCCACTGAAAGTACAACTCCTGAATGTGCTGAGAAATACAGGAGAAATACTACTAAACCACAGCTCTGTTCTCAAGTGAGCTAATAATTCTTGTGCAGGTGTTGAATAGAAGCTGTTTAAAAACTAGGAACAGCCAAAACCTTATTTTTTGATATTGATACTAGCTGTCAAACCATGACTGACCTGTGCTTAGACTCACATTCTAAAATATCCAAATTCAGAGAACTGACATGCACAACTACTGCCATGTAAGACTCCACAAGAATCTGTTTAGGCTTCAGCTACTAAATTCTCACTCTTTCATTTATCCTGCAAGAAATGTTACTACATTTTACAACTTTGCCTGCATTTAAAAGAGAACATTCATGTGACAATTGAGTTGTTTCTTTTTCACTTAGCAAAGTTTCATTTATCTTATACTCCAGGAGACCAGATGGCTTTACAGCCACAGTGCAAGCCACATCAAATTTCTGAAGCTATCCTAAGTAGAAAGAATACATACCTGGAAATCTAGATACTTTAGAGACTCACACACTTAAGCTCAGTGTGTATAAAGTTTGAAGTAGATTTTTTGCTTGGAAATTAAAGCCTCTTATAGAAAGATTTTACTGGCATAACCAGCATAAGGTAGAGTGCTCTTAGCAGTACTTCTTTCCTGTATATGAATATATATATACACATATATAAACACCTGCTGGTGCCTGACATCAAGGCTAAACATGCTTTATGAGCAGCTAACACACATCACAAGGTATGACACCTTAAAAGAAAAGAAAGAAGAGACAGAAGCATGCCATGGGTTGCAGATGTTGGCCCAAAGAAATAAGATTTACTGGAAATTTGGGCAAGAAAGTAGAGAAAAGAAACAATGATGCAGACATGCAGCATGGAATATGAGGAAATATGATGTTGGTGGAGAGGAATTGAAAACTCCACAACACTTGAAGAGCTGTACAGCATCTTATGGGAATGCAGAGCCCCCCATCAGGTACTTCTGAGGGAATGGAAGCTCCCCCACTGATTTCACATTCTTCATCCTTGGTTTGTGAGGATCAAAGTAGGAAAGTCAGACTAAGCAGAACAGAAATAGAACTACAAGTCTTTAAGTGAAATAAAGAAGGTTCTCCACATGTTAGCCAACACTCCCTACTCCCAGACTGGATGCTTAAGAATATTTGCAGTGTTTAGATGCTGTCCTTCCTAGCTGCTCCACACTCAGAGGGGCATCACTTTTTCTTCAGTCCAGTTTCTTCATGGCAATACATGCTGCTTGCCAAAGAGAAACCAATCTGGAACTAGACCTCAAGATCTCACAGAACACATGCATTTTGTACACTTTATGCATGCTACAGGCCCAGACATGCAAATCCCTAAGCTGGAGGCACCCTTGAAAAAAAAAAATCACATTCTCAAGCCACTGTTCAACTTATTAGGTACTGACATTTAATGGATCACATTGATCCATTATAGACACTGTCAAGGATGACTCACACTGTTGGATTTTGGTAAAGCCAGAGTTTAAATGCCACAGTTTCAGAGCTGACATTACCAGTCACCAGTATGAAAAAAACTTATGCAAATGCCACACACAAGGCTGGAAACTCAGATCAAGACTTGCATCATCTTATAATTGTTTTGGGGCACTAAAGCAGTCTGAAAGTCCTGATGTCATCCCATGATAAGGATGAAAAGAGTCAGTGATGATATTGACACAACTGAGAGCTGCTGAATACTGAGTTTTCAGTACTGTAAGTAAATCTATAACACTGCCTACTCCTGGATGTGGCAGCTGAGGTTTCCAGAATACCAAGCCTCTTGCTGGGAGATACTGCATCACAAGAACTTGACAATAGCTGAAGAGGCACTTACTGCTCTCTCTAAGCTTTTCCTTGTTGGCTGAAAGACTTGAGAGAAGAGGTTTTAAGTCCACTTTGGCTTTCTGTAGCATTTCTAGGATGTCCACTTTGTTTTCAGAGTGGTCTTCCAATGGAATGGGAGCAAAGTAGTTTCCAGAGTTCTGGCCAGGGGAGAGAATGGCTTGCTCTAGACCTGAAACAGCAAAACCAGGAGCACTGCGACATCAGTTTACCAACCAATGGCTCGAGCTGAACAACACTGGCAACCAATGCAACATGCCACTGCAAAGTTATGCCTCACACCCCTTGCCCAAGATCAGCTGGAAAGTCATCAGGAAGCACGGACAAGAATATTTATTAAAACAGAACTTACAGCTGCTTATTCTGAGAGCTTCCAAAAGAACTCCAAGTGGGAGAATTCACTGTCCTAAAGCCTTATCTGCCATCTTCTTATTGAATGAGTAAGAGACAGTGTGGAAGGAGGCTACCTGAGCCTGCACTGTCCTGCAGCCTTACCTGCTAGCCTCTCCAGTTCCTCATGAGGGGTAGATCTCAAGCTGCTTGACCGACTTCCAGAACGACTGGGATTGGAAAACCACCTGCTGAACCTGCTGGCAGAGACTGAACCTTCCCCCAGCACGTCCTCGATCATCTGAGGGAGGGGAAAAAGGAAAATCTTAACATAAGCACAATCAGCAACATCTCTGGAAGCTTTACTGTGCAAGCAAGATTCTTCTGCTAGACAACTAGATGCTGCTCCCAGAGTTTCAAAGCTTTGCTCTGCTTTTTTCCTGCAGTCAGTTAACATAACCCAGGGTACATCTCTAACTGACACCAAATATTTACTCACAGTAAAACTAACTGAAAAACACAATCAGAGCACCCAAAGACCATTAACTACACCATTTTAAAGTGGAAGTGTCAAAAGAACCCCAAGTGCATTAAAAACCAGTGCATTATAAAAACAAAACTCAAACTAAAGCTTCTCCTATCCTGAGAAACAGTACCCAGTTAAAGCCTGGCTCAATAGGCACAGATGCAGTTTCAGGCAGCACATTTTCCTTTAGACAAAAGGAAGAGCAGCTTCTTCCTCTCAGAGAAATTGTTTTTTCTGAAACAAGGAGCTCTCAACACTACTTACAACAGAGCAAAAAAAAAAACCAAAACAGTATTGCTCCATTTGGTTTTGATTGTTTGACTCTAACTTATTAGAAGAATTAAGACAAGAACTATACAAACCTATGGTAACACTTGTCACAGACATATCACCAGTACAAAGAAACTCACTTTTATGCCAAGTTATAACATCTGCCCATCTGTTTCATCAAGAAGGCATTTTCACTTGGGAACTCCCTGCTTTTGAAAGGAGTCACCATCCTGCACATATGCTGAAAATCAGATCATCAAGTCTAAAGAAACCATTTATAGCTTCTATAGGGAGAAGGAACTCTCCTCCATGTATTTACCAAATTAATGGCACCATATGATGACTCTTTTCTAATGCAAGCAGCTTGTCCACATTAAAGATTAGGTCAGAAATTAATTTCTTTTAAAACCTCAATGTTTCTAAACCATGTCAGGCCTGTTTGTCTGCAGTCAAAACATAATTTTTGACTTTTGACTGAACTGGTAGGTTGTGTTTACCAACACAGGAGTAATAGTTCTAAAAAATAAATTAACCTCTTAAAGGTTAAAGTAATAAAGATTCAAACCCTTTCAGGCACATTACCACCAGTGTCTCCAGGCTCACTGCCTGCCAGGAAGTCTGCACAGAAAGATGGGTTTGCTGCAATTCCCAGACTTAGATAGAAAAGGTTGTCTTCAGCTAGACTAAATTTGTACAGTGAATCTTCTCTGATCATATCTTTAATAATTCCAGAGAAGATCCATTCAGAATGTCAATTTTGAGCTTTCAAATAGTGGCCAAAAGAAAGGAAAAATTGTCAGCTAGTTTGCCTCAAACACTTTGGAGATGGAGCCAGGCCCACCCAGGGATAA
The DNA here is from genome assembly GCA_013389925.1 of Aegithalos caudatus. NCBI lineage: Eukaryota > Metazoa > Chordata > Aves > Passeriformes > Aegithalidae > Aegithalos > Aegithalos caudatus. Next base: position 19,428 of record WEIU01003067.1, read on the forward strand.
CACTCAGACAGAAACATCCTAACACTCCACAGCTAAATCTCTACAAATTCATCTTAAACTCACACACTTTATAAAGGAACTTGCACAAAGGAAGAACTTCTAGCTTTCACAGAATGCAGCTGCAGAAAAAATGCTTCTCATGAATATACTCAGTTTTAAAACCCAGAAAACTCACTGAAGCCAGGCCAGGAACACTTTTATCCAAGTTAAAGAACTCATTGAAGTCAAACTCTCCTGGAGCTGGTTCTTGTAAAACAGCTTCTCTAGGAACTTCTTGGTCTGCTGGAGTTTCATTGGCAAGGACAGTTTGCACTTCATCCTCTTCTGCCACTCCACCATTGCATTCTATGCCTTAGAAAGAAAAACAAGAGACTGCTGAATCACTGAATTTGACTATTTCCTGTGGGAACAGGGCCTGACAGCCAATGCACTTGCCCAGGGATGAGAAGCACAGGCCCAAAGGAACCCAGCCCCCAAGTGATGCCTCACCAGTTACACTGTGCTGGCTCCTGCAAGAGAAAACAGCACCCACTGCAACTCCTGGCACAGAACTGCTCTCTGGTAAGGCTATCTCTAGCTCAAAAAAATAAGGATTGCCATTGAACTGTGCACAAACAACTGCATCCTGATCAGCCTGGGCTGTTATGGCACACCATGCACATACAGCTGCTGCAGAAAGTCAACAGCTGCTGCTGTGTTTCCATCAAGAATCCTTTGGCAGCTCCTGCCTTCTTGACACGGATTCTTAATAGTCAGCATATGACAAATACTGCTTCCCCTCCTTCATCAGGAGCAAGGCACTTCTCACTTTATAGACTTCTCAACAAGCTTGCACAGGGCACAGCAAACAAGTTGTGACATGGCTACAAACTCATGTAGTGCATGAAACTGCACTACAACCCACTTGTGTTGTCCACCTGCACAATTTCTAGCATTGAAAAGTCATCTTCTCTCTTGTAATACTACAAGTTTTTTTTAATAATCCAGTGACTGCACACAAATTAAAGTCTGCTAATTCAGTTTAATGCTATGTTACTGGCAGCTGTATGTCCAGATCAGTGTTCCTAATGTTAGTATTACCATAAGGGAAAAAATATTTTAAGTACCTCAGAGCACTAGCTTAATTTAAACAGAGCCTTCAGCACCCAGCAGGATATAGAAATGGACAAGACCATTAGATAACCTGTCAACTTCTGATATCATTCAATCAATACAAGGTTTTTTCCCAGCCTCTCAATCCTGCCTCTCTTTGGGGAAAAAAAAGTAATTTTTAAAATAAGGTATCCTAATTGACCTTTCAGATTTCAAATACCATTATAGGCTTTACATCCTGTGCTTCAGGATGACCAAGAGCTATGCAAGTTTAAGCTAAAGGTTTTCATTTCCACTTGTCTGGATCTGTAAGTCACCTCTACAGCCAGCAATCTGCCCCACCAGGAGAGCAGCAGAGCTCCAGGGAACCCTGCCCTTACCTTCCTTCAGCGAGGCCGTGCGTCGCCTCGTGCGCTTCCTCCCTTTGTGATCTTCCTCCAAAATTTTATCATCAAAGCCTGTCAGCTCAATGGTTTCAGACTGACTTGTAGGCCCAGCAGAGAACCACTCAGGTTCCTCCTCAGTGTAGGAATCATTCCTTCTTCGCTCCCCAAAGACACGTTTGCTGTCACCAAATTCCCTCTGAAGGAGGATATTAAAAACATTAGCATTAATAGAATGCTACAGATTTCTTCCTTGACTTCCACCTTTCACACCAGTTTTGGGTATTTTTAAATTGTCTACAACCTCCCTGTACATTCTGTAAGCTTTTAAATTTTAAGCTTCACAGCTGAATTTCTGCTTCATTACACCCAAAGCTATTGATCTGCAAGTGCTTCTATAAATTCAGTTTTGCAGCCTGAGAGTTAGAAGTCCCTCTTTTTTTTTTTTTTTAAGGTATAAAAAAAAGCCTGAAAGCATGGAGAGCTCCCATTTGCTGAGGTTAAAGACAATGCTTGCTGACAACTGCCAAGTCAAGAACTACTAGACTTTTGAATCTCTTGCTAGTAAAAGTCAGCCACACGCATTCCCCCCGTGGAGCTCTCTGAAGGAACATAACTGAGTTTTGAAGCACCAAGCGCTCCCCCTTCACACCCTAAGAGCCGAGGGCGTGCTTGCACAGAGCACTGCACGCAGCTCACTGCCCTGCCGCTCTCAGTGCCAGAGCCCCGACCCAAAGCGCGGCGAGGGAAGGCGGGCACACACCCTGAAGCGTTTATCTTTGTAGTCCCTGTCCCGCTCGCGGTCCCTGGCGTCCCGGGAGTCCCCACCGCGGTGGTCCTTGTCGAAGTTCCTGGCGGAGATGATCCTGCCGCTGCCGATCCTGCGGCCGCCGATCACTCGGACGCCGTCGCTGTCCTTCTCCAGGGGGCTCCCGGCCCGGCGGGAGCTGACCGAGGCGCTCACGTGACAGCCGCCCCCAAAGCTGCGCCTCTGGGGGCTCAGCACCACGTCCAAGTCATCTTCCTTCACTCTCTCTCTTGGATCTGCAGGTCACACACCAGGCAAAAAGCACCACGTGGAACGGATTAGAAAAGAGACGGGCGCTGTCTGTATGGCAGCCCTCTGTTCCATAGCCTTGTTGCTATCCCGGGGCTTTTAAAGGGAAGTGCTCGTGGTTTATTTCTGTGAGGCTGATCTGGCTGAGACCACAGGAATTGCAAAGAAAAAGTTTATGGCTGGGTATTGAGGAACTACTGCGGTCTCCTAGGAAGTACCTGCTTTCCCACTATAGACCTTCCAAGTACTCAGCATTGAGCTGCAGGGAAATCGTCCCAGCACTTAGATTTTACATCTGTATTCCCTATAACATGGCAAGAATAGGAGGATACAACTGACTCTTGCCCAGGTTTGTTCTTAGATAAAAGTCACCGGCCAATACAATATAGTCTAGTTGGAACAATCAAGAATTCTTTGACACTTATCCTATGCAGTCAAACATTTTCAGAGACTTTGTTTAGTCTCCTTTATGTTATCCCAACAGAAAGGTTTTGCCAACAGCCCAGGTTCCGTTTTGAGCAGCGTGCTGTAGAACACACTCACCTACTATCCTACGCATAAGAGAAGTCCGATCTGAATCCAAATCTTTTTTAAAGCTTTCCACTGGTGAAGTTCTTCCTGAAGTTGGATATAAAGATGCATGCCACTTCTCTGGATCCCAGACACCATCACTAGGAAAATAAAATTGCAGGATTGTTTGCTACATTGTAGTCTAATAAATACTTCATAATGCTGCTGCTGGAAACCTAGAATTCACTGGTTAGCAGCCTGTAGAAGTGAATTATCTTTCATAACTTCTACATCTGCCTTACTATGGTTTATTACTTCACACACAGTATTTGGATCTCTTCTGTAACAGCAAGGAAGTATAACACCCAGTATAACATTTGAAGACTAATTATTGGTGAAGCTTGCCTGGTACACTGAAAAACAGCTCAAGTAGATCATATGGTGCTGCTCTTAAGCATTCGGGTAATTTTACCTCAATCTCACACTTGCACAATAAATTCATCTGAATACTAAAGAAACTGCTGCTTAATAAACTTACAAACATCAGCCAAGAACACTCACCTCCATTTTTTTATTGAGGTACAGTGACAACAATACAGTAATCCACTGAGCAAGGCACTTGTTACAGCCTGACCCAGTCTGTACTACACACCCATCTGTGTTCTTGGTACTTTTTCCTGCAAGTCTGTAAGACTTGTGTTGTGTGAAGTTATGAGATCCAGCAGAAAATAATCTCTGTTCAAAGAAAAAAATCCCTGGCCAGAGCATTGAGCCTTTCCTAGTACATTAGTCCTTCTGAAAACTGGAGTCTGTAGCAGTCTGAACTCTGTAGCATATATATCTCCCATCAACACAAGAGCACTTCCTAGCTAAGTGTTTTTTGCAATTTAAACTTTTATCCTTGAAGAAATGTATATAGCCTTTGTATAATCAAGAAAATACCTGTCATATTTCTCAGAAAGACAAGAAGGTCTTTTCTTAGAATAGGGACGCTCTTTAATATCCAGCAATTCCTCCTAGGAAAAAAAAATTAAAAATCAAGACTAGTTTTGATTCACATCCAGACAAGATTTAAGTGACTCAAACCATATATTTCAGACTGCCTGTTCAATTTAGTGTTTTAATTTGACAGCCCAGGTTTCCCAATATGTTGTTTCACATCCTGTGAAATACAGCACTGAACATTTATATTTCAGTTGTTCTACCAGTGGCCACTGACCAACACTTAGTGGAAGCACTAAGCCTTACTAGGCCAGGTTCAGTCCTCGTGAACGCTCCAAGGCTGCTCACACCATAAATGTTTATGTATTCATTTCCCTGGACAGTTCAGCTTACAAGCAACACAGGCATCACGGACACCAGAGCTGGTGAGTTCTCAAGAAGGAATCAAAGTTGCTGTGGTTAATGCTATATAAGGTTCAGCAGGTAAAAAAAGCACTAGCACAATTCCAGATACTGGTATAGATCTGGAAATGCTAGACAAGCTTGCTACTTCTGATCACTACCAACTCCAAGATATCATAATATGTGTTATACAATTACCCATTCCACCCAAGACCATATCAATGCTGAATGATAAATTGTTTTCCCACTTTCTACCAGCTTTGAACACCTCTTAGTTTACCAGTGCAGTCCCACTGCAATTTGCTAAGTTCAGAAAGCATTAATGGTGTGACCATTAATCAACATTAACTCTGCTGCAGTTAAGATGCACATTTCTAGTTACACATACTCACTCTGCCAAGATCCCTTCTTCAACCTGCCTCACTCCCACCTGTACTGAACTGATTCAGAACTGTGCACAGATCAGTGGGCAGCTGGAAGGATAAAGAAATCCTAACAGCAGACACCACACATCAGCCAAACTGAAAGAAATCTCCTTACCTTCCCCCCCCAAAAATACAGCATCCTTCAGAACTTCCACATCGATTTTCCCACATGATTAAAATCAGTTCATTAACTATGTGAGTTGGACACTTGTTCTAGGCACTTTGGTAGTCAGACAACACCTTAACATCCCCCCCTGCCCCCTCAAGCATCACCCTGTATTAGACCTCAGCAAAAAGAGCTCCAGTAAAGGGAGCCTGGCCTCCCTGCCTACAGCTTCCCAAATAAATCTCAATCTGTGAGGAACATCAGTGCTGTAATACTGTCAGAGCCTGATGCAGATACAAGTACTAACAGCCCTGTCCATCACCAGATTGGGAATGGGCTGCTTTGCTGGCCACGAGAGGGAGTCTGCAGGCTCTCATTCACATCCTATCACAATTCTTCCACTCAAGTGAGGAAAATTTGAATTGTTTCTTGCCTTTCATTCATTAGCTGTGCACCCTTGGAGGAACAGATTCCCAAGAACTAGAAAAGACACAAACTGTACAGCACTCCTGTAACAGAGCAGATAAATGCTGGCACTTCCACGTGTGGGGTTTTATGTTTAATTCACACACATTCTAAGCAGGCTGGGGGAAAAGCATGCTTAGCTATTATCAAGCACTTTCAAGCAAACAGCTTAGAACTACTCATAGCATGAGCCAGATGTTTTCCCAGTGAGTAGTAAGTGAATATAAGGCACTAAAGGAAATCACTCCCCTTTCCAAATCAGCAGCACATACCCCAAAACAGTGTTCCCTCAACCCCTAATAAGTAGGAAACTGAACACATGAAAATGCCCTACAATGTTGATTACCTCACCACCTCAAAATATTTGAGCTGTAGAGAAACCATATGATGCAAAGTATTTTAACACAGACTGATTTCTGCTATTTCCTGATTTAGGTTCCTTGGAAACCAACTGATAAACAAGACTAGGCACCTTCTGGCACTAGTTCTGCAACTTTACCCTGGTCAGAAACTATAGGTACTGAATTAGCAAAATGCATTGGTTTCAGTAAACAGCCACCACCAGCATGGGCTGAACATTGCCCTACAAAACAGAGCAGAAATTGAAGCTGCATTCAGTTACTACACAAGAAGTGTTAGGCAAGACTAAAAGAGAATAGAGGCCACTTTTTCAGCAGGGGAGCTTTAAAAACAGCTTCTCTCTTTCATTTAGCAGTTAACTGACTAACTAGGTCTGAATAACAGCATACTTTGCATCCTCAAAAGTTAAGGGCACATCTTCTCTAAAAAGTTAGAAAGATTTAGAAAGCTGCACTATTCCCAAGAAGTTCTGCCAATTCTGAAGTATGTGGTTTATTGTTGATGTCTTCTTAAAATAAGCCAGAGCTCTACTATCTCAACAGAACAGAGCCACAATGATAATTTTTTTTTTCTTTAAAAAACAACCTACTAAAAAGCCAACAGTTCTGAATTCCTCAAGAAAGATAACACAGTCAGCAACAGTAAACTATCTCACCCTGTTCCACACTTCAGGCCATTTGCTGCAAAGTATCTTAACAGCTTTTCACAAAGCAATGACCACCTGTTCCCACAGCTTGCAGCCCTGGGAAAATCAACCACCATTACAGATTCTTTCCAGCGGCATTTTTCAGCAGTAGTACCAAAACCCCAAACAAAATTTGAATCCTAAACCCCACAGCTTATCAACTTATTTAGTACTGGAACAATCTTTCTTTTTTATTTGCAAGTTATTTGGCTCTTCTTCTTCCACTCATACATATATTTAGGTATCACAGTTAAACAAAAGCACCTGTGTTAATGCTTTAACACTAAGCATTGATTGGAGTCACAACAGTTTAAGCTTGCAGCAATCAAATATGAGAAACTCTAAGGTTATAAAAGGCATCCAGTAAAACATCCGAGAAGATCTGACAAGATCTAGTGTCCTACAGCTTCCTAGGAAATGGCATCTACTGCAAGGAAACATTTTGGTCAACTTTAAAGAACATTGCTGAAAGCAGAACTACAAAGTGCTTGAGAAAGCTGGTAGAACAACATACTTCAGTCTCTACAATAATCTCTCAGCACACGCTGTGGGGTGCTCAGATATTAAAATAAGGTGGTGGGAAATAAAAGCATATCGAGGACAAGATTGCACAACTGCATCACATTTAACAAGCTGCTCATTTGATACAACCTTGCAAATCCTAATCCAAGCAAAGGCTTTTCAGCTTTCACCTCGCTGATTCCCTCTCACAGGAGCCTCCACCTCCCACTCTACTCCTGTGACCCAAAGTTCCAGGCACAACTCAGAGACCAACGGAGAGCGAGCTGACCTTTGTGTAACGATGGGGGTATTTAGTTGTAATTCTGTTCAGCTCCAGAAAAGCATCGCCATTTTCAGTTTCTGTTGCACCTCCTCTTTTATCCATGGTTACTTCAAAGCCTCTGACCGCGGAGCTAATTAAAACAAAACCACCCGTCAGATTTCAAGACGTACCTTTCTAGCGGGTGCATTTTCTTTCCAGCCTGAGTCAGTTTAGCACTTGAGCACAGCAAAGTAGAGCCGCGTTCCCCAGAAGCGCCTGTCCCTTCCCAACCCTGCCCTTCCCCCGGCCCAGCCGGGCGGCTCTGGCACAAGGGTCCGAGCCGCTCCGGCAGCG
>WEIU01003067.1:27840-77751 GCA_013389925.1 Aegithalos caudatus
GGGAGCGGCGCCCGCCCTGCCCCGCTGTGTCAGCGCAGCGTCCCGCCGTTCTCAGCCCACAGCCGGCTCCTGTCACCTCGGAGGCGGGCGTTCCCGTGGGACAGCAGCGCTAGGTTGGTGCAGTCAGCGGAGCGGCTTATTCGGAGGCACCGGGAAAGCCTTTCAGTTTTTGCTAATAAGGAGTTGATATTGTTTTCAACATCAGTTTGAGGAATTTACTGAGAGATCGCCTGCTTCGTTTGCCCACAGCTCTGTCCCCAGGACTTGCATCCATTCTGCCACAGGAACCCAGCCACACGGTTTCTAAACACCTTGGTCTGTATAGGAACAATTGATTTCATGTAGGGTCTGAATAAAGTGAAGAAATTGTTCTCTTCCCCGATCTCTAAAGAAGTTGAATACCAGCATTAAATTCTGGTTACCTGTGGAATGGGAGAAATATACGAGAAATACCCATTTCTCACTTTTTTCCTGACAAAGTGCTGCATTAGTAATGAGACAGCACTGTAACTATTGCCAATTCTCTTGAAGCCAATGAGTACTTCCCAAACAAATACAGAGGGAGACTCCATAGCGACCAGCAGGCCTCCAGCGTCGAGCCCAGTGGTTGTTATGAGATGCTGTAGGCTTTGAGGAGGCCTGAAATTTGTTATATTTCACCGTCACCTTCATGCACATCGCTCTTGTGAGCTAAAACAGGTTTTTTGGCTCCCAGAGGCACATCTGCCACAGGTGCCTGTTACTTGATGCTAACAGCAGAAATGTCCAGTGGCACAGAAGTGGCAGAACAGTTTTTTCCCAAGTGCAGCAACAGTTCCCTGCCACAGCCGTTCATCTCCTTTCCCTGCCCGGTGGGTCCGTGCCTGTGGTCGGTAAATCCCGGTCACACCGGGGCCGTTCCCGGGGGCCGGGACAGCGCTCGGTGCCGCCCCGCNGGGCCGCCTCAGGCACCGCGGGTCCCCGCCCTCCGCTTCTCCGCCCTTTGGTGTGGATTTCCCGCTGCCGCCCGCCCGTCTCGTGTGCCGGTGCCGCATCCGCCGGTCCCGGGATCCGTGGCGCCCTCAGCGAGGCGGGAGCGGCTTTCGCCGTCCCTCATGGCGGGGTTGTGGAGCAGCATCGTGTGGGTGTCCAGTGTTTGTCCATTAGCACAAAAAGCGTTCAGGGTATAGTTACCTGCTGAGAGGAATCTCGTCCAGTAAAACTCCAGAAAAATCTTACAGTTTTTTTTTGTTGTTTTTGTTTTTTTTTTTCCTATCACACCCTGACCAATGCTTATAGAAAACTCCACTTTGGATCTCCCACTTAGAAGGAGATGCGTGGCCATAATTCCAGGTGCTTTCACAGAGTCACTGTTCCCTTTGGCAGTCACAGGGTTCCATGCATAGAGAAGTTCTTGCTGGAGCTTGGTGTAATTTATTGTTTTCTTAATTTCTAAGTGTCTGTGAAGGAGAGGAACCTAGTATTAAAAAAGAAGGTGTGAAAAGGAGTCAGCTGCTGATAGAGTCACCCTTGGTTTTAATTTTTTTTTTTTTAATTAGGGGCACATAATAGAATAGTTTACTTTTTACAGCCCCTTTCTAGCACATTTTTGTTTAGGTGGGCAGAGTTGCTGCGTTAGGATTCGAATGGTTATAACTTTATTACCATGAGATGAAGCCAGCACAGTGTTGCTAAGTGACACACACAGATGCTTTCCATGTTAAACATCTGGAGTTGCATTATGCTGTTTGAGTGCAGGTTGTCTGAGTGGAAGCCATGGCATTTCTATGATACAGACTGCATTTAGCATCGATCCATGTGATGGATTTATCACAAGTAACTGGCACCAATTTATTCTTTGTCCAAAGTTAACAAACAACCTTGCAGAGCAGAGAGTGCATTGTACTGCAGGCTTGGAACTACAGCGAGATGGAGAAATTCAGGAGCAGGTAAGCAGTAATAAGAAGCTACTATGTTAAAGACCTCAGCTGTAATGTATTTTAAATTTATGACATCTTAGGATTTCCATGGCACAGAAGAAAGTTGAGTTATTCTCACAGAAGGGTTTGCTAGTCTCTATGGAACTTTGTTAACCAGAAAATGTTCCTCTTAAAAGCAAAGTAAAAAACAACCAACACCCCACCCCCAAACTGATGGTGAAACACAACTTGATGTGGGTTTACATTATTATAACACTGACATATAAAACTGATGTTGAGCTTGAGATACTAGACAGGCACATAAGGTATTTGGACACAGTTGTTGGCCCAACCACAGATTTACACCATGTTCTCTTATTCTTCCCATGCTTTCTTTTTCTAACTTTACAAGGGAGAAATGGTCCTTCTTTGACTCTTATTTTTCATGGGCACTTGCCATAAATTTTGAGGGACGTAGGCTGTCATCATTAAATATGTGCAGCACATAACAATGTTTCAAATAGAGAAATAATCTATTTAAAAGTACATATGTTGGAAAATTATTAGACATTCACACACCTTAGAGTTTAATATAAAACTTCTGCATGTTTTACCCAAGGTTGATTTTTTCATCTCCTTTGTGTAAGGTTGTCATTGCATATGATCAGACCAGCTTTACCTTTGGGGCAGATGAAATAATTTCAAAGGGAGTTGGGCCTAATAGGTGTGTACAAGAACTTGTGCTGAAATCTGTTTTGCATCAATTTTAAACTGCCTGAAACTCCTCTTCAAAAGTGCTTAGAGTTGCATTAACTGTACATCTTGATGTGAACAGAATTCTTTTGTCTGCTGGACAGGAGACCTACCTCCTTCAGAAAACATTCAGATAATATTTTATTGAAAAAGAATTTCCCACACAAAATACAGGTCTTGTTTTCTTCCATTAACTTTTTTTTTTTTTTTTTAACTCTTTGCAGCCTTCTGGAACAAGTTAAAAATACTGCATTTCCTCCCAGTAGTTTGTTGTTAATAGTGCTTATTCAGCTGAACTTTTGAAACTTGCATTGTTCCAGTCACTTTGTGAAAACAACATTTTTTTTCCTGGCTGCAGCCCTGTTTTCCTTAGTTCAGGAGATTATTAGGGTGAGATTTCAGAATATCCTCTTCTGTTGCCTCTTCTGGAGCTCAAGAATGTTTTTGTGTTTCTAATGTGCAAATGTTCAGGGTGGTGGCAACATTTGTTTTGGGAAAGAAGCTTCAATGGAACTGGTGCAGCAAGTTTTATCTGCACAGGGTTTTTTTAACCTTGTTTTCAGAAAATTATCAAGAAAAAATATTTAGAATTCATAAAAACACACTTGTTATTTTTCAGATTAGTACTACACATGGAAGTAAACTGTTTGATGGAAAAATCTGTCTAATTTTGGGTTTTAATGATGAATATGTAAAAACAGGAAGAGATTTTCAGGGTTTTTTTAAGGAGAAACACGTTGAAATATGAACAAAACTAGGAAAGAGCTTGTAAAAGAGCATTTTATGCTAAAATGGAAAGTTCTCACTTCAGTTCACTTGTGCTTAAGAGAATTTTTCAGCAGTAGACAGAATACCCTGATATGTTTGAAACTAAAAGGCAAAAAACCACGGTCAGAGCTTCTCTGTCAAGGCACCCTGTGTGCACACACAAATGCCTTTGAGTGATTTTTCCTTTCAGCTTTAGAGGAGAACAGAATTCTCTGTGATGTGATTGCACTGAAGTGTATCTTCCTGGTTATGGTGGGGAAAGTTTAAAATTCCAGATACTGAAAAACAAACACCTGATAAAGAAACAATTAATGGTTTAGCATTTTCCACCTGTTGTGTTCTGTGTTTGATTAGATACCAAGCTATTGAAATAATGCCACTTCTTTGCAGGTAATACAGTTTTCCACAAACTATTTCTCCTTTCTTTTAAGTTCAAAATCCCTGATGATGGATGAAATCCAGCAAGCACCTGAGCATCAAGTTCATGCAGCTGGACAATCTCCAACACATGAATTTCAGGACAGAGGTCATGACAAGCCAGGTCAAGATGGGTATACCCAGAGTCAAAGAAGAATGTTAAAAAATTTCCAAAGCAGGTGATAAGTACAAAACACATTTTTCACTAAATGGAGCAGGGGATCAGACCTAACAATGTCTGGGTTTAGGAGTAGCAGTGCAGGTTACAGCAGGAGCTTTAGTTCATGGCCATGGCAGACAGTTCTGAAGATGCCTTGTGGTAACTTGAGGACAAGGATTGACAGTCAGATTTCATTTATTTTTTATTTTCAAAGGCAAATTTAAAAATGGCTATTTAACAATATTCTTTGATGCACTGCCAGGTATAATGATTTCTTCTTGCCCTCCTCTAGGTTTTTTTATTTGCTGCTTTTGCTTGTTGAAAGAACAAACAAAGGTGGGATGTAATTGTGTAGTGATTAAAAGCCCATCACTTGCTGAGCAGCTGGAGCTGCTGAAAGAGGGAGGCCCCCCTTCCTGGCCCTGTGCTTTAACTAATTACCTTGTGAAGCTTTGGTGCTTATTGGAGCTCTCCCTGTGCCAATTAACTCTGAAATCCATTGGGAAAAAAAGAGGGGAAGGGTGATAGTGCCACACTAAGGCATCAGTGAGCTGGGCTGGTGTTGGGAGAAGTTTGTGGAGATGTGGAGCTGCTGAGGGGAGGTGGGAGGAAGGGAGATCTGCTGGCTTCAGGAGGGGCCAGATGCTGGATTGGCTCAGGTATTCTGGACTCAGCTGTTTGGCTTGGGGGAGCAGTGAAACCTCAGGAAGGGCCCCCAGCCAGGCAGCCCCTGCTCTGAAGTGTCACTGGTGCAGAAGGGGTGCTTGCAAGGCACTTGGGCTACCCAGCATTGCTGCAGAACCACATCCCAATTCAAGTTTTGCAATGATGCCTGGGCCTCTTTATGCTTTATGAATTGCTCTGTTACAGGTACTCATTTCAGGGTGGAAATAGTTCATCTGTGCATTGATCTCTGAAAACTAGACCCTTTTATTACTGAAACTAGAATAAAAATTCTTATTTTCTCTGCTGTCTGGGATTTTGCAGAGGAGTACAAGGGCAAATAACCTTTCCTTGTATTCCAGATATCTAGCAAGGAAGTTTTTCTATCTGTGGGCAAAAATAACATTTGGACAAGTCCTCCCTTCCAAAGCCAGGTAAATAAAATTACAGAACTCAGAGGTGGGTGGGGGGGTTTTTTGGTGGTGGTTTTTGTTGTTTTTTTTTGTGTTTGGTTGGTTACTTTTGATTTGGGTTTTTTTTTTTTTTATGGCTTAGTGGTAAACCATTGGGCTAAGAGAGTACTGGTTGCCTTGAATGTATTTTAAGATCACTTGAACATTTTCTTTGGGTACCTTTCTTGCTCTTGCTTTTTCGTTTGTTTTTGATAATCATGGTTAAATTTTTATTAACCAAATTCATAGGAATTGTGTTTTGATAAAGTTGAACAGTATGTGCATGTAAATGATGGGGTATGATTGGGATACCTGCTTTAAATTTCACTGTTTCCCAAAGTTGTGATGATAGAGATTTCTCAGACTATTCTGAGTTGGGAAGGACCCACATGGATCGTTGAGTCCAGCTCTTAATGTGAAATTCAGTTAACATTGCTGTTCACACTGTTGTTCTTCATGTAGATCTGTTTGTGTTTGTTATCTGTCTGACTTGGAAATACCTGTGGTAGATAATTCCTTTCTGCTGTCAGTGTTCTGTGAGCTACTGGAACCCCATGCTTTGATATTCATTTCTTGTTTTGCATTAATTTGCATGTTCATTCTTGCTTGACCACACCCTTGGGAACTGAAGCAGTTCCCAGTGAGAGGACTTGTATTTGGAATAAGATCAGCTCCTTAGTAATTCAGTTTCATTTTTCTGTATCAAATATATTCTGTTTCTGCCTATGTTGGTAAATGTCCTGTGAACCTCACTGTTCCTCTTGAATTGGCACTACTTTGGCTGTCTATCAGTTCAGCACAATTATGGATTTATTTTTTAGGGGAAATATATTTTATAAAGATCAGCAAGGACCACAAGCAATAATGAATTGCCTTTCAAAAGTCCCCAGTTCTCCATAGCTTTAATTTGTATTACCTGTGAATGCATGTGCAACACTGTTAATGCACCAAGTAAATATATATAGATATATATAGCTCATTTCTTTTTTTCTTTTTTCCTTCTATGCATGAGTGCTTGGGATGATTTAGCAGCTTGGCTTGGGGTAGGTGGCTGTGAATTGCAACTTGGGAGAGGATTGATTTCTTTCAGTGAGAGACCTCTAGATATCCTGGGCCTAATTCTGCTGTTATTACATGAGAAAAGCATCAAAGCATTATAAAAGCTGATGTACCTTTTGTATTTATTTCTATATATAAAATAGCAGAGAACAAAATTAGAAAGGAAAATATGTGTATTGTTATCTCCTGTTCTGGTTGTTAGAGTAGAAGGAGGATAAAAGGATGTAAATAGGTCTCAGGTCAACTGGTACTCTGATGTTTGACAAGTTAACAACATCTGTCTTTTATTCCTTGTTTTTGTGTGAAGTATTTAGTCAGTAAAGTGATTGCTTCTTGCAGTACTTCACAGATTCTTGGAATAAAGTGTTACAGTAGAGTACTTTAAATGCAATTAGATGTTAGGCTAATCAGGCAAGCCTGTAGAAGAGGTGGTGTAATCTTTATTCAAACTGATCTGTGGTCACTCTGGAAACCTGTATGATGTTTCTTCTGTCCAAATCTTTCAACTGCTTAGATGCTTTTATGATCAGAAGATTCTTCAAAAAACTTTTGGAGAGTGGAAGGAGCAGTGGACAGTTTGCAGGGAAAAGCAGCTCAGCCTCAGAGCAGACAACCATTACAGGTTTGTGAAATGACTTCCCTTTGGGGTGTGTATGAGAAATTTTCTGAAGGAGTTTTTAGTACCAGTGAGCCAGTTCCATCCATGGTACATCTGGGCCAAGAGCAATGTTGCAGCTTATTTTTATATTTTACTGAATGTCAATTCTTTCATTTTTCAGGCATTTACTCCTTCATTTGGTACTCAGGGCTTGGAGAGCCTACGTGTGCCAGCAGCGAGGAAAGAGGCACAAGTATTACGTTGCAGAGTCCCATGGTGAGTGGAGTGCTGGTAATTACCAGACTTTGGGGACATACTGAGAGGGGAGTGTTCAGGGGAATCATTTACCAGAATCTGTGTCCCCTGTGCCTGTTTGCACCCTGAGCTCCCCCACCCCATGGCAGTGCAGTGCTTGCAGGAGCAGATGGCAGGGGGGTTCTGTTATAGGGGTGTAGCTACAGAGTTATTTAGGGGTGTGAAGAAGCTTAAGGGCCTCTCCATCTGCTCTGTTGTTTTGACAGGGGGTGGCTTGATTTTTGGTTGGTTTTTTGTTTGTTTGTTTTTTTTTACTTAATCACAGTATGTTTTCAAGTAGATGTTTTTGATCAAATGTTTTACTGGAATTCTCTACCAACTGTTGCTGTAGACATTAGATAGTAATTCCCTGTGCTTTAACTGCACTTATGTCTACTGACTGTTTCTTCCAGCTTGTGTCTTGCAATAGAAAAAAAGCCCAAACTTTTGAAGTGCCTTTCATCTTATTGTGTAGGTTCTTTGTTCTGTAAAGGATCTGAATTGGAGCTGTCTGTACTGGTAGCAACTTTCTTGGGTTCAGGGAATATGTTTTGCTGAAGGGAGGTTGACCCTTGTTTAAAGGTGATACGGAGGTTTTGTTCTGTGCTGATTTTCAGTTTAAGTTACCTGCTCTCTTTGCACATGAATATAGCCTGAGAATGTCCTAGAGACTGGCACCTTTGGACACAAACTGACAGGCTATCCAGAATTCCTTTCTTACTGAGTGAGGCCAGGGTATTTACAGCAGAAGCTGTGTGTTACTTGGTCAAAAATAGAAAAAAGGTGACCTGTTTCAAGGTAGATTAATGCTTGATTCACAAGGAAATCTTTAAAAAGAAAAAAATGTGGGTTTTTTTAATGTGTAAGTGTGAAATGGTATAGAATCAATACCAGCTTTTTTCTAATAACTCTGCTTTAATAGTGTCAGTTCTGACAAGCCAGCCTGCTGTGGGGAGAATATGCAGTGTGCTGCACTAAGTGGTAAACTGGAATTTGTGACACCACTTCTGTTTTTAGCTGCATGACCAGCCTGCCAAATAATGTTGACTTGTTTCTGGTTGATTTCTATGCTTGTAGTAGAGAGTAACTCTTGAAAAGCAACTGATGAACCTGATGAACTTTTTTTTTTTCTTTTTAAACAAACCAAAGAAAATCCTCTAATTCTTCCCAGTACAGTCGTTATGCTGGCTATTGTTCCACAGTTCTTTCCCCTGTAAGCACTGAAGACAAAGGGATTAGGGGCCATTGTCCGATAGTTCACGCTGCTGTGAGCAGGTGGCAGGACGGTGCTGTCAGCGATTCGGAGATTCTCACTGTGCCCCCAGCAGAGGGAGGCTCGCTGGCGTTTCAGGCTTTTCCACAGGGTGGCCCTGCAGGTCCAGGGCGATCTGGGATGGGCTGGTTGAGATTTGCCAGATTCCTGTGTGGATTTAAGGTGTTGCCTGTTTTTTGTCGTGCACAGCAAAGAAGCAAACCCTGCTCAGGACCTGGCAGCACTGGCTGGATTATGTTGGTGTCCAAAGGACAAAACATGGGATGCAATCTGTGGCACTGGCATTCAGGGACAGAAGCTGTTTGCGGTAAGGATGGAATACAGACAGGCAGAGAGGCACTCACCATAACTCCATGGCTTTTATTTGTGTCATGTTGTCTTTTCCTGCAGTGACTTTGCTCAGTGTTTAATTTTTTTTAAGAATTCTTTTGCTTTCTGTGATGTCTGAGTTCTTCTGGCACATCCATAGACTGTGAATTTAAGAGACATGGGAGCCTACAGAATGGCTGGAGAGTGACTTTTGCAAAGGCACACAAGTGAGAGGACAAGGAGGAATGGCTTTAAGTTGAACGAGTAGATTTAGATTGAATATTAGGAAGAAATTCTTTACTCTGAGGGTGGGGAGGCCCTGAAACCCAGAGATTACTCAGATGTTGATGCCCCATCCCTGGAAGTGTTCAAGGTCAGGTTGGATGGGACTTGGAGCAATGTGGGATAGTGGAAAGTGTCTGTGCCCATGGTATGGGGGTTGAAGATGATTTTTAAGGTCTCTTCCAACCCAAATAATTTGGTGTTTCTTTGAAAAGATTGTTGTTCATACCTTTTTCCAGTGAGATGAAAGTGATTTCTTGCACCAGATTGTGGCACCTGTGTTTGAACTTGTCCGTAACATTGTTTTGGCAGCATTTCATGGGCAGTGTGGAGGAGACAACAGTATCAGAAATGCTCTGGACATAAAATGAATATTTTGGCTCTGCAGCACTGGGCCCAGAGCCTGCAATTTCGAGTAAGTCTCAGGAGCTTCATCTACTGCCATTTCTAATGTTTGAGTTGCTCACATGTCAAAATATTGCAGGTGAATAAAAATTAGGCCTTGTACTCATTTACTTTGCAAATTGCAGTACTTATGGTGGAATATCATATCAGGACATGGGAAATGGAATGAAGTTATGTCAGGGCAAGTTCAGATTGGACATTTGGAAAAGGATCTTCCTGAGAGGGTGGTCAGTCCCTGGAACAGACTCCCCAAGGAAGTGGTCACAGCACCAAACCTGTCATAGTTCAAGGTGCCTCAAGTCCAACTTCCTTCTTCTTGCAGGACTAAAAACTAAATCAGATGACTGAGAGTGTTGTCCAGATGGTTGATCTTAGCCAAAGTGAAAACAGCATGGGTTTCTTTCTTTCTTTCACTGAAACTAGGTCTTTTTGTCCATTTCATTAAAAAGAAGGGATGGCATTTAATTTGACCTGAACTATAAGATGCAACATGGCCTCTTTTAAGGCAGTATTCTGCTAAGGAAAGAAACTTGTGACTTGGGAAGTCTTATGGTATCTCATGATGTGATTCCCTTTTATATGAAAATACCCTGAAAGAAAGCCTATTGGCAAAAGAAAAGTATTATATTGGTCTTTTTAATGGGAAAAAGTGTGAAAATACTTCTAAAAAGTGAAAAAAATCTTTGACCTTTTCTATGCTGACACTTCTTCAGTGTTTGTTTGGGTTTTGTTGGGTTTCTTCTCCCTTTTTTGGGGGGAACCTCATTGCTCCTGGCTTACACCTGTAGAACTTACATGGAATTTCTTACTGCATGTGTGTTCCTTTCCTTGTCTTTGTTCTACTTCCCTGACCTTGTCTGTTTTCCCCCTTACTGCCCTTGCCCCTTAATTGTTCCTTCAGGCTTGGTTGCAGTGGCG
Source organism: Aegithalos caudatus (assembly GCA_013389925.1). Taxonomy (NCBI): domain Eukaryota; kingdom Metazoa; phylum Chordata; class Aves; order Passeriformes; family Aegithalidae; genus Aegithalos; species Aegithalos caudatus. The sequence continues at coordinate 38,090 of WEIU01003067.1, forward strand.
AGAGCTGTATTTATACACCCAGAATGAGAAGCAGAAGGACACCAGGGCAGTAACTCACCATCAGCACTGGGAATTGAGGAGATGTGTGGGAGCATGGCTGGGATACCTGAACCTCCACAGAGTAAAGAAATGCCAGAATGGTGAGTGAAAACTGTGAGTTAGGACACAACAGGGCTCAGCCCCTTTCCTGAGGGCACAGTGGTGTTTTTTTCTGTTCTAGGAGACACTGCAATGTCTCTGCCCACCAGGTCATGAGATGCAGCTTGGGCTGTACCCTGTGACAGGCCTGGCTAGCTCAGCTCATATGCTGAGCTGTCAGGAAGATGCTGCTTTCCATGGGATTTAAAGAAAATACTTTACAATTCCCTTGATGAAAACTTGCATATTATCTATTGTATTTTGACTGAGATAACTGTGAGAAGTATGTATTCAAGACTTTGATCAGTCATTCTGTGGATTTTCTTGATAATCAATCAAATTACAACTCCTATAGGATAGTAAGGATTATTATACCAGTCCTTTTGTTTCTTCCCTTGAATTGGAGTGAGGTCAGATATTTGTTGAATTGCTTTTTGATTGGTGGCAGTGAAAAAGAATCTAGTTTGGAGATGTAGGAACTAGTAATAGGAGTATGCTGAAATGTAAGCAAGCTTGAGTATGTTGAACAAGTGTCCTAATTTCCTCTCTTAAGTCAGTACAGTAGGTTACTGTTTTAAAACTGTTTTTGTGATCAATAGGAAGAGTATGATCTGTAGCTGAGCGTTAATGTGAATTCTTATAAGCATGTTTGAGTGTTAGAGCTCATGTCACTTGTGAACCAGTGGCTCAGAGGCCAGGCTCTCATCTGATACAAATGAGCCTAGGACAGAACAAGCCACGAGTGATTTGTGTTTGTCTTCCAGAGCTGGCCCAGGAGTTTCACCGAAGCAGGACGCTCCAGAGGTGCTTCTCCAATTGGCAGCTGTTGTGGGAGTGCAGGAGAAGAGTGCATGCTCACCAAAGGGACCTGGAAAAACAAGCTGCCAGGATTGCCTTATGGAGAGTCTTTGCACACTGGAAGCATTGTATCCTATCTGTGCTTAGTGCCTAGCAAAGACAACTCAGAAGCATTCCCGCAGGGGGAAGATCCAGTTAATAAGCAGGAATGTTGGCCAGTAGCACGAGTGACAACAAACATGTTGTCATTAGATAGGTGTATGTAGTGCCATACTAACAATTCATTAAACTCTTGTAATTACAGTGTATTAGCAGCTGTATAAGAGTGTATTAGAGCCTGCAGAAGATAATTTATGGTTGTTACTTAAGAGTGAATCAGAAACATACTGTGATAAGCCAGCAAAATCTAAAAGTTTGTAGTCAAAACTGCAGATGATAATGCTGGACATTCAAGGAAATTTAAATGGAGATATAGTGCCCCTCTGTGGGAGAAGGTTGTTTCTGTGTAAGAGCTACTTTAACTCAGTGACAGATGTTGTGCAGTGTGTGGAAGAGGCTCAGCAGTGTGAGCTGGCTGAAAAGCACTACAGGTGTCAGCTGTTGGTAAGAGCACTGTTCTGTGCCAGGTGGGAGGGGCTGTTGAGTGTCCCTGTAACACTGACAGTGGTGTGTGGGTGTTACCTGGGAGATACACCAGGTTTCTAAATTAAAACTATTCTGGAATCTGCCAGTTTAATCCAAATGGGGAAACAGGTGAAGTAGATTCATGCTGAGGATGTTGGGTTACCTGCTCCCTGCCTCTTCCACCATGAGATTGCCTTTTCCCCTTGATTTTTTTTTTCTTATGCTGTTTGCTACAAGAATTTTTTTTTTCTTCTCTGCAGTAATGTGTGCATGCTGCTTTTCACATGAGACCAAAGATAGTTTGCTGCATGTGCAAGTAGTTGAGTGTTTTGAAGTTTTGCCTAGGTTTTTGGGTTTTTTAAAAGAAAACATAAATCACTGGAGGCTGTCTGAAAGCAAGCCTCCAGCTTTTTGGAACTGAACTGTTTTCAAGGTTGGATCAGTACTGGTCATTAAAAGAATTCCCATAAACTGGTTTGGATCATGAAGTGAAAACATTAGTGATTAAAAGAGCAGGATGATCAGTGATTTGAAGTAGGATGCTCTCATAATGCTATTTACCGTGTTCTGCCCCCACTCAAAGGATTCTAGGATTGTATATCAGTTCTAAATTACCTGCTTTGGATTACAAATGAAAGTTATGTTTATTTCTTGTTGTTACAGGAACTTGGCCTTAAGGGTCTTCGGCAGAATGTCCTGGACGCTCGTCTTCAGCGAATGAGAGCAAATCTGTCAGCCCGTCAGCACCGAGTTACAGTGAGTTTGGCTTTGGTTCCTGTCAGTTTGTCCTGAGCTGTCCTATTGACTTCCACTGTCACCTACAAGGTGCTTTTTATTACAGCAGTGCCTTTGTTCTTAAATACTAATAGCCACAGAAAATCTGTGCCACTCAACTGCCACTCTTAGATATGTTTAGTTTTTCATTTCCCTGTGTTTATGGTGGATTTTTCCTTTTACCAGAAAAACTTGTAGGAGGTTATAAAGTTTGGTGTATGAAGCAGTGCAGCAGACAACCATTGCAGTATACAGTTTCATTAGGACTTTAATGATTTCTTTCTTTGCATTTTCCTCCTCACTTGATACCTTTGGGGGGCTTTGTGTTTTTCCTGTGTTATTTCAGCTGCTGCAGAAATACTGGAACCATTGGAAGTCCCGTTTGGAAGAGAAGGAAGAAGAACAGCAGCAGGCCTTAACATCAATGGCTCATGCCCGTTATAGGTATGCAGGGAAATATTAATACAAACTTGTACCAATCTGCAATCTGTGGGCCTTTGGTTCTCTTACTAAGTATGGTAATACCTTTGGGGGCATGCCTTGATGGCAATTGCTCTGACATTTTCTGTGAGTCATGAACAGTTTAGATCTCCTGCTTCTCTGTGGAATGTAAGAGGGAGATTGGTTAATCCTAGCTCTGAGGTTTATTTAGTCAGCTGACATTCATAAGATCAATATGCTCTCTGAAGAAGTTGTCTCCTGTGCTGACATTTTCCCTTTTGCTTGCCAGGAGGGTGTTGATGAGGCAGGTGTTTGACAAATGGCTGCTGAAGGCCTGCAAGCTGCAAGAATATCGAATGGGAGAGAAGAGGGTAAGTGTTAACTCTTGCACCTTGCTTAGGAAATAGAGGGGATGATTTCATAGTCACTGTCTGAGAATATGAGTTATCATAAGATGGACTTGGTGGTTGTAAATTCCCTTTTTCCCTGTGAGGGATCAAGTCAGGGGAAACAGATTACAGGCAGTGTTTACTGATCACCTTTTTTAAGTTAAGCAGTTTGTTAATAATAGAATCAAGTTATTCCTAGAGGATTGCTATTTACATAGTTATTCCCTCACCCTGTAAATGTGTGTGCTCTCTCTCTCTCTCACACTGCCTTACAGTTACTTTGTTGAAATAGTTGAATAATTGAAATAGTAATAATACTAAATGGCCAACCCCAGCCTATTTAAGAAGTTCAGGGTTGTACTGAGTAATTAGCTGCTTCTAGGTAGGTGTCCATAAAGTTCTTTACAGGGCCCTTCATGTTCTAAGGGGTGTGTGTGTATGTGTATATATCTATATATGTATATAGTCCTGGAGCCTTTACATGCAGCAGCCACTGTGGCCTTTATGGGGTCTCTTACACAACTCCAAGTTGACAGGAGCACGTGTGGCTGTCTGTGCAGATATGGCTCACCCTTGGTGGTGGGAGATTATCAGTTCTTGTACATTCAACACAACTGGTTTCTGAAACTTATCAGTTCTTAGGAGTCTTGCACATGCTATTTATCAGCTTGTGTTTTTCCTCTCCTTGGCCTGCTGGTTTTTGGTGACAGCTCCTCCATCCACACGCACACAGCTGCTCTCAGAACACATTACATAACTCACTGCAAAGGGGCTTTGCTGTGTCCATTGCTGTTCAGCCTCAGAAATCAAACATTGGACAGTTGTGTGTCACCTTTCAGGAGTTGTTTGCTGTTGTTTGTAGCTGCCTGTGCTGTGCATTCATTGCCACCCTCTGTCCATTTCAGGCTGTCCTTCATTTCCAGCGGCAGCTCTTGCGCTGCTTCTGGTGCTGCTGGCGTAGCAGAACGGCCGCACGTCTGGAGGAGCAGGAGGCCTTGGTTCGTGCAGGACATCACTACAGTACCCAGCTGCTGCTGAAGGCCTTCTGTCTGTGGAAACACAAGACTCAGGAGAGAGAAACAGAGTAAGAATTCTTGTCAGAGAATGATTTGGGTTGGCGATGTGGCAGCCTACTTTGGACAAACAGCATTTAATTCACAATGGTGCTCATTCCTTTTTTCTGCTTTGGAGTCTACTAAGTTGTCTTTGAGTAAATGAATTACTGAAAACAACAAATGTGTACTCAAGTCTGTGCTAGAAGTGTCCAGTAACATGGATTGCATTGTAGGACAAATAATTATTTTTCTTATAGGAGGCTCAAGGAGACAGAAGCTTTAAGATTTCACTGTTCAAAGTGCCTGCAGCAGACTTGGAGCAAGTGGAGAGAGGTGAGAGTTAACAGATGGGGAAGAGCGTGAAGTCTTTCTGTTATGTTTGAATTCTACCCATGTGGTTAGAAGTTAAATTGTTTATTTTAAGCACTAGTCATTCCTAAGCTCTCCTCCCTTTTCATATGGATAAAACCAGTTTGGTGTGGGTGGAACAGGAACTGTGTAGGAAGGAGTGGGAGTTCTTTTTGTTAATTTGTCTAGGTATGATGAGAATAGGAATATGGTTTAGATGTACCTGGGAATATAATCAGAGTTAGTGTGATGAAATTGTCCCTACCTGGTACTGGGTGTGTCCTTCTCAAAACTTAAGTTAGAAGTTTGCAGCCAGGCTTTTGTGTGTGGCCTGTATTTGTGCTACAGGTTGTAGCAAACACAGAGTGCTTTCATGGTGGGCCTTTTCCTTACCATAGGAGGTACCAGATGTGCCTTGCAGCATGTCTTGGGAATCTGTGAGAAATTTTATTGTTGGAGCCGCTGTGTTGATGCAAACCTGTTAACCTGAGTGGTTTACATCAGTCTTCAGGAGGATTCCTACAAAGGGCAGGAAAAAAAACCACCTCAACTGGGCCTTTTGGGGACAGCAGAGTACAGCACCAATTTGAGTGAAAAGTTGTTACGGGAAGGTGAAGGATTGATGTTTCTCCAGAAACTGGAAATGGTCCTTTCCCCTCCTCTCTCTGCCATTACTTGTTTTCCCTCCTTCATGTGTACATATCTTTTGAGTTTTTTCCATTTCCTCTTTCTAGTATGTGGGACATCAGCGTGAGAAGTGGAGGAAGTTGGTGCAGGCAGAGCTGCACTATGGACGTGTGCTGCTGGGCAAGACCTTGGCAGCTTGGAAGGTAGGATGGAGCAGCCTCCTGGAGGCACTTGTCTGAACGTGCTGCAGTGTTTGAGTGAGAGCTGGAGAGCTCCCACACTGCTTCACCAGGGCACGTACACACCACAGGTGCAAGGTAGAACGGAGGCTCTTGTATGTAGGGCTCTATGAGCTCTAGCATTTTTTTGGAGCAGAAGAACTTCTTTTGTAGCACTGGTGAATGGTCTATCACAGCTAGCATTAACTGTTGTGTAGTGACTGCTTGTCACAGCAAAGCAGCATTTGATTTCAGTGGCTGTATTTTTTCTCCCATACTTTACTGCCAGTGCTGCTTATGAGTTAGTAAGAGTGAGTTAGATGCTAGTAAGAGTTCCTAGATGTTTCTTCTCCTCACAGGTGTTAACAGTTGGGGTAAATTTATTGAGGTAAATTTACCTCTCAATACTATTTTTTTTTTCAGATTTACCAACAAAACATACAGTGCATTCTGTATCAAGTGGCTGAGAAGGAGAAACAGCACACTCGACTGCTGCTGCGGTGAGCCTCTTCCTAGGCAGCGTGAGACAAGTGACTCACTGCAGTCAAATTCATTTCTTTCACTGCCACCTCTTTAACTTTTTGAATGTTTGGTGCTGGGAGTTGACTCTGCCATGCATTGCTGTTTCTTTGCATGCAGGTCATCTAGTTAAAAGAAATCAGCCTCTTCCTGTTTGCTGTCTGTTTTGCTTGAATATTTTTAAAATCTCTGTTTAGTCCTGTGAGAGTCATCAGACAGCAAAGTGCATCATTCCCTGTCTGTTGTGGTATTAAAGCAGCCTGGAAGATGCAGAGCCTCTCTTGCATTACAGTGGAGAGAGTGATTATAGATATTATCACATTGCATTGGTTATAGTTAGTGTAGTTTTAATTATCCTATATGTTTTAATGCTGTACAGCTGGAGTCACTTGCAGAGCCTGATTGGCTCAGTTGAAGCTGCTGGATTTCAGAGAATGTTTGTTTTGCACTGCCTTCTCTTCAGCAGAGACCTAAAGGGGCAGAAGTTGATTTGCATTACTGAGGTTATAGATGCAGCTGGTTTTGGTTGCCTTCTAAGTAGGAAAGTGCCAAATGAACAAGTGAGAATAATTCGTAATGGATTTGTTTGTTTTTAACTTGTATTTTTTAATTTTAATTTTGTATTTTTGCCTTCAGACAGGTGCTGTGTACATGGAGACAAAATGCCCTTGCTCTTTCACATGAATCTAAGGCAACTGCTCAGGCAGATGAGCACTACAGGAGAACAATCCTGTCAAAGGTAGGATCTGTACAGCATGTGCCAAGGTCTCAGTACAGGTTCAGGCAGGGATTAGGTAATTAGAAGGACCAAAAACTTAAATCTAAGATCCACTGCTAAGAGAGATGTACAATGTGGAAGTCTCATTTTGTTTTTACAGGTATCTCTGTGAGCTCATGGCTTTTTCTCTTCCTTCTTTTCATTCCTTAGAAGGAATGAAAATCTAGTAACAGGGAGGGGATGGTTGAAAGAGAAAAGCACCTTGAAAAATGCCAGGGGGACTCTCTGAAACACTTTTGTATTTAATTTGTAGGAAAGTCTTATTGTCTGCTGAGCCTTTAGTGAAAAATGAGGTGACAAAGGTTAAGTTACCAGCAATGGGGGGAGTACATTGTGTCCCCTCCCATTGCAGTTCCAGTGTGTGTCCCATCTCCTGTTTGCCCTGTATCCTTAGGTGCTGCTGCAGTGGAGAGACACTGCCTGGCTACGAGCGTGTCACCGCCATCTGAAGGTGACAGCTGTGCTGGAGGCCAGAAAACATTTGGATTTAGGTGAGCTGATGTAGGTGTTGAACTCTCACAAGTCCTAGCTGTGTGTGAATGAGCCAAGGGCAATGTGTTGTGTCATCTGTACAGATGATGTGACTGATGGTCTGTTGGCTTACAGAGGATGTCTCCATAGAATGGAGAGTAAATTGGGACTCCAGTGATCTGCTGAATGCTGCTTGTGTTACTTCTGTTTCTCTGTTTGTTCTTTGTACTATATCATGGGTGGTAACACTTCCTTAAAGGAATTTTCCATTATTAGTTTTGAGAACCTCAGTGTTCTGTTTTGAGGGCAGTGCAAGTAGTCTTATCAATTACTGCTTCAGTCTTTCTCTAGTAATTCATACTGAGAGACCCTCAAATTCTGCAAGCATTTCCATGGTAGGTTCTTGACATGAGGACTCTGAAGCACAGAGGGCTTTCCTAAAGGTTATAAAGAATGTCAGTGGCAGCAGGGAAGACTTGTAAGTCACAGCTCCCTGTCTATTACATGAAGTGTTCACAGTTGTTCTTCCCATGCTGAATACTGTGAGTGTTGTCCAAGTATTGCTGAAACAGTCAGGAAGAGCAGCTGATCACTTGATACTCTGATTAATAGTCTCCTTTTGGTACATGGGTTAATTTATCTCCCCCAACAGTGCATTTACAGACCCTGTTTCTTCACTGGAAGGAATTAATGAGGAAGTCTCTGATGCTGAGGGCTCAACACCACAGGGCAGCACAGCACCACCAGCAGCAGCTGCTCCAGAAGTACCTGGTGAAGTGGAAAAATTATCATCAGCAGTGCCTTAGGAAAAAGGTGAGAAGGATCAGTAATCTCACCAGCCTGTGGGAAGTTACAGGTGTGGAGGAATACTCTGTTCCCTGGTGAAGGGAATGGCAGTCTGGGCTGAGGAGGAGCATGACAGCTTTGTGCACTGAGGAGGAAAGAGCATGGCTGTGTCTGCCTGAGGAAACTGATGGACTTAACAAGGCAACTTGAGCTCACTGTGACTGAAATCCTTGCTGGCCTCATGGATGTCTGCGTGTGGGGTTACATTGTAGGGCTCTTGGGTATTGAGGGTGGCCTCAACAGAGCAAAGGCAGGGTGATAAAGGCTGTTTGCTACCTGTTCTAACAGCATTTGGCTCAGATAAATGGGGTTTGTCTGCAGGTGACTCACTGTATTGGTTGCCTTGCAGCTGCTGCAGAGAAGGGGAGATGAACTAATGACTCATAGACTTTGCTCTGCATCCTTCTCTTGCTGGAAAAATCTGGTAAGGAATTTTCCCTTGGATAGACACCTAGCTCCTTGCTAGTCATTCTCCCTTCTCCTTCATGTTCCATTTATACAAGGACCAAGAAAACTTTATTTAACATTTTCAGGATTTTTTTGTTGTTGTCCAGCCGTAGACTGGGTGAACTGGGTGGGTTTTTCTGCTCTGGCTCTACCATCAGTTCCTCCTTGCTTGGTGCATTGGCTGGTGTTCCTGGTGTTGGGTATGTGAACTCCTAACCTGGGTGCTGTGCATTTTTTTCCCCAATAGCTGTTGCAGCAGCAATGGGAGAAGCAGAAGACAGTGCAAGCATTGTGGCACTGGTCCCTTTCATTGCAGAGAAAGGTAAGGGGCTGTGCAGGCCAGGGGCAGACAAGTGAGTTTGCAGATATGCAGGTCATGTGCACATTTCACTGCAGTCAGCAGAGTGCACACTGGATGTCTGTTTCCTTTCCTCTTTGGGGTGCTGTATGTTATTCTGGGATGCTGGAAAAAATCCCTAACATTTCTTAGCTGATTAGAAAATACACACATTTTTCCCCATCTGGCCTCAGCTGAGTTAAATCCCTGTCCCTTTGTCATTGTGGCAGTCTTGCTGTTGCTGTAGCTCTGCCTGTTCTGTCCACTGGAAGGGAGAGTGTTGCTGTCTGCAGAGGGAGTCCCTGGCCTGGAACCTGCCTGTCTAAGCAGCTCTCATTGTTCCTGTTGTAGGTATTTGATGCTTGGCTCAGGTTTGCCAAGGGGCAGCAGGAGAAGAAAGATGGCATTGAAAAAGTCCCAGGAATTCACCCCACAACTCCTTTGAAAGAAGGTGTAACCTGTGCCTTGAGAAACACTGCTGGCATCAAAGAGCTGCAGGGACAGCTCCACACCCAGCAGCAGCTGGAGGTGAAAGAGTGATGGGTCAGATCCATATCCAGAACTGGGCTGCTCTGGTCTCTGCTCTCTGTGTGGGATGTGTGCCTGTGTGTACCTGCATGTATGTATCTTGGAGCTCCACATCCCAGCTGGTGTTTAGATCCTGTGTACACTTCTGGCTCTGGTTCAAAGCGTTTCATTCAGCTGAGACTAGAGGACTTCAAGCTCATTGGGAACCTTTCTTAATGAAACTATTTTTAAAACTGGCCAGTTTCTGCCTCCTGACTGAAACCTTTGCATGTGGGTCAGGTCTCTAAACTCTGTGCTAGAATGAAGCATTAGAGGCTACATCTGATCTTGTCTTAGCTTTAGCACTGCTAATACCTTCATATGTGGGCTGGAGTCTCTTCTGCCTTTGAGTATCAACCCAGCCCTGTGTGTGAAAAGGATGCCTGTACTGACTGCTCTCTTCCTGCTTCTGGGCAGCGTTCCCAGCTCTTTTCCAGGTTTTCAGGATACCAGTTGTTCCATTTGCTAATGTGCAGCTTGCCTTGGTGCAGAAGTACCCAGTTAATTCTCCTCACCCAAATGTTACCATGGTGGTCCTCTTGATTTACTTTAGAGAGCTGGTATGGCTTTGAGGGCATCAGCAATCTTGGTTCCTTCTCTGTAGGTGATGTGGTGCTTCCTGCTCTCAGCCATCAGATGCTCTGCTATTCTTAGTGTTGGCAGGCAGCCTGCAGTCTTCACTAGTCAGTGTACTGTGCTGTGTTGTGGAAACAGAAGACTCTCTCCCAGAAATTAAATAAGTCTCTTTCTTTTTTGCCACCTCTGAAGAAGCAAGTGACATTTAAAAGGCCTGATGTTAGTCCTGAAACAAGAGGACATTCATCAGAGGAAGAGCCATGGCCTTTAAAATGCAGACATCTACCACTTCACCCTGCTGAGGGGGACTCTGTTCTCCATGGCCTGTGAGTGTAAATTTCAGTCCCTCCCCTTTCCCTGGCATATATGTAATCTGTGTGTCTCATTTTTGTGTTTCCACATTTTGTGATTGATGACTTAGTTCCTTGCATTCTCCTTAACTCTGACTCTGCATCATGTGGTGGTGGTACAGAGTTATACAAGAGCTGCTGTGTAATGCAAGCATCCCACACACAGTGAAGGTATTTGTGACTGTACTTGCCAGTGACAGGTAGAACCTGCTCAGCTATAGACCTTGCACTTTGTCTTTCTCAAGATACAACTGAATTTGTGGAGCATTGGCCATTTGTCATAGGAACAGTTACATAGAGAAATATCTGAAAGATACCTTTGATGGGACTTCAGCCATCGGGAGAGCTTGTCTTGCCCAAGTGTGACCTAGTGTCACTGAAGCTCTTGTTTTTTTTCACTGAAGTCATCTGATGAGATGATAAACACCAAGATCCTGGTGTACAGGTGCTGAACTTTGTTCTTGCCCCTTTCTTTTCTCTGGGGAAGCTATTCCTTGAAAAATTCCTATTGATCATGGAGCAGTTGCAAGGAAGAATTGTCTATGAAGTTTCTCAGTGCAGGACAGGAACCCTACAGGGAAATAAGATTGTAACTTCACATTGCTTTAAGCAAGTATATGCTGCCAAAAGAAGAGTTTCTTCCCTATTCAGTTGTGTTTTCCACCATTCTTTGTGTTGACACAGCCATTCACATGGTGAACTAGATTCTCACATTAATACAGGTTGAAAATTAATTTTTAAGAATCATTATGCAAGGAGAATGTTGCAGAGCAAGGATGAATGATGAAACAGGATTGTTTCTTTAGCTGCAATGGCAACTGATGCCAGTTTATGATAATCCTAAATCTGGGGCAATCTTTGTTCTGTTTTTCTCTTCAGAAATGCCATTCAACGAGCCAGGTTACCGCCACAGAAGCCTGACTTTCCTCTGGAATCTTTAGAAAGCAAGGAACTGCTGGGACCTCCTTTTACTAGGTAGAAAATCTAATTTAAAAGTAAAGAAAATAGGGTGTGTGGCTTACAGTGGGCATAGTAGAGCAGCTAATTAGAGAGCTGTATGCAAGGCAATGACAAGAGTCTCCCCTTTTTTGCACTGACTGCAAAGAAAAAGACCAACAGGTAACAATGTATAATGACCTTATCCTTCTTCCTGTACAGGTCAGAGGTGCCCTTTCAGCAAAAAACTCTGAATAAACGTCCTGCACAGACTGGGAACTTAATGCTGACACCTCATGTGGAAGAAAGTACCTGTAAATGTTTGTCCCAGGTGGGCAATGCTGCTCATCCCCATCCCTCTCTCACTTGTGCTTCTCTCCCCCTGTGGACACAGGATGTGCACCGTGCTGGGCAGGGGCCAGAGCTGTGGTCTCCTGCATCTTTCATGTCCCAAATGAAAGCTGGCTCAGAAGAGGTGAGTTTATTGCTGAAGGAACAATTAGTGTGTGTGCTGGGCTGCTGTCAGCAGGTCTGTTGTTTATTGCTGTGTTTTCTTGTAGTTCTTCTGAACTACCCACCTGGATATTGAGCTGTTTTTCACTTGTTCTAGCTGTCATCTTTAAAGCTGACCAAGTGAACTGCCCCTGAATGCCCAAAAACTGTTTACCTCTAGTCTGATGCAATCCACATGTATTGTTCTGTGTTTTATGCCTTTTCCCTTGTCTTCCTAGCAAGTGATGTGAGGGTGCTGCCTCTTCAGAGTTCAGAGTGATTACAGTTTGCTGTCCAGATTGCAGGGATTTAAGAGAAACTCAGCTTAGGAGCAGTGGGTGTGTCTGAGAGCTTCAAAAAATTGAAATTCACTTAACCTCCTAATAGGTGCTTGCATTTTTGAACTCCTTGTTCCACACAGAATGGGAAGTTTTAATCTTGGTGAAATATCTCCATGCTAGAAATGAAAAAGAGCCCATCTTTTAAGCTCTGCTTTTTCTGTGGGATTTTATGAGAGGGGCTCAGCACCTACAGGAATTGAGTTGGGAGTAGGACTAAGTAGGTCAGGCACATCCTACTTGTAGGACTTACTTAAGAAAACCCTTTGAGGAAAACCCCAATGTCATTCTGACCTTCTAGAGAGGAAGTCAGCCTGTGAATGGTCACAGAGGAGCCTATTCCCAAGACTCTCAACAGAATTCTGTGGAGAAGAAGTTGCAACCAAACTTGCAGCCACATTGGCTGTCACCTGAAGACTTGGTGGGAAAAGGGAGTCACCAGAATGCAGGTACATCCTCAGATCTAAACTGTAGCAGTTGCTCATCCTCCTCTAATCTGTGTGAGACTGCAAGTCACTGCCACAAAGTGCATGGGAGAAAGGGCAGTCTGTTGTGCCAGCATCAGGAGGTAAAGGGGATCAGTATTCCTTTCTGGGATGGTAAATGCAGTTCTATGGATTCTGCTGAGTCTGGGGGCTAAAGCCCTGCTCCAGGCACTGAAGGATGGGGACTGCTTGAGGCCAGCTGCTTTTAGTAAGAATGTGCTCAGGTGCTGGGGTGTTCTTATGTACTACAGAACTTGCTTCAGGAGGGAAGTTCATCCAGGAGAGCTCTCTGAGATTTCCCTGTACTTACAGTATGGCTGTAAAGGGGACAGATGGTGTCTAAACACCTCTCATTGTGGTGTTTTTAATGACACCAGAGCATGAAATGTGTTCTGCAGGACTACTGTACTTCATTACTCCTAGACTAAACATGCAAGATTAAATCCTGATCAGGCCAAAACAGTATCTAGTACTAAACCATCCAGCAGAATATTTCATCTCTTTTGTGTGTTCAGACTGACCCTTCAAGAGCTTGTGCTGCTGTCAGAACTCCTGCCCTCTCACTGTACCTGATCCTTTGGGGTGAACAAGTACATGTCACAGGTTAACAAAATATGTGAAAAGGACTTGAGAGGGTTCAGTTTTTCCTGTCATTAAAAATATTTCCTGTTTCTTTGATAAGAAAAAAGAGTGGATATCTGTTCTATCTCCATTGCTTGTGCCTTATATCTTCCATTCAGCTGAAGGGAAAAAGAGGGAGCACAGTTCCAGAGAAGAAATGATGTTGGACAGAAAAGTGGAAGTTGAACTCCGACATATGCAGCAGCAGATGCAGTACTACTACAGCAGGAAGCAGGAACTCAGGTAATGCCCCTTTAGCCAGACTTTCTTCATGTTGTCCACACTGTTGCACTTTTTCTGGTATCTACCCTGGAAATAATCAGTCTGTTCACAATAGAACTGTGAATGAAACAGAGAAAAGATCCAGAGATTTTTATTTTCTCCTTTTGAGTTCACTCTAGGTGAAGGAGAGATGTGCATAACTACTTCTGTAGTCAGCCAAGTGATTTAATTATACCTCTGGCAGCTCTTGCAGAATTATGTCAGAGGTATCACTGGGTGGAATCTGAAGACAGTACAAATTCATTGGGCAGAGCAGTTGAAATTTAGCTTTTAGTTATATTATCAAGAGGAGTGAGGACTGAGCTTTTCCAGCTTTCAATTAAACAAACTGAATCTGGCTGATATTTGGTAACTGCTCTACTAGAACAAGAAAACAGAAATGCTCAAAAGAAATGGGGGTTGGGGGGATTTAACTGTCAGGAAGAAGTCAGGGACTAGAAGCAGGAGGTGGAGACAAGCTTTCAGATTCCACTGCTTTCCAGCATCTTTTGGGTTTTTTTTTCTTTCCTTTTTAAAAATATTTTAACCATTGACTGGTTTGAGACAAAAAAATGGGTCTTATTGCAAGTATCAGTTGCAAGTCTAGCTTAGACTGTTCAGTTCTTAATTGGGATAAGATTCCTTCTAATCCATTTTATCAGGTGCTGTCAGCAGCAGGCAGAGATTCTGCAGCAGTGGCTGGAAATGAGCACGCAACCAGGAGCCCAAGATGGTATGCAAGGAGTTCAGGAAGAATTGGGTCAGGTGTGTACACAGCATTTCAATTGAAGCTACTGAAGTGATTATCACTGTGCCTTGCACTTAGCCTGGAGGCTGATGGAAGCTGTGAGGAATTGTGTAGTAAGCTGCTAGTAACGTGCCAAGAGAAGGGAAATGTATAGTCAGAAGGAGGCTGAGGAGCACAACAGGCTGTGGAGGTGCAGCTTCCTGTTTGTTCAGAAATCTAACTCCTGCTCCAGCAGACCTTTCTGAGGCTATTTCCAAGCTATGGATCAAGCTTTCATAGACTCAGTATCAAAATGTTTTCTGCAATTTCTCAAGACACTTCTGTGTGGACCTGCACTGCTTTCAGGGCCCAGGTTCCCACAGCCAGGTACTGGTACCTCTGACTGCAGCCAGGTCTGAGCTGCTCCTGAGTGACACAATCTGTCACTTCCTGGCCCTCAATGAGATAATACAGAAGCTGCTGGAGCAGCTCTTACTGTCAAAGAGTAAATACTCACTGGCCAAAGTCCTGCTTATGCTGATGCACTTGTGTTCCCTTTCAGCTGCAGCTGAGGATCCACACTCTGAGCCAGGCACAGCTGGCCGAGAGACGCCACGTGCAGGCCCTGCTTGCCCGCCTGCGGGATATCCAGCTTGCCCTGCAGCTGTAGTGCCAACTTCTCACCTTGGGGTAGGACTTTCTGCCCCTTTCCTAGCAGGGGATGATGGAACACATGTATCCATTCACCTAGTTCTATGTATGGCATTTATATTTGATAAATTAAGTTAAAATCATTCTGCCTTTTTTATTGTTACTCTAGCCAAAACCAAACTGGAGCTACATCTACCTCCTGCTGCACTTTGCAATACCTAGTTTAAGGTTACCTGTCATGCCACAAAGATAAGCAACACAGATAAGACTCTTTATTTCAAAATGTTTGCAATTAAATGAGTTCATGTCAGTAAGTCATACACTTTGACATACAAAAATACCGTGCTACTGATACAGTTGAATTAAATGGATTCTCCATGCAGGAGAAATTCACAGCATTATCAGTACCCTCAAGGAACTTGGTTTTCACTCCTGGGGTGCGTTGCTGGCCCCTGCATCACAAGCAATGTTGGTTTATTACCTCGCTCTGCACAGTATTACAACCATCATAAAAACAGCCACTTGCATGCTGAATCCTCTCTTCCTTCTGAGATTTCTAATAAAGCAAACATCAAGCAACCCATGCTCCATCACTAGACTGACTAATAGTTACCTTCAGATACTATGGATGATGCTGCTGAGTAGGAAGAAAATAAAGCTTTGGCTTCCTTTGGCTCTGTCTTTTCCCAGTGGGCAAGAGGGAAAAAACTGAGTTGTCTCCTCTAATCCACGGGAACAAATTTGCTTTCTTTTGTTAACATGACATTGATGTTTAATCAAAAAGCTCACCCTTAACTTTATCCTCTCAGGGCTGATATTTGCCTTACTCTTTTCTCACTCTCAAAGGTTTTAAAAGCCTTGTATCTGGTACTATGCTGCTGCAGGAGTAAACTTGCTAATGCCAAGAAGTTTAACAGGATAGGTGGCTAAGAGCCACTTCAAGCTTTCAAACTCCTCCCTGTGTAAAGTGAGGAAAGACTGACTCCTGGAGCCAAATGAATTTTCTCCTGCTTGTCACCCAAACAGCCACCCTCATCTGACTCATGCCTGGGCTACATCATTTAGAGGCAATTTCTTGTCCCTTCCTTCCTGATGACAAGCTAAGCATACAGGACTTGGCAAACTGGACATTTGTACAACAAAATTATATTCTATTTTCTGTAGTGCATACAAAGAAGGGTTTCTTTAGGAGATCAGGGCTGGTCAAAGCCTGTCATCTCCTTGAAGCAGCAGAAAAGTAGCTCAAGCAAGGAAGTAGTATGAGAAATCTTT
Source organism: Aegithalos caudatus (assembly GCA_013389925.1). Lineage (NCBI taxonomy): Eukaryota > Metazoa > Chordata > Aves > Passeriformes > Aegithalidae > Aegithalos > Aegithalos caudatus. The sequence goes on from WEIU01003067.1 coordinate 54,176, forward strand.
CAGAAAGCACAAAAGGCAGGTTTCATAAGCGTGTCCACTCCAACAAGCTCTGGACAGCAAAATCAGTTCTAAGTGTTTGAGTGCTGGGACTTGAAACAGTTTATTCTCAAAAAACAATGGATACATTGCTTTAAAACTCAATTCCTCTTCACTTTGGCAGTGTTTTTTGTCAGTGCCACATGCAGTACATCCAAGGTGTTAGATTTTAACTCTTCTTGATGTGAAGTCACAAAGAGGCTCTAAAATTTTACAGTGGATTGAGCATCAGCACAAAGATTTCAGCCCCCAGCACATTCCTAGCATTAAACATGAGGGCAGAAGTCAGAGCCAGTGTGTTTTTTTGTTTTGTATTTGAATAAGACATTGTTGCCAGTCAAGGGTGGTCCAGATTGGCATCTGGGAAACAACAGGGGATTTCTTTAAAGAGCCATAAATATTTTAAACACAGTCAGTGCATAGGGCATTTCACTCTGTGCAATAAAAATTGGTCCTGAAGTAGCTGAAGCTGTCCTGTAACAGAGGAACTGATTCTTCAAGAATTTAGTGACAAAGTAACAAGATACACAGCAGAAAGTAAAAACATATTCTAGTTGCCATCACATCACCCAAGAAAAATATGCTCTGTGTCTTCTAACTCCTTAATCCAAGAAGTGAACTGTCTCTCATACAGACAAAGACTTTAAGGCCTGGAATAGCAAAATAAAACCATGGATTAGGAAGAGGACACAGAGCTTTGTCTGCCTTAAAAAAAAAGAAAATTGCAAGATGACAAGATCTGTTGTCTGGAATGTAGACACTGTTTTCAGGTTTAAAATACAGTGCAAAGTCCATTTTTAAAGGGACAATGTCAGACAAAAGAACTGAAGTTGTCTAACAGTACAAAACTCAAGATGAATGTCACTCATTGTACTGACTGACTTGTACGTTTTGCTTTGTTTGGGCCATGGAGCCACAACAGCAAATTTCACTGTGTGGCCCTCTGTGCATTCAGAGACTGCTTTTATCTAAGAATTTAGGCAGAGTTTCTTAGAATAAAATAAATATGAGAATATATTCTTTACTCAAGGTCTGAAAAACAGATACTGTAGATACAAGGTACAAGGTCTGACTCAGCCTGTCAGTGTCCCTTTAAATACAGGTAATCTCTGCCTCTACCCTTTCCCACTGCACCTGCCTAGGAAGGCTTAAAAGGGATTTAGAGGCTCTAAGAACGTAATTATCCTGTGGCACATTCAGGGGAGAACATGAAAGACTACAGGCACAGGGTGGGCCAGAAACCACCATGGGCAACATCTTTAAAGGCAGCTGTACCCAATACATCCATGATCATTCAATTCAGTTTCTACATTCAGCAGCAGGTAAATGTAGACCAAATCCTCTCAAGTTTAATGCAGCAGTGACATCTTTTTTTCTCCTCACCCAGGTCCTGCTGAGTGATACAAACTTGATAAGTGAAACACTCAGTGGTGTGAAAAGAGTCCCTTTTCATAGAAAATCTTCATGCTGGGACAGTTCCTATAGAGAGCCCAGTGCTTCTCCAAAGCGGATTTTCTGTCCAGCTTTGAGGTTGAATTTGAAGTCCTTGGGTGCCTCAAAGATCAGTACGATCGTAGAGCCTAGGTTAAATTCCCCTAAATGTTCCCCTTTCCTCATGGGGATTCCTTCCTTGTTGTTGTTGGATATGAAGCTGAAGTCATTGTAGGAACCTTTAGAGTAACTTGGGCTGTTTGTGTGCAAGTCCTGTACAGGGAAAGAAGAGAAGGATTTACTGGAGGATTTCAGTGCTCTGTATTCATTCATCACCAAAGCTGTGGCCTGTACATATTCAGGCACTTTCCATGCAGGAATTCACAGTTCAAAGGTACGATAGGAATATTTTTAGAATAGTCTATATTGGAGACAACACTGTTTAAGTAAGTCTTAGAATATCAGTACTAATTTCAGGGTAGTAAGAAATTTTTTTAAAATTTTTTATGCTGCACCAACCTCAACCATTCACAGCAGAGAGGTGCTTGCTATGCTCCTGCTCACCTGGTCAAAGTAGATGCGGATGGAGCCCACGTTTGTTGCTCCTACAGCTGTTAATGAGAAAAAGCCATGTTTCCAGTCACCTGTAAGGACAACCCGTTCATTGTGGCAGAACAGCTCCTTGATCCAGCGAGCAACTCCGGGATTGACGGACATCAGAGAGCCTGAAGTGAGAAAATATACAGGTTGGGTTGTCTGGTTTGTAAAAACATTGCACTGCCACTCAGATGGTGTTTTCAGTATAACTGGAACTGTCCCAGTAAACAACTGTCAGTTATTTGTAGGAAGAGAGGCAAGTGCCAGGCAGAGCAAATGAAAGGGAAGTCTGTGCTGAAAACAAAGGGGTCACAGAAGGATATGTGTGATGGGTCAATCTCTCTCTCATGGTGTTTGAAACTAAATCCAAATACTTAGGTTTTTGCTAGATACCAAGAAGTAAAATATTATTATCTGCAAAACCATCCCAGCTCCAGTAGTGCAGCTGTTTAGTTGCATTTTCCTTGCCAAGCACAAGCAGAGATCATACCTCAGGTTACTGTTTGGTGTGAATCTGCAGAACTATCTGTATTTCAGGTGCAAACTGAATAAACAGTGTTTGGGAACAAATCAGGTCAGCATGCAGCAAGGGGTACTTCAAAGAACTCAAACAGTTTGAATACAACATGGATGTTTTCACTATTTATACGTGATTTGCTCTGATAAACTATACAGCTGCAAAACTCATTACTCTTTAAGACAAATCCTTTTTCTACCACTATCTACATGTTACTGTACAACTCCTGCACTGGTGTGTCTGCTTGTGCAGTGGCCCTCAGCAGTGCTTCCCTCCACAGCTGCTCTGCAGTTGTTCCCTAGGAACAGAAACCAACCTGGGAAATGCCGGCGGTGTGACACTGTCCAGTCCGTGGGCGAGTGGAAGCAGTGATAATCCCCGGGTGCAAGGTAAATTACACAGTGGTAGAGCTCATTCCCCTCCTTTGTGACAAGTTGTTGCTGAAAAGAGTTACCAGGTGGGGCTGCAGAGAAAGCAGGGAAAGGAAGGGGTTAAAGATATTCCTCCTGAGGTCATCTACCACAGCCAGGCAGTCAATGTTAGAGTCAGTGCAATAGCAGAGGATTAAATGCAGCCCACGTGGATTGGTGAGACTACAAAAACATATGTTTCATCCAGGAATCCAGTATTTCCAAATGTTCCTTTCCCTTTACAAGAAAATTGGATCCTGGATTGTTTCAATCATAGTGAAAATTTTTCTTTTGGAGTTTGCCCTTCCCTAAGCAAAAGAGCAGAAACTGAAATCCAGTACAACAGAATTTTTATTAAAGCTACTCTTTAAGAACAGAATTTGTGAAGAGTCCTCCAAGTCATTAGAGGGGTAGTGTTTGTGCATGATCTTGTCAGGGAGTAGCTTATCCAGTTTTTGCTAGCCAGTGCTTGGGCCCATTTCAGTGTGACAGCAGGAGTGCTGCAGCCACGGTACAGCAACAGACCTTGGAGTCAAGTGTAGGAACCAAACAACTCAGTTCAGATAATCAGAATGAGGCAGGCGTGACTCTATAAAGCCACTGGTGAGAAAGAGAAGAACTAGAACAGCGACATGGTTACCCAAAATGAACCATATATCAGACCTGCTTTTGTTCCTGACAATGCAAGAAAATGTTACTTTTTTCCATCTCTCTCAGTCTGATGATTTCTGAGAACACTGAAAGGGCACAGCAGAGTAAATGCAGAACTGACACAGAACTCACCCTGACTAAAATGCATTTCCTCTGTGGCGATGCGAGGTCCCAAGAAAGATTCCAGAGAGTAAGTAACCCCTTTTACTTGCTCCACTTCACAGTTTTTTACCTGACCGAAATTAAGGATCTTTCCATCAGAGGGACTAATCTACAACAAAGAGAAACAATGAGCACAGTTAGCATTTCACAAATTCCTCCTGAAGCAGTGCCACTCCTCTGGGGGCTGAGGGAAGCTGGCAGCGCTGGGCAAAGCGCTCCCTTCCTGTCACTCACCACGCTGTGCACGCAGCAGACCGGCCGCGCCTGCGGCTTCAGCTTCCTGCGGAAGAACTCGCTGAGGTTCCTGTAGTGATGCAGATCCTCCACTGCTGCCTCCTTCATGTTCACCCCGAAGGTCCAGATGTACAGGCTGTACACAGGCTTCCTCAGCCACGTGGGCAGCTCCACCTGGTTCAGGCGACCCCAGGCTCGGGAGAGCAGCCGCGTCGGGACCGACTTGTACAGGGCAACCTGAAGGGACGATTGCAGCAGCTCAGTGTTCTCCCCGTCACACAGGAAGGATCAAACTGTTCCTGAAAGCCCCTCCCTTGAATTTGTGGGTTACAAGTAGCCTTTAAGGCAGCAAAAAATTCACCCTGCACTTCGTCCTCATTCCCTCCATTCTGGCGAGAGCAGACAAGAGACAGGATGAAATTTAATGTAACTTTGAAGTGAAGCCAGAATTCCCACTCCCTTGCGGGCTGAAGCTCCACACTGAAGTTACTGGAAACTGCCCATTGTGAGGCTTACAGAAAAAAGAGACATTGCATGTATTCTAGTAGAACACTAATCAGAAAAGTTTAACATTAGCAATGTATAACTTTTTGTGAATAACCAAATGAAGACTGACTAGAAAATAACTTCTCAGTGTTGAGTGACGTGCTCCTCAGATGCAGCTACTGCCAAGGGTGTTTCCCACAGCCAGTACTGTGTGCTGTATGCTATAATGACACAAGGTAATGACAAATAAATGTACCACTGGATACAGCTACACAGGTAAAAACTTACACCACCATTGCTCCTTCTCTCACAACAATGGAAGTTGCTAATTGCAAGAATATAAAGTGCCTTTATTTCTGTAGAAATACACCTTTGGACTTGCACTAAAGCCCAAGCTTTTAGCAAGGAAAACAAATGAAACCAAGTTGGCAAGAGGTATCTGCTGTTGATGGAAGTGCACAGATGACAACAGCTTTCTCTTGGTAATTCCAGCAGACAACTCTTCTGGGGTTTGTGGTACTTGCTGTCAGCCAGGAAGCTCACATGGCTCTGATGTAACTGTGAGGAGCTGGGGAATATGGACCAAGGGAACTGAACACTCTGAAACCAGTTTGGCAAAGGAAGTGGTGATCTGCTGACTGGTGCTAGTTTTTTTGAACAGCTGCATTCAACTTGCAGCTAAAACTTGGGTTTTTTCCTAGTGAGAGTCATTACTTGTTCTCAATCATACCCTTCATGATTAAGTCTTGCAAAACACAGCCGTAAACACAAACACAAGTACACACTGGCTCCACCATAGCAAATACAGCAAATTAAGATTTCACTTACAAATCACCATCCTGTGCATGTATATACAGTTATATTTCAGAAAAGAAGTACCAACCTCATCTTACTTCAGATAAAACCTAAATGAACAAACCTATACTTCGAGTTATATAAGCTGAAGTACTGAAGAAAAAAATGTTGCCATTTTAGTTGACATGCCCTATACTGTATTAATTTCTAAAAATTAACTTAGCTGTTTTTCCCACCAACACGGAAAATGCACATACAACTATAAAATCACACAAATTGTCAAAAGTGGTATTTCCTAGCAGCCCCTTCTCTTCAAAGGAGCCTGGTTTTCAAGTCGATGGGATCAAACAGAACAGATGTTCAATGAAATAGGCTTAAGAATGGCAATTTTGTTCCTGTTTGCAATCAAAATACTTGGTTGCTGATTCTGAAGTTGCATGATTTGCAGGGAGAATTACTATGTGCAAGGCATCCCATACCCCGCTTTGAACAGTGTCAGAGCAGAGATTTGCACATCATTTGGACATGCTGGACTACAAAATGCTCAATGAAGTTAAGGAACAAACCTGCTTGGCGCAAAAATAACAAAAAACATGAGACCATTTCAATGGGACCAGGAAAGGGAAATTGCCAAGAGGTTTGGTCTTGCTTGTCCTAGCCCCCATACTGTGAAGTGACTGAATTCCTTCAGAAGTTTCTGTAGACTTTCCCTGACTGTAAGAAGACAAAGTAATTCTCTGCTTCTGAAAAAGTCACTTGTCTGTGAGGCAATTAATCAACACAACCACGAACAGTAAAAACTAAACAGAGGCATGAATTGCACCTCTGCTTTCACACCAGTGATCACCAGGCTGTCCTGCATGGAGCAGCTCTCCCCCCAGCTGCTGCCAGCTCCTCCAGGACACAGCTCCCAGCAGGCACACGAGACCTGCTCACACTTACCCTGCTCATAGGCCTCCATCCCACTCTGGTCAAGGGTTTAAGAGCACCGAAAGGCAGAAGGTAATAGAGAATAGTCAGAGGCCAAGAACGGAGTTTCAGAGCAGGCCTAGACATACAGCTCAGCTGGCCCAACCTTCGCCTCAGGGCCAGCTGGGGGAATTGCAACCTGAAAGATTACACACACAACATCAGAGGGTCAGGCATCTCAGCTGCAGAGCCACCAGCTGCAGAGTCACCAGCTGGGGTCAGCTATTCCTGCTAAACATTTCTTAATCGTTGAGACTACATGTCTTTACTCCTTTATTTTAATCAGTTCTTCCCCTTCCCAAAATAGAACAGTTTACCTAAAAAACAAAGGTTCTCTGTCCAAATCATGGTGTTCACCCTCACAGGTCACGTTTTATGAATGACGCCCTCAAAAATTAAAGACCAGTTTCCAGGTCTAAAAGCCTTCACTGAGCATCCTGGTTCTGAATAGGGAACATGTGGACAAAGCCAGTATTTCCACTACTGCACAACAATCTAGTCTCCATGGCCCAATATTCAACTCTCTTGCCTCATAACCAGCTGCAACTCTGATTTTTTTTTTTTTTTTTTTTTTTTTTTTGTTACATGGATGCCCTGACTGAGAGGGATCTCATTTTGCACAAATGGCCATAGGGAGAAGTTGACCTTCTAAATCTCACAGGGAAAAGCTACTCACCTTCTTAGCAGAGGACAGACAGAGGGCCTCAGCTCAGACCCTTGCAGGTCTGGATGCAAAACCCTGATGCAAAACTCATGAAAAACCACTGGCATTTCCAAGGTCACATTATCAAATGGAAATCTGTCTACCTGAGGGCAAACTATTCAAATGACTGACCCAACTCCTGGCTTGGAGACTGTTCTGCAACCAGGACACAGCGACGTGCGCACACAAACTCAAGTGGCACAGTCTGGCTGCTGCCAACAGCTCAACACTCAAGGGATTCTGTGACATGAAAGAGGAACTACAAAATACTGCCTAGGTCCTTCCAAGATGGAAAGGAGACGTGAATTTACAAGGAAGTTTTTTTGCCAACTCGTTCTTTTCGAAACTTGGATCAGAATTAAAGCATCAGGCAGACGGGTATAACTGTCACCACTGAGGGATGCAAGATGGTGCTTTTGGCTCAGTGATGTTTTTCCTGCAGTGAACTGAACTTCTTTCCCCTGAAGAATTAATAAACAGAGAATGATCCGTGCATCCTAATGCAACACGGAAAAAGAACTCTGAGCAGAAGTGTTGTCTTAGCAGAGTTAATGCAGGCTTCTCAGCAGGAGGTGGGACTGACATGGGAATAAGAAGGGACACTTCTCATTCTCCCTCCCATCCCTACCACCCAGCAGCCTGCAAGGGCTGGCAGGCCAGGAGCGGGTTGGGTCCCGTTCTCCCCCTCCTGCTCTCCCCCCCTTCACTGCAGTCGCTCCTGGACCAATCCCTGCAGAGCTGCATCGCTTTGGAGCCCTCGGGCTTCTCACTGCCTTGGCCTGGTTTCAGAGCGGCCCCTCAACTAATTTTTCCATTCTCCTAGTGATGGAGAGTAGAAGGGAAAGGAATGAAAGCCTTCCCATTCCCCTTGTCACAAACAGCACGCCCTTCTCTGCCAATGCTATGTATAAGGAGCTTTACAGTAATTAAGCCAAACAAAAGCTTCGCAGATGGCTCCCGCTCCTTCTGCCCAGAAACCCTCCCAGCCTCCCTCCCGCTTCATCACCGTTCCTGCAAAGCAGAAAACGCTCAACAGTACCTGAAACGAGTTCTCCTACTTGGTGTCCCACCGGCAGAGCCAGCCGGGCCTGGACTCTCCAGCTGTGGGTGCTGGTCCCCGGCACAGCTGCTGCTGCCGCCGTTCCCTGAACGCAGCCTCCGGACATGAATTTTAACTTTGCGGAGGTTGTAGCAAGAGGGTGGAGGGTTAGATAAAGCTTTGTAGCATCTCACCATTTCCCTGTGTGGAGCTCTGGTCCCTGCAGGGTGTTTGACTGACACATCGTCAGGGTGATGGCTGTTGCAAGGCTCAGTCTTTTCTCCTCTACCTCTCTTTGCTTTGCTTGCTCCGGCACAGGAGAGAGGACACGGCGTCACAGTTCCTAAATCCCTCGCTGGTTTGTCTCTGGATTCCCTCTCTGTTTCCCACTTGAATCTCTGCTACGAGGGTTGCAGCTATTGCAAACAAACAGGCATTGTGTCACATTTCGACATCCCGCTACAAAGCCGACTCTGCACACGATAAAAATGAGCTGTCCATATGAGCAGTCCTTGGTTCTTGCTAGTCCGGGTGGCCATTGAAACCCAACTCCCCCCAGAACACCCTGCAGTCTGTCCCAGGCTGCTGGGCAGCGAGGCACTAGTGAGAGCAGCAGCCAGCTGGCCTTGCACAGCTCATCCCAGCACCAGCCTGACTGCGAGGCTGGGAGGAGGAGTGGGGCGGAGAGGAGGAGGAGGAGATAACTCCCAGCTTCAATTCTGCAGTGCAGCAGCAGAGTTCTGGACTGCTGGGCACCAAAAATCCTTTCCTGCTCTTAGTGTCCAGCTTGTAAATGACAAAACAGAACGGAAAGGAATGTCTTTCTATTTTACAGCCCTTGCCAGACACAAACATCCATCTGCAGAAGTCTCCTTCCATCTCAAAACACTCACTAAAGGGACCAGGTAATGGACATTCTTTGACAAACAACCAGATACATACAAAATAATCCACTTTTAGGGCCAGCTTGAGAATTGGGTATAAAAGAAGTGTTGTGTGTCTCTTACGTGACTTTCAGCACTGTCACAGTTTTTATGTCCAGTAGAACTAAAATACAAAACAGGAGTAACGGAACCTGTTTTGATTTTTAAAGGCCAAAGGCTGCAGTGTTTCTATCTAAGTACTCTAAATGTACAGAGAAAATTCACTGCAACCCTATAGAACACATCTCAAACATAGATTTTCTGAATCTCCTGTGACTGGATTTGGATTGTTAAGGGAGCCCTGATTCAAAAAGTGGAAGTCAGATAGCTACATCTCACCTCAAGATTAAACCAAATACTCAGAACTATTTCAGGGCTCTCTAGTGGTTCCATTTAACTTCTGCTTTCTGCTAAATCTGGGCTGAAAACAAACAAAAAACCCCCTCCTTGTTTCCAAAGTCTTCTATGCACCATGAAAACTGTGTGGCTAACAGTAGGTCAAAAAGAGCACTGTTGCTCTGATTGAGGGAAAGGCTTGTATTGCAAATAGGGATAAGGCAGGAGTGGGAGGACCAGCAGGAAAAGCTAGAATTGACTAGCTAATGGCAGCCCAGTCAGGCCTCCAAAGGAGAACATTCACGCAGTAATTGTGTACTCTGATTGGCCTTCAACTCCAAATATTACAGACACTCCCTAGAAACACCTCTGGAGATCTTGCATTAGAGTATTTTTCTCAAGAAGAAAACTTCTATATGGTATTCTGTGTGTCAGGAATTTCTAAGACCTGTGTGCATATTGTTTAAGCTGAATTTAAACAACTGCATATTTTTTAAAAACCCCAGCTAATTGAAGGAAGGCAAATTTAAGATCAGTGAAAGCACTCAAAACATACTCCTTCCTCCCTGAGCCTTGTGCCAACTCTTTTTGTTTTCCTATTTAAAGTATCATTTAGTCTTTCTCTGGCTGGCACAAGAAACTCCTACACAACAAAAATGATGCCATCTGCATAGTAAAATGCTGAAAGCAGTTAGCCAAAATCCTATCAAAATGCAAAGAAAAGCAACAAGGAACACAGGGGAGCTACTCAATTCAGGAACATCAGAAATTACCACCAGTAAATACTTAATTTTAAACAGCAACAAGCTAAATTGACAACATGGTTTCAAAAGAAACTTCATCAGACCAAGACAAAATAGTTTTTCACGTTCAACATGTGTGTTCACAGAACTGTGGGGAGGGAGTTCTTTTGGCACTGGTGGAGCTGGGCAGGAGCAGCAGAGCACCCAGCCCAGCAGCTCCTGCAGCCAGGGTGGAACCCTGCTCCCCATCCCATCCCCTCCTGTGCAACCTTCACCCTTGCAGAGAGACTGAGCAAACACAAGTCTTATCACATTTGCTTCAGTGCTCTTCCCTTCAGGATAAGGGAGGTAACCCCCAAGCTCTTCCAGTAAAATTTAATCCCTCAAAATTTTAAGGAATTATGATGTTCTCAACTGTGTAACCACAATTCTATGGAAGCAGGTACTCAGCTAAACAGCTGACCTGCTCCCTAAAAAAACCCAGACACTGAAATGTTCTACAGCCTGATGCTGTGGGTAGTACCACCCTTCAGACCAAAACAAAAAACGTGGGGCAAGAGAGATTCCTCTTCAGGAAGGGAAAAACTCGGGTGTTACAAGTTCTTTTTCTCCACTTCTGGAAAAAACTGCACGCAGCTGAGTAAGAAGTTCCTCTAAAGTTCTGTTCTACTTCCCTCATTCCATCCACCAGGATGCCACTACCTGAGTCCTGCTGAGATGCTGACATGCCTGGCCAGTTGCCATGCCTGCTGTGGCTGCCCCAGAAGTAACCTGCTGTTCCTACAGTGTAAGAAGGCTGAAATGAAAAATCCACCCTGAGTTTACCTGCTTTCTGTGGGGAAAGGAACAAGAACTGCTCATCAAACAGCTCGTGCCAGAGGAACTCATATAATGGCATCTCAACAGCTGGACCTCTTGGGATGCAGGCAGTGCCCACAGCCTGCCATCATCAGCTTAGACAAAAACCTTTAAAATGTTTGGTTTGTAGGAATTGCACGCCATTACCAAACACCCTCACCTGTCTGAAGACACCCAGAATCCACGCTGGGCAAATAAAGCTGCAGCTACCAGCAGGTATCAATCCACAGAGAATTATTATCTCAGAGAACTGCTAATCTGCCAGCTATGCAACACCCTTCTACTCTGTCAGCTCAAATAAGCATCAAACCCAGTGACCTCTTTTAATTACTTGTCAAATAGTGAACTACTCAAGTCCTTCTCTCAAGTTTTAAAAAGCTACACTGCAAGGCAGTTGCAAGAAAGACTAATATGCAACCGAATCAAACCTGCAGCCTCGGTTTTAAACCATAAGCATGAATCATTAGGCTTGGAATGTGCTGGTCAGTGCTGAAAGCCCTCTAGTCAATCTTCCTCTATTTGGTCACAGAACTACCGTTTAAAAAATGCACCGAATGCATCCCAGCGCTGTAGTCAAGCGCCAGCAACAACGGCGGTCTTGCACTCCGGGGCGCGGTCCTCGGTGGGCGCCGTTAAAGCTCCCAGCAGTGATTGTTTGTATCAGACACGTCAGCCCTGCTCCCACCCAACCTTCCCGGCGGGCGGCCCGGCAGGGCAAACACCGCATACTCCACACCCAGGCACGAGCTCCCCAGCTCCGAGGGCACAACAGAACTGCCCCGATGCTGCCGCCAAAGCCGAGCGCGGGCTGAGCTGCCAAGGCCAGGGGATTGCCGGGCAGCGCCGGCGGCCCCGGCCCCGCCGGGCGCTTTCCAACGGGACCGCTCTGCGCGGATTTACCGGCGCTGCCTCATGGAACGTACCGTGCTCGGCTGTATCCACCCCTACTGTCTGAAATTCTCTACTTCCCATTTGAAAAAGCCTTTCTACACATTTTCTCTTCGTGTATTAGGAAAAAACCTTTTGTTTTCCCCTAACTTTACAATGCTGTTTAGGTTGCTTTCTGTAAAAAGAGCATGGAGCAAAAGTATTATTTTAGGATAGCCTAACTGGACGACTGGGTTCTGAATTCTGTACAAAAAGATATTCTGTCTCAAAGATATTCAGTGAAGCAAGGAGATAAAGCTTTTTTTTACAAAGTGACAAGAAATTTGATGGCAGGCACCCTTTATAATACTTTGTAGCAATCCTTCCAATAAATGGTTTAAAACAACTTTCCCCAGTACCGCCCCCTACCATCGCCCCATTATTTTAGTTTAAGATATCGGTAAAGCAAACTCAGCTCCATAAAGGGTCTCTAAAGGAAGCAGAAGCCGCGTTACATCCTTCCCACCCGGCGGAAGCTGCGCAAAGGCTCCGGAGGCTCCTCGGCCCCCCGCCCGCCCCGCGGAACTCTGGACTCCGATAAGGCTGGTCCAGCAGCCTCGTTCTGTTTAAAGCTACTCAGAGATTACTCATGAGTCGACTTTGGAACATCACCTGGAACTTCCAGCAAGGCAGAGTGAATCACCCCTTGGCCGCCAGCCCTCGCACATCTGTCCTGCGGTCCAGCAGCCCTTACCTGATGCCCATGGAAGTCTCCTTCGTCCCGGCTTTCCGCCTTCGATCGCCGAAATACGACACCGACCCTTCCTTCCAAAGCAGTTTTCAGACACGTGAACAAAGTCCAGCGGACTGCGAATCCCCCCTCCATCGCTCCGCAGCCATCCCGCCCCCGGGGTCCCTTCCCCGGCCGGGCAGGGAGCGNCACTGGCGCTGCTCGGCGGCTCCTTCCCGGCACGGCCCCGGCCCCCTCGGAGGAGGGGCCAGGGCAGCACTAACGCCAAGGAAGAGACACCGGAGGGCTCCGGAGCACAGCCACGGCGATCGCACCCGCGGGATAAGGGGTTGGCTGCCCTGGGAGGGTCGGGCGCTCCCGGGGATCAGCGCTCAGCTTCCCAAAGTGCAGCTGGCCCGGACAACGGGGAAAGAGATTGTCGGGGAGCAATGCGGGTTCTGTGCATTGCACAGCGTCCCTGAGACTGCTTCCCACCGCGTGTCCTGCTGCGGGAACACGATCCCGCACAGGCATTGGCAACCAAAGCAGCGAAGTGTGCTCCAGTCTCACAAACTGCTTCCGAAACGCTCAGATAAACTGCTCCATAAGTCAGCAAGATGCTCAGGAAGTTGCACGAGATAGAACAGACTCATCTAGTCAAAAAGCCTTCCCACTGTTTAGATTTTAAAAAAAACCCACGAATCCAAACTGATTTTTCTTGGTTCAATTATCCAGGACAACTGAGAAAAACAATTACACCACTGCACCCTTTACACAATTTGATGTTGTTGAAATATCACTGGTTTTAACATTTTCTGACCATCTTTCTTGTGTACTTTGGACCACTTTACAAGGGATTTTTTTTTTTTATAATTGATATATGCTCCAATAAAACTCCAAGCCTCAGAATCTGGGAGCAAGAATGAGGAATAAGAGACCAACAGGAGATTATACTTCTTCTGAAGATGGATTAAGAAACCATCAGATATTCTTCCATTATTAGCTCTTTCCTGAACTTGAAACACACCTCTTACCATAATACTAAATGTCTCCTCTGGGCCAAGAAAAGCACCTTCTGTATTTTACTGCCCTATGAGCTCCAGTATGCTCTCTTACATAAATACAAGCATTTCCTGGCATCAGTAGGAAAGGTTGTGTTGTTCTTACCTCTGAGAATCCAGATCCTAAACCTATGCTCAAGCACTTTCCTGGTGAATTAAGCTGCTTTTAAAAACGGGCCCGTGAAAATAAGCTACAGTTTGAGCACTGCAGCTCATTTCCAGAGACGTTTACTGTGCTTTCCTGACACGTCACTCCAACAAACACTGCTTTTTCCTTACACAGAACAGAACAAACTGCAGGAGCAAAGGACACCTACAAGCTCCACTCTCAAAACTCTGGTTCATCTGGCCACTCTGTTCCCCCAAACTCCCTCTTTGGCCAAGGTTTCCCACAGTAATTCTGTGATCCTGTATCAACAGCAGTGCCCTGGTGCCCAGGTAAGAAGCAAAATGCCTCTAGTTAGCATATGAATGGCATGCCATGCATGCAGATCCCAGCCAGGAAATGTTCTGTGACAGCAAAGATTTGGAACAATAAGCTTCCATCCATCTGATAAACATCTACCTGTCTCCATCCAAGCCCTCTGCTTTACCTCATCTAATTAAATGAAAGCTGATCCCCACTGGTATTCACAGCAGGAGACACTAAGGCCTTAATCAGCTCAAGCTATTAGCAACAGAATGACTCTAAGAAAATTACACAAAGAAAAGGTCTGTGCTAAAGAAACAATAGTTCTGTCTTTCCCTGTGGACAAACTTAAGGAACATTTAACTTACACCAGATTAATTCCCTCCCTCCTCCCCAATCTTTCATGAAGCTCAAGCACAAAACCACACAGAAGCATACCGACTCTGTAACTGAGTCAGAAACGATGCACACCTCAGTGAGGACCCCAGCATGTACCTCTGCTACAGGGAGAGCTCCCCTCCAGCTCAACAGGGTGAGGATTACCCATTCAGTGTCTGTCTTCTGCTCAGATCAGGGGAACCTGCCTTACACACAGAGCTGGCAGGTGGAAGATGGTCCAAATTCCCACAGGAACATGGGGCTGGTACTGTGGAATCAGCACTTTAGAGCAGCAGGCTGGGCAGTGAGGACATGTGCACCAGTTTCCTGTTCTGTGTTCCTCTTTCCAAGTATTCAAAACCCATGCAATCACACTTGGTCTCTCTTTGCCTATGCAAAGGCCTGTTCTGCCCTAAAAACAGGACAACATTCCCCTTTCCACACTCCTAAGTGTGTGTCCAGTGATGCAAAAAACTCCACAACAATGGAAAATGATAGGTCAGCAAAAAAATCCACTTCAGTTTACAGTTAAAAGGAACAATGCAGCTCTTGTATTTTTTGAATCCTTCATTGTTTGAAATATTTCTCTCAATGTCTGACCACAGTTTTTCTTTTTCCTCATAATTATTGAGCCTCCTTTCCCTCCCACAGGAGCATTCAACAGAACTTAAACACATCAGGAAGGACTGAGACATCTTTTTAGTGTTCCTACTAGGGTCTGCTGCATTTGGGGCCCTGCTTATCTTTGTGTGTTGAAATTGTGTGTTTCCCCACTTTAAAAACCAAATCCTTTAAAGCTGTTTCATCAAAAGCAATACTTCTAGCTTCACCAAATAGTAACAAACCCACCTATCAGCATAATGAAAGAAGGCAAATGCAGTCAGAGAATTACCCATTTTCATACCAAAAAGTATGAACAATAACAAGAGTATTTGTTTTCAAGAATCAAAATTGAATTGACATTGTCTTGTTAAATAAATACTCTGGGAACACTTACCAGTTCTTTTTTAATCAGAACCCATCTGAAATAAACTTCAAGAGGAAAAGAATATACAAGAGACAGATTTACAGACAGATTCCTCAGGAGCTATGATAGGCAAAGCTGTCAGCATCTGGACTGTCTAGATCATAGCTGGTTTGGGTCACTACTGAAAATGAATTTAGGGATTCCAGCCTAGACCCCCACAGGCATGTGGCCAAATCATTCACTCAGGAATGCAAAGAAACCAGGTGCCAAAGGTCACACTGAAGCATCTCCTACACAACCTTACAATCCTAGGATCTTTAACTCCTTGCTTTCAGAAGTGGCACTGAAGCAGGCACTCAACTGGCTGTTTGGAAGAATACCACATATATTTTAAACTGTCCAACACGGAGTGGTACAACATACTTAATACTTCAAAGGCAATACAGCAGTTATAGGAAGTCATGAAGTATTTCTTACTTCAATGCTGCAATGGTATTTGACCTATGAATCTGATACACACACTGCAATTCCACAATAATTTCTCAACTCCTTGGAATCCAAAAGGAAAAGGCAAAAATCCCTCAGGATCAAGAAGAATTACAGACCTAAGTGTTACCTATGGAAAAAAGGTCTTGCTGTATATTCATACAAAAAACAGGTAGATTTTATTAACCAGGCATTAATTCCATCTCAGCTTTCTTGTAAAGCACATATGGTGTCAGCCACAGTGAAAGATGGAGGAGATGCTGGCAGTTCCTAATGTATCATGACTTCAGCCAAAACGAGTTACTGAAGAGACAGGAACTAATTCCATGAGTTGTCAAGTACACATCGTTGGTAGAGGCAAATTAAAGATTCCTCTGTTGAAATGAAAGCAAAGGAGCTTTGCATCAAACGTGGCAGAAGCAAAACTGCCCCAAGTTTCTTACCTCCCATTCACTTGCAAGTCTCACAGGCACCTCTATGCCCCTCTTCTCCAGCTGTTCCAACTTGTAATCCTCATATTTTCTGTACCCTGCATATCCTCCACCTGTAGCTACCAGAATGTGGAAGGGCCGCAGGCGGAAGGCTTGTCCCACCGGAGCGGTGTGCAGCTTCCTCCTGTCTGCAACAGAAAACAGCCCAGGCTTCAGGAAAGAGAACAGCTACACAGAGAGAGAAAGCAGGTCTGTGCAGTGAGGGATAGGAGCCTGGGTGCTGAAAATGTGATTAGTAAATCATCTAATAAACACCATGTGGTGTTCTACAAGGCACAGCAAACACAACTTAATTTGTTGGTAAATGAAGAGCTGACTTTTCCCCATCTCCAGCATTAATGAAACAGCACTTCTGTAACTGGTCTTTAAAACACTATCACTGAAAGGCATCCAACATGCCACTGTTGAGGTTTTTTACCCTGGCAAAATAAAATTCCACACCTTTCAGGCACAGATGGAATTCACACAAGTTTACAAATTCAAAGACAACACTAGTTACTGACACGGAAATTATGCACAGATGCTGCTGAGTACTCCAGTTATTGCAGTAAAGCAAGTTACTGTAACTTAACTGACCCACACTAATTGGTCATCTGTGGTTTTAACCTCATCCCTGTCCCACATGCTTCCAACATTCTTCTTCCAAGATATGTATAAATTGTTCTCCCTGAAAGCCCAAGAAGTAATACATTAAATTAGTGTCTGACAGCACCATCATACCTTCCAGCTGTGAGAACATTGGTGCTATGTGAAATAATCACTTGAACAATCTGTACTACTGTGAAGTTTTGTGCTGCTCAGTCATTAAAGCTTTCACTGCAGTTAAGGGATCCCCAGACTGTACAGCTAACTGGAAGGGGGAAGGAAATGATGATCTGTTTTAGAGGCTTGGTAAGAGGAAAACAGGCCCATTTCTGCTGTGATACAAGTCACCATGTGAAACAAAGAGACCTGTAGTATTACATCTGGTTTTTACTGAGTAACTACCAAGCTCCTCCTGCTCGAGCCCAGCCTTGCAGTCCCTGTGAGGTGCAAGGACACCGTGGTCTCTGGGCAACAGACCAAGCATGGGGCAGGCACAGCCCTGGGAGTATTGGCCTTCCAAAACCTCCAGAGAAAAGCAATCTGTCCAGGGCTAAGTCAGGATTAGCCTGTGCTGCTCCTGTCTGTCTGCCAGTCAGTCAGAGCTCTCAGCAATGAGTAGGAGTCACTACCTGACAGAAAATGCCCAGAACCAATTCTTGATACTGACTGCTGTCACTTCCACAGCAATCATTATCTTGGATGTGCCACAATCAAACCCAATGAACTTGATCTTGCTCCATCACAGTCAGCCTTCTTAGGGTTTGACTATCAAAGGATGCATTAGCAACCAAAAGAATTCAGTCAACAGCAGCTCTATTTCTAGGCACACATAGAGACAAAGCACAATTGTTGTGAGGTCTGGAGAGCTTTAGTGCTAGGTAATTGAGTTGATTAGAAACATTCAGCCATGATGCTGCAAAAAGATGTCAAATAAAAGTCATTCTTGTCCATATTTTATCAAAAAAATATTTCTGTATAATTTCTTTCCTGCACTTGTGATTTAAAACATTGCTTAAATTATGTATCCTAAATGCATCATAAAACAAAACCAGCTTTGTTCCTCCTTTAAAAACAAGCATTTGCTTTTCTGGGGGAAAAAAACAAACTCAATAAACAAACAAGGCAGCAACTACAGTTATAGTTAAGAGTCTAAAAATTATTCTTTCCTAAAGAATAATGCTCAGTGAAGGAGAGGGATCATTTAGAACAGCTGAATGTTTAAAAAGACAGACTTACTTGAATTGACAAAGACTCCACAACCTTTCAACTTTGCATCATTATTTCAACAGAAATGTCTGTACACAGACCAATGCTACTCTTTAGCCCCGAAGCCTTTAACTCCCTCCCACCACATCTTTGGTTCTAAGTTAGCAAAGCTGCTCAGCTATTTCAACAGAGTTTCACAAATTCCCAAACCAAAACCCCTCAGTGGGAACAGCTCTTTCTGCTTTGGATCCAGAGAGAAGTAGTTTCTGCTTCAGGAGCATTGATTACAACCACGTGAACATTTCTGTTCCTGTAACAGTCACCACACCGTGTGGTGTTCCACAAGGCACAGCAAACACAACTTAATTTGTTGGTAAATGAAGAGCTGACTTTTCCCCATCTCCAGCATTAATGAAACAGCACTTCTGTAACTGGTCTCCAAAACACTGTCATTGCAAAGGCACCCAACACGCTGCTGTTAAGTCTTTTTTGCCCTGACAAAATAAAATTCCACAACTTTCAGGCACAGATGGAATTCACACAAGTTTACAAATTCTGAGACAAGAACACTAGTTACTGATCCTGGCAAGGGATGCAGGCTGAGGCAGCTGGCACTGCTTAGATTTCAGCTGAACACTGTGTTCTCCAATGATGCCACTGCTGGAAGGCAGCGTGAGAATGTGTGGAGAGCTCATACCTTGGCATGAGAGCCATCAGAAACAAGTCCAGGGGAGGAGGAAAAAGATGCAGGATTGTATCAAAAACATTTTTACATACTACCCCAAACCTGAACCCCTCACAGATAAAGCCAACATCTTCCAGAATTCTCTTAAACACTGAGTATATTCAGCAAATGAGAATAAAAAACTAGTAACAGTTTCCTTCTCTGGAACAGGTGAAAAAGACAGTTTCCCTCAGGAATGCTGGAAAATTCAGGATGAGAAAGGAAAGTGAATAATGGCTCTAGTTTATGCAGTTAGATGCAATAACAGAAATGCTGCTTCATTACTCTGACCAAATTAAGATTTTCTTCTAGGTCATGACACAAACACTTAGAGGAGGCCATTATAAGGACTAGAGATAAAATTAGAGAAGAGTTATCTTTCCTTTCTAGTGACATCATGTGCAAATCATCTAAGTTTAAATCCAAATCAGAATCTGAAATATCAATGAATTAGAAAATGTCAGGCTAAAAAGCTGACCTGTTCAAAACTCAAAGCTAATTTTGACTAAAATTACCTTTTCTTCTTTATGATCAACAACTTCACTTGTCTCAGCTTCCAAGATTTTTTTTTCTGTAACGACTTTGATTTATAGACAACAAAGAGCTGCTGTTTCTATTCATCTGACTAAGCATATTTTTCAGTAATGAAATATCCATATATAATATGCCAGACAAAGCATTTGGACAGGCAAATTAACCCAAAGAAATGGTTTTAGAAAATGGGGCCAATAACTCAGCTGGCAAGGAAACTAAAATTGAAGGCTGTTATTTGTGATACTAATACATGACAATGCACATGCTACAAGCTTACAAACATTCCTTAGAAACAGACAATAAGATTTGATCTTCACAGCATTACCCAGCTACAGAAACATCAGGTGCAAATGCCATTTTAACCAAGTTCTACACATTTCATGTAAACCTACTCTGATTTCCTGATCTATTCAAATTATAACTACAGATTGAAATATTAAAGAGATATTTATACCTTTTCTTTCTTACAGGGCTGTTAAACTGCTGAAATCTGAATCTCTCAGACTTTTCAAGGTGAACACCTGATAAGAGCAGCACTACAAAGCAGGTAATGCAGTTGAATATTCAAAATATGCATAAGTTTGATGTTGCCTTTCCCAGTCAGTCACTTCAGTAGGTGTGGAAAGTACACAAATTATTGCTCATCAGGTTCATTGAAGTGGGTTATTTTAAATGTAGAAACACTGTCCTAACATTAATCTTCTTGGTAAATTATACTGTGTTTTTTTGTTTTTTTGAATTTTTTTGAACTCTAGACTCCTGAGAAAACTAAAATGCAGAAATGAATTAAGGAAAATAAACTTATGGCTAATGGGTTTTAATTTGCTATATCATCTTCACTAGAAAAAGTTTCAGATTCTTTATAAAGTTTGAAAGCAACTAACAACAACAGCTCATACTGAATCTTATGAAAAAGATAAATATTTTTTATCTTTTTTATCTATGACTATGTGGAAAGCATAATTTTCAGGCTTGTGTCTAAGGAAATGCCACGAATTGGTCTTTGGTGCTGGACTCCCACTCCTTTCATTTCAAGAAATTCATCTTCCCCAATATGAGACCACAATTTGCCTAACTCTGAGTGACCCTGAATTTAAAACCACCTGTAGACACAACCTATCACTTACCACTGAAAAATGTCCTTGAAGGAGGCTGCTTCCACAGGACCCCAGCTCTAACACACAGGTTCTTATGCACCAGCAAGTTACAGCTGCACAGCAAACTGCAAGCACAACAAACAAATGGCTGCTTCAGTACAAATGTTCAGTAATGCACATGTCAGCACTTCAGTGTATTGACAATCTAATATTTAGCAGCTGAGTAATAGATGGGAAAGACTACTCAAGTTACCATAAAACTTCCACTGAGCCTAGTCCCTTGTGGTCCACTCCTTTCCTAAAAAAAAAAAACAAACTGAAAAACCTGACAATCCAATTGCTCCTGCAGGTATTTATTTAATGATGCATCTTTATCTTTTCTTTTTCTTAACAAATATTGACATGTTTCTCTTGGGCTGTTGTAACAGTGATACTTTGCTGAGAATTGTAGATGCTGATCTTGCCAATAGCCCTAACTATTTGTTGTCAGCATGTACTGTATCTTGGCCTGTTTGGAGCTCTAAAATGCAAATGGAGTGGTAAATTTTATAATTATAGTTTAGCACTTGGGATTATTCCATCTCCACTGCTACAACTGTGTCATTTAAGAACCTCCTACAAGAGCACCTGTCTAGAGAGACACAGGATTTGGTTCATGTAACTTTTACCTTACCCCCCTGGTGGGAAGGAGGAGGAGTACATAGAGAAGTTTTGGATTCTAGGAAGAAGTAATGGCATTTTTTAGACCAAGTGGTGTACCTGAAACTGTAAAAAGGCTGCCAGGCACAGCAGCTCTTCTTTAGAATTTACCTTACCACTCTGTTCACTGGTGAACTGCAGAGAGAGTGGTTCTGCCCCCCTGAAAATACATAAAATAGACTTGGAACTGGCCAATATAGAGAATACGTTCAAACAGGACTTTCTGTGTGTTTAATATTTAATATTTAGTTTCATGTTTGTAATACATCTGACAAAAAGGCATCCAGTTGTACAAGAACTGTTCAAAGTCTGTAAATAAGCATGTGTAAACAAGTATTTACTGTGGCCTGGCAACACCCTGCTGTCAGACAGGATCACAGGGAGAGAGGGACAGGGCTCTCACCCCAGCAGGCTCAGGCCCTGAGGAAGAACCAGATTTTTGTGCAACCTGCTCAAACCTGCAATGCCACAGCTGGGATGTCTTCATCTGCCCTCTGGCCTTCCTTCCATCTGCTCTTGATCAGATACACCAAGGACACAATTACTTCAGTAGCTTACAAGCTATTGCATCACTCGGGGCCATTCAATCTCAGGAAGTGATTATTAAGAACATAAAGACTTAATTTCAGGTGTCTACTGAGTTACATATAGACATGATCCCTTTATTTCAAAGAAGAATCTACAAATAGCAGATTTCTTGTCTAAGTCTCATCATTATGCCAGCACACACTTGGTAATATGCTTCAACATTAGCCAAGGGCCAACAGCTAAAGTTTTCTCTTATCCCCATAGCAACAGTGTCATAATATCTCACTTTGCTCTTCAGCTTCATGGTCTCCATTAAAATCCCTGTATTAACCCAAATGTGACAGGACAGACCCTTCCCAGGCCCCAGATTCCTGTAACCACGTGCTAAACATGCCCCACTGCTGCATCATCTCCCAGGATGTCATTTCCTTGGCATTACAGAAAAAGTGTTCCCACTGCTGCAGAACCTGTGTGTTCCACAGAGCACCAGGCTGTGATTTGTCATGAACAACGAGGTCACCTGATGCTCTTGGGTCATACCCCAGACCTACACTAATTTGTGAACTTACAGGGCCTGTTTTACAACACATTAAAACACTTGGGATAAAAGGAGCACTTGCTCATCAGCAAGCTGGGAGCCTGTGGGCTACTTCTGAGGGATTGAAAAAAAAAATAAAGAACTAATTGAATTAGCATTAGACTTATATTTACCAGAAGAGTTTTCAAATCCCAAAAAGTAATGGAAAAAATTATTAAAACTTAACTGCAGCCTAAAGCATTAGTATTTGAGACAATTATTAGCCTTCCCACATAAGAGTCTATACAGAAATGCAGTCAGAACAGAACCAGTTGTGTTGGCTTCACAAGAGCATCCAAGAGATGTTCAAGCTGCTGAGGCAGGGAGGGCACCTGGGACCTGGTACTTCCTCAGACAGTGGAAGGACACAACACCTAACCCTAAGCTCTCACCAAAACTGGTTTTGGTGTCCAACACTGGAAAATCAGTCTCCACCTTACTCTGAAATCTGCCTAAAAACAGGCAAAGATGACAAAATGAAACAGTCTCACCTTCCCTGCTCCTGACAGCCTGACCTTGATGGGTACAAATGCATGTGGGAGTACTGACCTTCTGCCTCTCCCACAAGACTGGAGGCTGATGGAGAAGGAACTGCCAAGGAATTCCATGTTAACTTCAGCCCCTCTGTGTCTTCAGCCATGTCTGGCCAAGGGACAAGACCCTGCTGCCAGCACTGAGGCCAGAGGTAACAGAACACTCTGTGCACAAGGTGTTTTCTCCAGGTTTTGAGAAAGGGGGAATAAGGGGACTGTGTGTTCTATCCAAGAGCAGAGAACTGTGGCCGAGAAACAGCATTCCTTAAGCTGTTTGGTTGCTATGAAAGGCACAACCTGTAAGAGGATATCTCCTGTAGAGGAGTATCAGTCCCTCTGTCAGTGCCCGGCCAGGGGCTTCTCCTCACAGCCATCCCCCCCCGGCCTGCGTAACCCGAGGGGCTCTGCATCCCCCTCATCCACCCATTTCTACTCTGACAGCTACAGACCGCAGAACCGAGTCAGAACTGCACAAGGCCACATGCTTCTCGCTCATAAAATACGTAAGCCCCTTATCTTCCTTTCCAGCTTGGAGGAGGGCAAGGCTCCTCACACATGCCAAGGGCAGGGCCAAGGCTGCAGAGACAACCTCACTCACCCCGGCAGGGAAACGTCAGCGAACGAGGGGGGAGAGAAAGGGGCGGCTGCGGCCCCGGGCCCGGCTCCTCCTCCCTCGCGGAGTGCCGGCTGTCAGACAGGGCTGCCGGGGCCGGACAGTGACAATGGCAATGACAATGACAGTGACAATGACAGCCCCAGCCCCGCCGTGCCCGTACCTGCTCCGCGCCGCGGCCGCCGCCATCTTCCCGCGCCG
>WEIU01003067.1:77762-110777 GCA_013389925.1 Aegithalos caudatus
GAGGGGGCCGTCCCGCGTGGCGCGTGTGAGGGGGAATATCCCCCGGAATTCCCTGAGGGAATGCGGCGCCTAGGGAGGGTTCATTCCTAACTGGAGACCCGGAATGGGGATACGGGTGCCAGGCTGTTCTTCAAAGGGGGATTTGATGTGTGGGGAGGGTTGTTCTCTTGGCGCGGGGGAAATTGGGGCCGGCCCTGAGGAGATGGGATGTGGGGACATTTCCCGGGGGATGCAGAGTGGGGACAGGATGGTGGTTCCTGAGGGTTTGTGCTATGGGGATGAAGCTGCTCCATGAAGGGGCTGTGCTCTGTGCCCGGCGGGAGGAGGGGGCCGCTGCTGCCGAGTTCAGGATGAGGCAGGTGGGGTTCAGCTGCCTCTCAGCGCTGCTGTTGACAGGCAGGTAAGTTATTTGCCTCAGGTATGGGAGCACCAGGAATATCAGGGCAGGGATTTTAGGGAGAGGACACACGACGTGCGACAGACACAATGCTGTTCCTCCAAATGAAATGTCTGGCAGGGTAATGCAGCAACATCTGTTCCTCTGCTGTCCCTTGCCTGGATGTTGCCTGCTTGCCTGGTGCCAAGACTGAATTTTGTAGAGGTTGTTTGGTTTTCCACTCTCTTAGATGCATCCTTAGATGAATAAATGCTACACTTCTGGGAAGTAGCTAATTACCTTTCTCTGAGGTGGCAGATGGGTAGTTTCATACAGTGAATCAGTAGGAAAAGAATTCAAGAGTCCTGGTACTGTGTTGCCACATCCTCAATGCTTTAGGACATGGTCCTCAGGCAAGCTGATTAATTTAAATTCCTGATTTATGTTTGTTTATTTTCCTGACCAGGCCTAAATGAAGTCTACATCACCTTCATGTCATTCTGCCTTTTTTCACATCACCATAGGCAGTAATATCTGTATAAGTCCCTTAGACATGTACAGGAAAGCCTCTCATTGTTAAATATGAGGGAAAATTGTCAAATTTGAGGGGAAGTCCAGATACAGCCCTCATGACGCAGTAATATTATTAGCTGACTGAATTGTTGGGATTTACATATGCTGTATGTAATGGTAGGATTGGCAGGAAGTAAAACCTCAAGGAAGGTGGGATTTGATGCTGTTAGGTGCTTTGGTAGAAGCCTTGCAAGAACAATTAGCTTTGATGTGTAAGTGCACCCCAGTGGTGGGCCTGACAGACAAGTTTCCCCAGAACTGACTGAGAAGTGATTCAGAGGTTAAGGTGTAGTTAAAGGTAACACGCTTGTGTAGAGTGTAAAATAATTGTCACAAGGCTAAACTGATTAATAATCTGACCTGATCTAATCTTTCTCCTTGGAATTAAAAGTAAATATGTGGACGTGTAACTATTTTAAAATTACTTTTATCATGTGTCTTGTTCTTACATTCATGGGGTTTTTAAACATCTGGTCAGATGATATAGACTTCACTGAGGGATAAAACCTCCTTCCCTAAGGGTGCTGAGCTGTGCTAGGCCTGTGCAGCTGAGCCAAGTCAGAGGGGATTCATAGCACAGCTCCTCCAACAAGGGAGAGAATGGAGGTCTTGGGGCTTGGGAACATTTGTTCAGGGAGTGCAGGAAGAAGAAAAATGCCTCAGGCTGGATGGGCCTTGGAGCAACCTGGTTTAGTGGAAGGTGTCTCTGCCCTTGGCAGGGGGTGGAGGAACAGGATGAGCTTTAAAGCTTCCAACCCAAACCATCCTGTGATTCTGTGTCACTCCTTCTGGGGTCAGATCAGTGTGAAACAACACCTCAACAAGTGCTGCAGATCTAGAGAGGGAACTTGTGAAACTCAAGAGATAAACAATACATGAGTGTGAAAGAAGCAAGTGGGGAATGATGGTACATAAGGCAACAAAAGAAATGTGGGAAAAGTATCTGCACAAATTCATGAAGTAGTCAAAGCACCAGGGAAATCTGTAAGATAAAGAAAGGAAACAAAAGTAGAATAAAGACTCTATTCCTCCAGAACTCTTGGAACAGTTAATTCTTTCCTGAACAGGAAAGATGAAACCATATTAACAATATTTTATAAATCATCAGATACTTCTGCTTATATATAATATATAAATAAATGTATTTTTTCCCTGCCGTAGAATTAATTATGTTAATAGCTGCTGTAGAGTAATTAAGAGGTAATAATATTTCATAATAATATTTCAGGTTAAGAAAATAGGGGATAAGGCAGTTTGGATGAGATTGCTGGGCTGGAACGGAATGAAGAGAATCAAGACAGTCAGCAGTGTCCCAGCTCTGTTCTGAATTCTTAGGGAGGTATAGGATTACTTTTTGTTTAAAATTACTCAGCAGATAAGCCATTATCAGGTGAAAAAAAATAAAGAGGTAAGAAGGGCCCTTCAGTATTCTGTAGAGAGATATGGTCAGTAGTTTGGATAATTCCCTTAGCTTTAGGTATATTTTTTGTAAGTTAGGTGTAAATCTTGCCCATCTTCCAAAGGCATTTTGGGAGCCTTTTGAAACAGCAGAAGTACTATTTATTTTTAAAGCAAAGGCTAACATTTCTTTCTGTGTCTGATAAAAATAGAGCAGAAAATGCATGGATATTTTCCATCTGCGGGTAGGAAAGGGACGCTGTCCCTTTCTCCTTTGCATACAAGGATATACCATCCTCTGACAGTTTGTTTGTTTTCTTAAATCTTGGTTTATCCTTGTTGATGTCTAAACCTCCCTTGTTATCCTGCAGAAGCTTTGGTCATCACTGTGGAATTCCTGGTATGAGAAGGCAGAGCTCGGCATAGAGAGAAGATCCTTGCCGAGCTGCTGTAATGATGAAGACAGTGATTTTAATTGTCCTAATCATCTTCTCTTTGCTTGCTTCAGGTAAGGCCGATGCAGAGAGGGAGAGAGAAAGGTTGCCTCTGGGTGGGTGCCACTCAAACTAATTTGTGCTTTGGTTTTGTTTTCCTCTGTGCAAAGAAAGAAGTTGCAGTCTGAGCTGCGCCTGTATTTTTTCTGTTTGATCATTGGCAGATGGTGACCGTGTTCTGAAGTTTTGAAGCAGCCTGATACACAACTTCCTGAGTAATTCAGTAGGGTTTGTTTCCCTTGAATGGCTGGGATCTGCAGATTTGTTAGCAGTGTCAGAATGAAGCAGTGGCCCTCAAGCTGCTCCCCTCTAAAGCCACTGTGGGTTCTGGGTTGTTCTTGGAATTGTGCTGAATTAACGTCAAAACAAGTGCAGGTCCAATGTCTGATACTATGCTCAAAGAAATAAAAACTTCAATGATTTAATTGTGTGCATTGCTAGCATTAATAGTTCTCCAGAGAGTCAAATGCTTAAACATCTGGAAATGACAATGTTAGAGATATTGTGGCATTTTCTGTGCATTTTCAGTCCTGGTTTTCATTACATGGCTTAAGATACTTTTGAGTTACATAACTGCATGCTATTTTTGTGTACAGTAATCACTTTTTTCCTCCTTAAATGTCTAGTATCTTCTTGGGGATGCATATGATGACATAGTTCAGAGTAGAATGCATTTCAGAGGAATAATACAAGGTGGAATAATTGCAGCCTAAAGCAAAAGGGGAGATTTTGTTGGCATATCTGGATTCCCTCAAGATGTAGCTTTATAGTTGGTTTAAACCCTCCAAACCTCCAAGTCCTTCTGAAAAAGGAAGTTTCACCTTCACCCTTAATTGCATCCTTTTGGTGTGTGAAAGCACCAGAGCAAACAGCAGAGCAAAGGTTAAAAGAATGCCCCTGTATTGATAACCAAGGACAGCAGTAAAACTGATAAATACCAGGGAATGCATGCTTACATCAAGATTAGAAGGTCTGTGCTCTGATAAAATCACATCCCAGTTGACTTGTTAGGAGAAAAAACTGCTCTCTGGTAACAGGAAGATGGTTACCCTACATTGGAAGTGCCATTCCTTCTCTTGCTGTCCCAGCAGGAAAACAGGCCATAGCCATAAACACATCCTTACCCTTGGTTCCTCCTAATTTTGGGTGGCAGCCTTGGCTAAAATTCACTAAGGCTGAAGCAAGGAAGATTCTGTGGCAAAAGATCTTGTCATAATAATTGCTGATTCTTGAAAAATCTGCCAAAAACTATTTGGTTGCTTTCAGTCAAAAGGAAGCAAAGAGAGGTATTAAAGATTCAGCATCAAATGTTGTAGCAATGTTGGGCACAAGTGACCTTGGTCACATGTGGGCACATCTCTTGGATGCCTCTAAGTGTGTGGGTGTGTGTGTGAGCACAATCAAGCTATTGGGAAGTTTAAATGGAGTAGAATAACCTCCCTCTTCCATAAAGTGTTAAACTGAGGGTTTTTTAAATTAAATCCTACAAATCTTGACTTCTTTTTTGACCCTACAGGGAAGAAATTCCGATGGTGCACCCTTTCTGACCTGGAACAAAGGAAGTGTGCTGAGCTCTCCAAAGCACTTACAGCTGTGCTGCCCCCCTCTACTGCCAGTTCCTTTACCAGGATTTCTTGCATCAGAGCCCACAATACATATGACTGCATTGACAAAATCAGGGTAAGTTCACAGAGACTTTAAAAACTGATTTTGTGTCCAAGTCCTCTTGGAAAAGTAACTGGTAAAGAGAAACTAGGGGAAAATAAAATGATACTGAAATAATTGAACTGCTTATATGACAAAGTACACAGTCACTTGAGAGGCAAGAATTAAATCCTATTAAATCCTGTGAGCATTCTACCAGTCATTGCAATCTCCAAGAAATAGAGAAAGCTGCTTGGAAATAAGTAGACAAAAGCAAACTACAAAATTAAAATTTGTTTAGGTAGAAACTGTGGTCTTGAGCCTTCTGTTTGTTTCCTTGTAAACACACTTGTTTTGAAAGTTTTGCTGTTGTTTTAAAGGCAAATAAAGCAGATGCTGCCTCCTTGGATGCTGGAGATGTTTACTCTGCTGTAAAGCTCTATGGTTTGGCAGTGGTGGCAAAGGAGATCTATGATCAAGGTAGGCTGGTAAAGCTGAAGAATAAACTGTACTAATGATTTGGCTAAGGAATGGCTCTAGATATCTTGAAAAAGAAAGTCAATATGTTTTTATTAACTTTATAGGAATATGGAGGTGTCTAACAATTGTTGCTAAAATACTTAATGATGATGAATAAAATACCAGTGGTGCTTTGTACCCAGTAGCCTTTCTGCCTGTGGTGCTGACAAACTTGCATGGTTGGTTTGACAAGGTGCCATGTAGGCAGCATATGGTTAAGTTTCTGGCATGAGTACCTATACTGAATGGGCCTAAGATAATTTCTTTTTTAGCCATGTTCACTGAAGTAGTTCATCTCCTCTTCAGAGATGGAAGCTGCAGAATTGAGATTTTTGTTTTCTGTTACACTCTTTGTGCTATTGCAGGGAATTGTGTGTTTGCTGTGGCCGTTGCCAGACGAGGAGCTCTGGATATCCAGAGTCTACGAGGTGTGCGCAGCTGTCACAACGGAGCCAGGTGGACATCGGGCTGGAATGTTCCACTTGGCTTTCTGCTTGCAAGAAATTATCTTGCCTGGGATGAGGCACAACCTCTGAGCCAAGGTAGGTGATAGGAGCCACAGGGCTACCTCTGGCCACAGCAAAAGTAACTGAAATGCCAGCAGGTATAGGATGAACTAGTTATGGCCGTGGTATGTTTGGACCTTTTTCCTCTTCTGATTTTTTTCCCATCTGACTTTTTTCTTTAGTTTTGTTTTGTTTTTTTCCCCTTTCACCTGCAGCAATTAGTGAGTATTTCAATGCAAGCTGCATCCCTGGGGTTGGTGTTGCTGCTCCCCAACTGTGTGCTCTGTGCCAAGGACAAAAATCCTATGTCAGAGACAGGAACCACTTCTGTGAGACAAGCAGTAATGAACCCTTCTATGACTCTGAGGGAGCCTTCAGGTGAGCTCTGGGACACTGGGGCTGAATTCACTTTTGGAGGAAAAAGAACTTAGAAGGTAGGAAAGCCAGGTGAAATGTTAATGGGATGGCATTTGTCTTCCTGCAGGTGCTTGAAGGATGGAGTGGCAGATGTTGCCTTTTTAGATCATCTAAGAATTATGAGTGCCACAGGTAATCTTAAAAATGCAGTTTTCTTTTAATCTCTGACTGTGCTCTTTCCTGCACGGGTGTTTGAGGGATATGCCTGTATTTTTGTTGTTTCCAGGGAAAGTTCAGTCCCTGCAAGCAGTTCAGGGGTATTTCTTGGCTCTCCACACAAGTCAGAAACAAACAGAACAGAAAGTGTGTGAGCAATGTTTGCTCACAGGAGATTCTTAGAATGGGAAAAGGCAGGTGATTTCATCAGATGTCTCTGACACAGCTGTCAGTATTTCCTTTGCCTGAGTTACAAGATTCCTTTAAAAATTCAGCATATTGAGCTGTGTAACTGTGAAGTTCCTGTACACCTGCCCTGTACTTTTAAACTCAGTTGAGCTCTGTACCAAAGGTAGCTAGCAGTAGTATTTGCAGGTAAGTATTTTTAAATAAATGTATTTACAGAGGTACAGTTTAAAAGAGTGTTTTGGAGCAGCTCTGGCTGCTCTCTTTGTTAAGACAAGTACTTACCAAAGACAACTTTCCCAAGTGTGCTTGGTACACTGTGCTGCCTGCATAACCTTTAGCAACCTCCATAAAAAACATTTTATATTCCATCTCTGTGCCTGCTGCCAAGTCATGGCTCCCAGATTCATGAGTGTGTCCTTGTTTCAGAGTCAGAACAGCAGGAATATGAACTCCTGTGTCCTGATGGGTCCACAGCAGAGCTGACCCAGTACAGCACCTGTAACCTGGGCAAGGGGCCTGGCCGCGCCATCGTCACCCGCAACAACTTCCAGAGGATCACCAACAAATTCCTCAGCATGATCCAAGTGAGTGAATATTATAAGCTATGTCCAGACACAGTTTTTTCTTCTGTCTTTGTTAGTTGGCTATGACCCAGGTTGCCTTTTTTTCTTGAGAAATTTATAGCTGCTGTGAATAAAGTCTAAAAATTGTTTGTTCTGGGGAAGGATCTCACATTGGCTTGTGTAAGGTTTTGGTTTTTTCTAAAGTGTTCTTCTGTAGGAGGCTGGGGATAAATCAGTAAAGAAGGGGAAGATGCCACAACACACAAACTTGAGAATGGCTAATGATGTTCATTCTGCCATGGAACTTGAATCTCCAGCTGAGGGAGACTCATAGGTTCAGGCAGGGCTCACTTTTCTTCACCTCTTTTGCCCAACTTAAAACCAGTATTTGATCTCTTGACCACTGATACCAAGGGGAGGAAGGCTGAGGCTGCCTATTGCTGGAAGAATGAGCAGATTTGTTACAATTTAAGTGTTGTTCTTCTCCTAGCGCCTCTTTGGGCGTAAAGGAAAGGAAAGAGCCAGATTTGAACTCTTCAGTTCAGCACCCTTTGGGGGAAAGAACCTGCTGTTCCGAGATGCCACTCAGCACCTGCAGCTTCTGGAGGAGCAGCTGGAGATTGCCTATGTCCTTGGTCTGGATTATGTAGCTCTCCTTAAAGGACTCGGCCATGAAGGTGAGAACCTTCATGGAAAGGGAAGAGAACATTCTCCTTCCACATTATCCCTCCCTCCAGGCAGAAATGCATTTACCTGAACATCCCCATAACAGAAAACAGACTGGTGCCCTGGTGACAGGATCTGCTTCCATTTCAGGGAGCTCTTTGGACAACAGCGTCGTGCGCTGGTGCTGCATCAGTGATGCTGAGCTCCACAAATGTGAGGAGTGGGCGCTGAACATCAGATCCGACCCCTTAGTCTGTGTGCAGGCAGCTTCCATGGCCAAGTGCATTGAAATGATCAAGGTAGGAGACTGCTTCTGCTCAGGCTATACAAGTTCACAGGGTTTGTATGTCTTGTCTGAACTAAAGAAAGGAAAACTAGCTTGAGGGATGAGTGGGAATGAGAGGGAATTTATGCAGAGGAATTTCCAGCCAGTGGAGAAGTCCTGCTGCTTGGATACAGAACTCATGCAAATCCTGGTTTTGTTACTTTCTCTAATGCTGTTGGCAGAGTAGCGAGGCTGATGCGGTCACCCTGGATGCAACACATGTGTACATTGCAGGGAGATGTGGACTGGTGCCTGTAGCTGCAGAGTGCTATGGTGAGTTCTCACGTGACCTTATCAAGAACAGAGGGAATCAAAAAAGTACTGATAAGAATATAGTTAAGTTTCCACAGTTTGTGATGTTTTGTGATGGGAGCATGAGTCAGTAAAGATGTCCAAATACTCTCTCCAGCTCTTCCACTAACTGGCTCTAGCATTTGGTCTGTTTATTTTATCCCTTCTTTTAGAGGGATAAAGGCTAGAGAGGGTCACAAGGGTTTTGAAGGAATGCTGCCATGTAAAAGGAATGACAACAGTTGCAAGATCCTTAATGTTTATCTCTCCTTCCAGGGGGAGATTGTGCCCCAGCAGCTGAGACCATGGAGAAAACAGGGAAACGAATTCATCTTAAGCACAAAGGTAACAGAAACTTTGAGAGGGCATAAGGTCTAGATTTTCCTGAGACTGCTCTGGGTTTGTAGGAATGTATTTGTGTGTTGGTTTAGAATAGAATTTTCTGTGCAAGGACAAGAGGTTTGTGGCTAAGCAAAGAGTGTAGGTCCTGTACTGTAACTGAAGATACTCTGACAAGGTCAGGGAGGGAAAGGGGGCTGTACCCTTCTGGAATATTTAATTGCCTTGGTATAACTGGTTGTTGTCATTGTTTCACAGCACTACCACCAGTTTATGCTGTTGCCCTAGCTAAGAAAAGTGCCAAACAGATTCACATCCACAACCTTAGGGGAAGGCGATCCTGCCACAGTCACATGTACAGTCCTGCAGGATGGTTACTTCTGTCCAGACACACAGTGGGAGCTCAGCAGAATGATACTGAGAACTGTGACATTGCCTCTGGTAAGGGCTGCTCTGGGTCCTCTCTTAACTACATCATAAAAATCTGAAGCTCTAAATTTGGGAGGAAAATGGAGATGGGGCCACGAGGATCCGACCAGCAACTTACTGCAGTTTCAGAAGGTGTTGAAGCAGCTTTTCCTCATATTTGACTGTATCACACTATGTAGCCCTCTTCTTGCTAGTTGTTAGCATGAAATTCCTTTCCTGTCTTTTCCCATGTGTGAAGAGGCTTGGGAAGACCTTGCCTTAATCTCATCTCAGTTTTCTTTACTTAGCTTATCAGAATTACTTCTGGAAGGGCTGCATGCCAGGAGCAGATGGAAACCTGTGCAAGGTGTGCATTGGAGATGGAGAGGTGGAAGGAGCTCGAGTGTCCAGCAGATGTGCTGCAAGTCACAACGAGCGTTACTATGGCAATATGGGAGCACTCAGGTGAGCTTTTGGTGAGAGTCGGAAATGCAGAGCAACAGCCAGAACTGCCTTATTATTTTGCTGATTTTTTAAAAGTTTTTTTCCTGTTTGTTAAGCATCTGGCTGTATAAACTTTTGCTAGCATGTATTTTGTTTTGGTTGCAGTTGCTATGAAATGTTTAGCTGACTCATGATTTAAAATGGTCATGAAAACATTTCCAGAGCAAGGCAATGCTTCCAGACATGTAAGGCTTGGAGCATTGGTACTGACTCATTAAAGGGAAGGGGTG
Source organism: Aegithalos caudatus (assembly GCA_013389925.1). Taxonomy (NCBI): domain Eukaryota; kingdom Metazoa; phylum Chordata; class Aves; order Passeriformes; family Aegithalidae; genus Aegithalos; species Aegithalos caudatus. The sequence continues at coordinate 87,361 of WEIU01003067.1, forward strand.
AAAGGTCAGAGAGCAGAGGTGATGTGGTAAGAAGCAGTGTAGCATACAGGAGATTATTAAATAGAGTGGAGATATAAAAAAATAGCTGAAGACAGAGGCAGAGAAGGCTATTAAAGGTGAAAGCACTTTAATGAAATGTACATAATGCATTTATGTTGAATTCCATTCTCTTTCCTGCCTAGGCATGGGTGAAGGTGCGCATTGTGCAGCACTTGGGGCCTGCTGTAATGGATGAAAATGATTCTCTTAGCAAATCTCTGTGCTGAGATCACCAACATATTCCAAGGGATTTGGGATGGGAGGGATACTTCCAGCTACTCCTATTTTATCTTCAGATGACTCTCCAAATGTCAGTCACCATGTAGGGCTGTCTTTGATCTTGTTTTTTTCTTGCACAAGGTGCCTAGTTGGCAATCCCAGTGGAAGAAGCTTTGGAGATGTAGCTTTCTTGGAACACTCAAACCTGCTCCAGAACATAGAGGGTGAGATGCAGATATTCTCTTTTCCTTTGAGAATATTCATTAATGTCAGTTACTTCCTACAAAGAAACCATCACTTATGAGGATTGGCCTTTACAAGTTTAATCTAGGTCCATGAAGTAGTGTTTGTAAATGGAAGATGGCTAGAAGCATTCTGCATGTAGGCATTCCAGTAAAGCTCAACATTCAGAAGACAAAAGACAACCCAAAATAGGTTGTTATTAAAGTCAAGGAGAAAAGGAAGCCTCATTAAAGTAAAACAAAATTCTATTTTAGGCAATTTCAGTAAGAGAAGAGACTTTTCTAAGAGAGGAATCTCTCTAAAATCAAATTAAGGTATAAAGGTCTGGAAACCCACAGGAATTCCTGCAGCAATTAGCAGTTTGTTTGGGGAAGCAAAGGGCAGGAAGGCTGAATTGCTTTGTTTCCAAAGAGGGATCTGGTTACAGATACAGATGAGACATGATATGCTGTTCATATGCCTTGATATTATTCTAGTTTAGTTGATAGGTGCAGTTTAAGTTCACTGACCTCAGTGAAAACACTACCCTGGTCCTTATGCATTCCTAAGAAATGACCACATGGCACACTGTGTTTGCTTTGAACACATTGACTGACTTCTCCCTCTCAGGTTTGAACATTTTATTTGAGATTCGCTCTCCTGCTTTAATTTTCCAAGAGGATTACCTTTCACTTCATTTTTCTTTCCAGACCTGGGCAGCTCTGGTTGGGCAAGAGGTTGGAGCCCCCCTGACTTTGAACTCCTGTGTGTGGACGGAACACGCGCCGCAGTCACCGAGTGGGCAGGCTGCAACCTGGGGCCCGTTCCCCCCAGCACAGTCATGACCCGACCAGTCACTGTCACCAAAATCTCTGACTTTCTGCTGCAGTCTCAGGTGTGACAGGTAACAGGGAAAAGCTTGGCAGGTTACCATTGCTTATGTACAACTGCTGGAAACCCTTTCAAGATAAAAGCTTTATATATTGGTGCCTTCAGATCCAATACAAAAGAATTAAAAATGTGCATAGGAGATTGGGGAAATAATTATTTGGATTCTCTTAAGGGGTATTTTGGCACCAGTTCCCATTCCACAGAGGCTATACTTTTGCTGAGAAATAAGGCACTGCAAAAGTGCATCTTTTTGTACTAATAAGAACAGTGCTAGGTAAAAGTACTGTTAATGACCCAAGCTGTGAAACTTTTATTCATTTTCTGTTCAGGAATCTCTGGGAAGCAAATTGGATTCTGAATTCCAGCTCTTTCAGTCGTGGAAATACGGTGAAAGTGATCTGCTTTTCAAAGATACTACTCAGTATCTTGTTCATGCAAGTCACCTGAGCTATCAGGAGATCCTTGGAGAGTCTTTCATTCAGCTGGCAGAATCAGTGTTTAATTGCACACCTGCAGGTAAACTCAAGTTCTTAATTCTGAGTTAGAGAGAAATGCAGCAGGCAGCCTTCTGTGCACAGCTGTGGCCCTTTTGTTTAGACTGCATGGAGATGTATGTTCTACCTAATCCTGTTAGTAACAAATTTGTCAGGAGTCCTGTGTTAGATTTCTGTGAGGCTAAGTTGGTAACTGCAATGCAAAAGGGGAATTTGACCTCTATTCTGATGTTTTAATGAATGGTATCTGAAGAACTTACTACTTTTGAAGCTGATAGCATCTTTAAGTGTATACTTTCTTACTGGTTTGTAGGCATCTTGGATTTCTGCAAACAGGATATCTGTGCATCCTCATCCAACTGACAGCTCCTACAGAGGCTTTGCAGGACACAGAACATCAGCAGTGTTGCTGAGAACAAGGAAAATGTGCAAGTCCAACCCAAAACAATCAGCAAGGAAACAGTCATTTCTAGAAATGTATGCTGAACACCTTGTCTTTTTTTTTCAGAAGATTTTATGTGTATGATGATGTAATACTGCTCATATGTCACCCCTTTCTTTTTTGGAGCACGGCAGCATGGGGAACAGCACAGAACTAGGATCAGCATCCTGGAAAGAGCAGGGCCAGTACCATGGACTAAAATACAGACTGGTATGAGTGGCACAGGTTAGTTGGTAGCATTTTGCCTTGTTTGACTTTTAAAGTTTCCATGCAAAACCCCCAATCAACTGACATTTTGGTAGTTGCAATATTGTCTTCCTATATCTGTGATTTTGGTTGCAGCTAGATAGTCCCTGCTGAATGCACATACATATTTCTTCTTTAACTTATGAGTTTACTAGTAAATCAAACTTCTTTTTTTCTCACAAATACATGTATTAAGACATTTAATAGCCAGCAGAACTGGATGCTTGCAGCAATGGATATTTGTCTTTGTCAAGACCTCCAATCATTACTTTATATTGACACTTTGAATTTAAGACTCTCTGAAATGTCAAAATATAATCTATCAATTAAACACTACAAGTTTTACAAGCAGAAACTGCCTGAACATGGTATGAAGCCTTTTGAACAGAAATCATCTGTATCATGTATTGTCCCAGAATGGTGACAGAGCCAAATCCTCATATGCTGCTGCAGCCCTGAAGGAGCAAGGAAAGAGCAGGATATGTTTAGGCCTCTCAGGTGTTCCTGCCTTTCTTTCCTGGAGCTTCCCTGCCATCTGTGGGGCCTGTGTGACACTGCACTTGGGAGAAGGGAGTTCTGAGAACACAGTGAAGAAATGCATCTGGCAGCCTAGCTTTGCCAAGAGCAGCATGCAGCTGCTCAGGGATAAATTAAAAATCTGGGTTGTACACAAGATGTTATGGGTTGGAAGGGCAGGGATGTTGTTTCCTGACACAGACATTACAAATGCTTACTAGGCCTTGTTGCTGGTCCCGTGCTCCAGCTTTGATTCACAAACATCAGTGTGCTGCCTTGCACAGCCTGTGGCACATGAACCACTGGCAGCCTCAGCCTTGAATCTCAGCTCTGAGCTGAGCAGGAACTGTCTGTGCTTTCTGTGCTCCCTGGCTCCTGCTGCTCTGCTGTCTGAAGAGGTGGATGCAGCCTCAGAGCTCTGAATAGTAGCTGAGATCATGCTTAAAATCTCCCAGGCTGGAAGAGAACACCAGAACTTCTGCTCTGTGCCTCAGTAACAGCACACCCTGTTACTTAACAGTGCTGATCTCTTTGGAGATTTGGCCTTTCCCCCCTACATGCAAGACCTTTTCTCTTGCATATTTAACCATACAAACCTAAAGGCCTTAAAAACCTGAAAGGTTCTCAGAAAAATTTATTTCCATAAATTAAAAACACACACAAAAGAAACAGTAAAATTTTAGATTCACACAATATTGAACAGAAACAAAATGCCAAGAGCATGATGGAGGCTAATGGCACAAGTGTACAAATTTCATTGAGCTATTTGTTAACTTGATAGCATCATACAGACTTTTAATCCACAGTTACCATCCATATTCTAGAAAAGCACCTGGAACATAATATACCAAAGGCCCACCTGAAATAAAATACAATGAATGAGAACTGCTTGCAGGAAATCATATCCAGCAAGTACCAGAACTCAAAGCCAGCCAGGCAAATGCTGTACCATACATTAAGGAGCCTTAGCTGCTCCAGTCACAGCATGATGAAAACAATTATTTTCTTCTTTTTTTTTTTTCTTTTTGAAAGTGATCTTTCTATCTCTAACAATCAGCAAATATAACAAAGAGCTGCCTGGCTCTGCATAACTTACTACTAAGAGACAGGACATGGCAAAAGCTTTGCAATCCTCGAGCTGTTCTAGTCATCAGTCTGTGATGTACTTTCTATGGTGACAGAAAAACATCCTCACTGGAGTGGGTTTGCTTAATGAAAAGGCAAGTGTACATATCCTCCTGCTAGGGATGTATGCAAGACCCCAAAAGATGAATCCTCTGCATTTTTTTCCTTCAATTCTCTGTGACAGAAGCAGCTCAGAATGGCAAATGCCCAGCTTTTGCCCAGCCATCACTCCCAGTGTACAAGCAGCAGCCACAAGGAACATGGCTGTTCCATGAGTGCTGTAAACAGGAATGGAGGTGGGAAAGGAAAAAAACAAAAAAGTGCACAAGCAGGACTGACACCTGTATGCTGGAGGGGGGAAGAGATGCTTGGTCTCCACTAGCTTACATTGTTCTACAAACACTAAACCAAAAGAGAATAATGCTGTGTACTTGGGTTTCCACAAACTAAGGTCTGGGAGAAGTTAAGACAATTGCAACATCACTTTGTAACTCCTCCAATTACTGTAAACTGAAGAGAATTTGAGTGTTTTCTTTGCTCTGCCCTCTCCGCTGTAGCTTGTAGACAAAAAGTTAAGAAGTCTTATTTCAATGCAATCAGAAACAAGAGAAAGTAGGGGAGAAAATAATTAAAAAAAACCACCCTAAACAAAACCCAACATAACCCAAAAGAAAAGACTCAACACAATCCATGTTTTGAAGCACATTAGAGGTCTGAACTTTTTCTGGACCCAAGTCTCTTCCCCCCCACCCCAATCTTTTTTTCCTCGAAAGCCCCAGTAAGGTTACAGCTTAATTGTGTCACAGCACTGGAAGCCTCCCATATTAACAGAAGGTAAATGAATGCTCTGCAACAATCCCAATCTATAGCATAAATCCATAAAAATATATCTCTCTCTTGCTACTGCTTTCAACTAGTCAGTAATTGGCCTAATAAGCCAGCACATGGAAACTTTCAAACATTTTTTTAGGAGGCAGTTGACCTTTGTTTTTTAGGGATTTCTTTTTACAAAAATAAAGAGGATCAATTAGAACGTTCTACAACAGCCCAATAGGTTAACCAGAAAAATACTATGTCAATATGTTCAAAGATTGCTTTGTTATTTTACCCTCAAACTCCAAACACTACTACTCTAAGTGTGCACTCCTCTCTTTTCTTCAATCTTCCTGATTAAAGATAATTAGCCTTCAAAACAAGAACATAAACTTTTAGAAATCCCAGCATATAAGCTGGGAACAAAACAAACCCAGATTAGATTTCTTTCAAGACTCAGGCACACACAGTGTAATAATCCTCTTCCATTTCTCTACTCTCAAAGCCCTGAAATCCAACTGATTGCTTGTTAACATTTAGTTTTCTGTTTGGTCAGTAACAGAAGTGGTAGAGCAACAGAAGAAAATGAAGGTATTTGCAGTCCTGCATTTATTGGGACTTTATAAAAAATACCCACCCACTAGATATTTGCTCAATTTGAAGGTAAATAGAAACTCTATTATATGGGTACATAAATAAGAAAGTGCAAGTTCAAGTGACAAGTGAAAGAACAGACTAATTAAATATGAGCATCCCAGCAACAACAGCTTTGCCTGAATAACTTCTCTAGGCACTAAGGGACAGAAATTACCTGACTGCAGCTAGCATTGGAATTATGCTTCAAGTTAAGTTCAACAGAAGTTATGCCAGAAGGGAGCTCTCTTCCTTCCAAAGGTAGAGCTGAGAAATTGCCCAGTGCTGCATCAGATGATTACATATGGCCTTACATAATGAAAACAATATCCACATACTTGGAGGCTCTTTGTACAACACTGGCTATTATACAAGTGTGCTGTACAGAGAATATCTAATTATGAGCTACAGGAATTGTAAACCTAAAATGGTAAAAAACCTCCTTCTTGTTGACATTAAAATCATGTTAGTATGAATGGAATTAGAATAACTTTAGAACAAGTATCAAAGATTTTGCTGGTGTTCCCTGCATGCAGCAGCTCAGCTCAGTTAAATAAAAATCTTTGCCTTTGTATCCTGCAGCTTAACATCCTCTTGGACCAATTACCTTTTCCTCTGGAGAAGAGGTTGGCATCAGCCAAAAAAGTAAAAAATCTGCTATTTGGACAAAAATAGTACTGGGCACCATTTTTCTTTAAAACATTAACTTTTCTGAATTGACTCATGTTAAAAGAAACATATACAAAGTGCAAGTTATTTAAAGTCTAATTATATGGGGCTTCTGCTGCCTGGAGCCAGAAAGGGCAAAGAAACTTAGAAAGAATCTTCTAAGTTAACAGGAAGAAGAAACAGTTGAACACAAACCTAGACGTCTACTTGTAATTATCAAAAGATTAGTGGTATATCAAGAACGTTTGCTAGATTTTTTTCTTTATCAAACATCATATCTCTTTTGTCAGCTTGTTAAAAATAGCCATTACAATAACAACAGCAGACTCAAATGTGCAAATGATCTGGAGTACAGAGTTCTAGCATCACTGAAGGTGCACTACTCCCTCCTTGACACTCCTACTCTACCCCCAAAAGATATTTAAACATAATTAATTAAATAGAAGCAGTAATTTCCAGAAGTTGAGAAAGCAAGGGTAAATTTCTTGCGGCTGTGTTACACTCAAACAGGGACTTAAAAGAATCCCTCCAACAGCATTTAAAAACAAAACAAAAAAAAAGTAGCACCTTAAAGAGGCTCACAGCCAAAAACTGATTATCAGATGTTAGAACAGAGTGGCAGAGTAAGGTATGAAGAAGTCAGTAGAATTCTCCCAAGAAGAAAACACTAAAGAAGCTGACTGAACCATTTCCAGCTAAGTGGCTCTCTCAGATGCTGGAGGCCTGCTCCTGCTCAACCTCCTCTGCAAAAAAGGCTTCAAGGTCCATTAGCTTCTGACTCAGAAGAACATCCAGCTCTGCACTCTGCAGTGCAGCTCTTTTTGCCCGGGTGAAGCTCCCCACTGCTTTGACTTTGCCTCGTGTCTTCCTTTTCCGGGGAAGAGTGAAGTCCTGAAACTCCAGAATCCGCTTTCTCTTTTGCTGGCTGACAGAGATCAAGTGTCCATTTTTCTCCTTGGGCTCCTCAAAGATGGTTTCCAAGCTCCTGGTAAAAGCAAGAACAGAACTCATGAATACTTCAGCAGCAGCCCCCTTACACTGACAGAGAGACTGGGGGATTTCATAACCCAGGTAAACACACTTCTAACTTTTACATTTTTACAGCCCCTTCACACCTCTTGTAATGTAATCTACACCCTACACCTCCTACAGTGCACATTACTGCCAGCTGAGTTATTGCTGCACAGACATTTGAACAGAATCTCTTTGTATTTCAGTTCAAAAGCACAATTATAGAATCTTGATTTTACAGAATAAGTAGGTTTGAACATTTGATGACAGGCCGTTATTGTTAGTATTTTAAAGAACATGTAATTCCCTTTAAACTTTGGAAAGTACTGTACTTTGATGGAGACTGGAATGAATGGGAAGATGACAAAATACACAAATCCATACTTAACCAGCTGCAAATTCTTAGTTCATATTCTATTTCACATTTTCCCATCCAAACAGTAAAATATACTATTTTCAATGTAACTTTCTCTAGCAATTTAAATTAGACCAATTTTAAGAATATATTTCCCTCTTAGCTCTCATACAACTTTCATCTCCTCTCTCCCCACCCCCTAATTACTTTACATTTATCTTAAGTTTTCTTATTAGGAAGCAGAACCAACCTGGCAGGAGGAGGGGACTTATAGTTCTTGTTTGTGTAAATTTCTTCTAAACTAAATTCTTTCTTCTTAAGCCTGAAAAAGTAACAACAAATCAATCTAGGAAGAATCTCAAAACAACCTCTCTTCACAGCAAGCAGATTTACAAGAAACAAGTACTGTTTGCATTCTATGCCTAAATGGTAACTAATTATGTTTTAACTAATTGGGAACAAGGAGGAATTTAAAATGAGCTCATTAAGTACATGATTTCATACAGTGCTTCTTATAAGGTCGGTGTCAAGACTTGCCCTTTCTGCAGAGGTCAACACTCCTTCCAGCATTCTGTGATGCTTTGAAATGATGATGCTCAAAAAGGGAAATCCCCTTCACTCTTTAGTGAAAGCTGAGAAAAAGTCTTACAGTTTAACAGATTAATACTTCCTCTCGAGACTGATTTTAGTTATTGACAATAGCCAAGCTGATCTCTGAAGAAATGCATTCCTTTGTCAAAGGTGGTACCTGTGTTAGGACAGAAGTCACACCAGAGGAATATGACTAATCTGACCAGCAGGTACAATAGATGACTGATGGGAAAACTTTATCAGCATCTGGCACTGTGATTCCCCACACTTTCACTGAGCTAATGCTTCCCTAAGATCATACCCCAAACAAAGAAAGAACTGTGAAAACCTCCAACACAATTTGCATCAACAGAACTTCCTAATAGATCACTTTATCTCACTGTGCACTGCAGGTGGAGTGATTTTCACTTTATAATGATAAAAACCCCCTTTTTCTTTAGAAAAATGATTGCTTTGCAGCTTGCTTTTTCACATTTTGCCTAAACTCCAGTCAGTAGTTTTGATGCAGTTGATAGAGCTATGTCAATCATATCTTGTAAAGGAAGCAAACATTAGATGTCACTCAATTGGGGCTGTATAAAATAGTGGTGGTAAGAGAAGTATTTATGGAAATGATGACTCTCATGCTTGGGTTCATTTCAGAGGTACTGCTCACCTTTTTGGTTTGGGTAGTCCCATTGGAGTGAGGTTAGGGTCTGGCTTAGGAACAGTCTTCCTGATTCGGATCTGTGAGACTTTCTTTGGCCTCTTTTCTTGCTCAGTCTTAAGAAAGAAAGAAGGAAAAGAAAAGTTAAAATCAAGGAAATTAAAACCACAGTAGTCAACAGAATTCCTTCTTATTCTGAATATACATTATCTATAGAATAAACATTCCTCTCTGGTTCATCACCTTCTTTCTGCTTGAATCAAAGCAAGCAGCAGCACAGAGTAGGACCTGCAGTCTGTTTTTTCTCCTCATCTTTAACAGTTACTTGATAATATCCAGCAGCAGGAGCTTCAGCTTCTGGAGAACCAAGAGTCTGAGAGATCTAAAATATAAAATGAACTCACTTTTTTCAGTTCTGTGTCATCTTGGGATCTCAGACAGGCTGGAACAGAAGCATCTGCTTCATCAAGGGCAGGGATCTGGAGCTCAGATGCTGAAAGCCTGGGGGGAGATGGCAATGACTCTGGAAGTGCATGAGGCTTTGGTAACGGGAAAGGGAATGAAGTTTCCAGACTGTAAGAGAGGAAGAACGGAACATGTGTAGATTGATACCCAACTGATAATGCAACAGCATTCCATGCTCTCAGGAGATGGTCCTAAATTGCAATATGAGAACAAAAAGTCAACACAGTTCACAGAAATTGTCCAAGTAAGTGAACTCTGGAATACACATACAGCCCAAACCTGCTGCAGCCTACATTGATACTGACACCAACTAAATTGCCAGAGTATTTGAACATGTCATTTTAAACCCCCTCTTTTCCTTTTCATACAGCTAAACAGTAAACAGCTACTACTGACAGAAAGGGATCAAGCCTCCTTTTCTGCCAGTAAATTTCTTTGACACAATTATTAATCATACTTTTTGTTTACAGATAAACTCAAAATACAGCTTTGATACTTGCCATCCCTACACTTAGAAGGAGTAGAAAGAAGTTTCAGCACCTATTGTCCAGTTACTCAGGCAGAAAGGACTTATATCCAAGTAAGGAGTCAAATTTCTATCCAAGTAAGGAATCAGACTTCTATAGTTTCACATATCATGGGAAGTGAGGCACAACTTGGTTGAAAGTAACAGAAGTGTTCTGTGCAATGATCTGTGTGGTGTTTGCCTAACTGCCCCTCCACTCTCCTACATTTACATCACTCCATCAGCTTACCTCACCCACTTCTTAATCAGAAAGCTGTTCTGGGAGTGACCTGCCAGAAGCTGAAAGCCAAAATGACATAAGCAAAGGCTTTCTGGGGAGGGTTATGGTCCCAGCACTCAGAACAAACACCAACACCCGGGACTCACCGTATCGCGTGGCCGGCGGCCTGCAGCGCTCCCGGACTCTGTACAGGTAAGTGTGGTAACATGGCACAGCTGGGGCAAAAGAGGAATGAAAAAAACAAAACAAGACAGGCAGAAATTAGGAATACACTATAAAAAGATGAGGGAAAAACTATTAGTATAAACTGGACCGTAAGACAAGATGCTCATATCAGGAATGAGAATGAAGGACTAAGATGATACAAAAGAAAGCCACATGTGCTGTTTAGGCCACAAGATTTCATTGTTAGGGAAACTCTCCTACTTTCATTTAGAAATGGTAGTGATGAGAAAAGGAAAGGCACAGAAAGAGAGACAATAATACTGAAAGTCATAATTATTTCTACATAATTATTAAAGTCTGAAAATTGAAATTCTTTCTATGAAAGTCTATATTCCTTATTCAAAACCCCCAAGATTTTACAATTAAAGTAACCAAAAACCTTGAAGGATTTGGTTACTAAAGAAAATAGTGCATAATGGCAACAGTAACAGGTGAAAGGAAGTACTTCCAATCAATTAACTCCCTGTTGCCTCAACAGGTTCAGGAAAAGGCCTTTCCGTAAGGGTTGGTAATTACCAGAATTCTATGGCATAAAAGTAAGCACAGCAGCTCTGCATCCTTTGATATTAAGCTTTATTTTTATGCCCATACTGTCAATAGCAGGAAAGCACTTTGGACAGGTTTTATTACATTCAACAGCAAATCTTGTATTTGCTGCTGTCTCAAACCAACAGTGAAATGCACTTCACTGTTCTAAAGCAAAGATGTTACAGCCAGACTGGAATTCTACAAAGGAAATGAAAACCAGCCATGCTGGAAGCACAGGGAAGCCCAACTATTCCTAAAGAGGTCACAAAGACCCACATTTTGTGTCTACCACTTATGTCAGAACTGTAACATTTTGTTTCAATATTCCACTCACTATTACAGTGTTACTGGAACCTGTATCAATGCTGCAGCAGAGTCCTCTCTGTTAGAGACAGATCTTATTGTTTATGCAATAATAATACAAAAGTACAAGGACAGAAGGTAATCACTGTAGAATTTTTTAATTCAAATAAGCATTAATTAGGAAAAAACCTCACCAAAAGAATGCTTCTATTATTGACAGTGGAAGGGACAGTGGAAGTCAGGTAGGGCAACTACTTTAGTTCCTTGTTCTCCTGATTATTAAGAACACTAATTGTGAATGAAATATTTAAAAGAGAACAAATCTTTTCCAGATGAAAATGGCCTGCAGGGAACTTTTTTATTTTTCTGATTTTTAATTATCTTAAAACAGGCAAAGATTTCTGTCGTAGTGGGAGCTGAAAATGCTTTTATACTACACCAAACTTACCTCTTATATTTACATACCAAACATCTGAGTGGGACAGATTTATGTCTGCTTCATATACATAGTTGTAAAGTATTTTAGAGAAAAAGAACAAACTGAATTCTAGGATATTTTAACTGTGCATTATTTTTCACTTGAAGTGAAAAGGTTTAATTTGAATACCCTCCCTGACAGCAAAGCACGCAGTTTTCCAGTTCCTCTTTACGTCAGGAATGAAATCCTCTTACACGTTAGCTAACTGGATATGCTGTCCCAAGCTGCTGAGGAGCCTGCAGACTTAAGGATGTGGGAAAACCCCCAAGTTCTGATCTCCCAGTCCAAGGATAGCATGCCTCAGGCAACAGAAAACACTAAATTCACCTCATACACACACGTTTTTAAAATAAGTTTGTTTTGTTTTTAACAATGTGTTATTTTTAAGTTTAGTGCTCAAACTGCACTTCACTGCCATGATCCCTTTCAGAGCATGGAATGAAAATGGAAGCAAGTCCCATAGGATGTGCTGCAAGTTGTTTCTATGCCATTATTCAACTTAATTCTTTTAGTGCAGACAACTCCAGAATGGAGCAGTGCTTTCAAAAGCTCACTCACACCTTTGGAAGACATTAGAATTTATACTAACAAGTGATAAACTTTTAGATACGTTACCCATTTATACAAAGTGAAGTGCAGCATTGGTTATCTGGCAAGATTTTTAGTTACACTTGTGTCAATCTGTGACATAGGCTAAATTCAACAGTGCTTTGCAGACTGCCACACTAATCAAAACACTTAATTAAATAGCCTTTGATACAGTGCTCATGAGCTCTCTGTCCAGGAATTGCAAGGTGGTGAAGTCAGGGACTGAACTGCTCTATGTTACTGAGTGATAAAGGGCAAAATCTTTGCTCAAGGGCATGCAAAAATCCTGTAACAGAGATAGGAACTTCTTTCATTCTTTTTATTAGCAAAATCATCTTAAATGCTCATAGCAAAGTAAAATTAAATATGCAAAACAGATTTCAGTCCTCTTCCCACTCATGACAAGATTGAAACAGAGAAAAATTCATTACCAATTCATTAACCAATGTTAACTGGAGCTACATTTGCTTGTGCCAATGTCACATACGAAAAGCCATAGCATGCAGAAAGAGGTTTCAATTAGCATAGAATGGTCATGGAATACAAGTAAAAATGTTACTGAATGACACCCCCCACCCTTTAGAATTCTTCCTAACCTGATATTGAGCATTTTACAGTGGTTCCAAGGGGTATTTGTGGCTCAGACCTCTGAAAAAAACTTTCCTACCTCAGAAATCCAGTTCCTCTGCAGTCACTCTGAATAGACCTAATGAAGTAGCTCACCTTTTGCATTATATACTCTGATGCATGGTGTGTATATTTTGCAAGGGAGAAGAAAATAGAGTTAGCCATTATGCCAAAACAGGATAGTATTAAAGAAGAGAAGGCAAATATATTTAAATTCAGCTAACAGACTGTTCTGTAATAAAGGATCTTCCACGTTGAGCCATTCCTGGAGCAGAATGTGTAGATCTGGAACAGGAGAAACTGACCCTCCAGCTTGCAATTACCCTCTCCCTCCCAAAAAGGAGCAAGTATATATACCCTGCACACATTTAATCTCAGAAATAAGTTGATGGGTTTTACCTGTTCTCGATGCCCACACTTGGCTGCCACTTGCAGTGACTGGAATGGAGAGGAGTGATTTCGGAAGGACGGGCAGAAGGACCGTGCTGACTCCATATGGACAATACCCTGCCCAGTGAGTATGGCAATGAGGAGACGAGGTCAGCGGATACACACCTCGGGTACCTGTCCCCTTTCAAACCCTGTGCCAACTGCGATATGAACAGTCTCTGGATGGTAGGAATATGACTGGTTAAGTTTCTTCTTCTTGTCCAAATCCTGTAACATCCAGGGGAAGAAAGTGCTAACACTGTGTGGAGACCAAGCCTGGAACAACCTCTTCTTCTTCCAGCTACAGTGTTTCTTCCGTCAGGATGAACAGCAACAGCCCTGGGGGTTGTTGTGGAGTGAGAGGAATGAAGCTCATTATTTACACTGGAATCTTCCTTGGAAGCTGTTGTATCTGAACAGCTCTGAGACAGGAGAAAAGACAAAGTCCACTTTGAAGCTGGTGCTGGAGTTTCTCTGAAAGCTGGGCTGTGATGTACAGAGAGCTGGGATGTAATCCCTCTGAGGTCTGTCACAGGACTGGAGTCCAATTTTATGTGAAAAGAAATTGGGAAAACTGAGGTGTCTAAGAAAGAGGTTGGAGGCGTGTGGCTTAAGTCCGAAGAAAGTATTTTGGTAGTTTCTACAGGATAAAGTGCCAAAGGCTGGAAGCTGAACATCTTGGTGCACCAGCTGTCAGCCCAGCGTGAGTGTACGTTCCTGTTAATGCAAGAAAAGGCTTCCAAGAGATTTTTAGATCTACATTGGCTGTACCTGTCACCCACTGGAAGAATTTCAGAAGAATATGGCAGAGGTTCAGAGTTACGGCTGCTTTTGGCAGGGGCCAGGAGCTTGCTGGCCATTGCAGACAACTTGCTCAACAATGCTGGTTCTTTGGTACATTTTCTAAATTTCAAGCTGTTCAACAAACTGCACCTCTTGGCCCTCTGCCTTGGCATATGCGCAAATCTCATGGCTGTTTCCTTTTCCATTGTCAGTGGTTTACATGGAAAGTACAAAGATTCCAGAAGCTTGTTTTCCTGCTTAGGGAATATTTCCAGGGGAATCTCAGAGAAAGGTGAACTTTTAATTTTTTTGATTTTTCTTACAGTTTTTAGCTGACACAATGTGGGAACTTTTTTGCATGTCCTTCCAGGTTGTATTTTTAATGGAAGAGGTACTCTCAGTTTATTTGTAGTTCCTCTTAGTTTATTTGTAGTTCCAAAGGCACCAGGGATCCCATCACACCCTAAATTAAGGTTTTCCACTTCTGAATCCTGAGTCTTCAAAAACTGTGAACTAATAAAATCTGTGGTAATCTTTGGCCTTTTAACTTCTTGTAAAGTGCTACATAGTTTACTTTCACTGCCTCTTACAGCAAAAATCTCCTCTGAAGCATCTCCAAACTTCGCATTTCTAGATGTCATCAAGTCAGCTGAAGAGCTGCATGATAATTCAGAACTGTGCAATATACTTGGTTGCAGTATGATTTTTGCTTTCTCCTGATGTTCTAAGTTCTGTTCTTGTTGTGCCTTGCCCAACTGACGTACTTCCATCTTTCCATACTTCTTTTGTTTAAGTATTTGAAGTTCCTGTATTTGATCAAGTCTCAATGAACCTAAAGCCCCATTTTCCTTGCAAACTGCATGAGTTGGTACTTTGTCCTGGCCTTCTGTGACCTCCTTTACATTATCTTTGCTCTGTGCATTCAATTTGTAAGGCACACATGCTTCACTGCAAACCACAGAGTTTGGGGATGGCTCTTTGCAACTGTCTGATAGTGTGCTCAGAGGTGGAGAAAATGTGGGCGTTGTATCATCCTGCACTTCTGGGGCAGCCTCTGTGTCAGATACAGCTCTTGGGAGCTTTGTATCATTTTGTCTTTCTTTTGAAAGACTATTTAGTTTGGATCTTGGGATTTCTTCCAAAACCCTTCCATAATTCTCAGTCCTGAGGGGGACTATTTTGTTACCAGACTCTTTTGAATCTTCCAACAAGGGCCATAGACAATCTTTGGGCAACCTCCCTCCAGAGGCTACCTCTTTTCCTATCTTCTCTTCTACACAGGTATTCTTAAATTTCTCTTCACTGAGAGGACTTTTTGGTGAGCTCATGTCCATGTCTTTCACAGTTGGCATGCAAAGCCCTTCACCTTTCAGATTTTCTTTGCTGTGGGCACAAACTCTTGAGCTTTTGGCACCATACAGACAGCCAGCTGCTGATTCACTCCCTGAAGATGGAACCTCAATATTGCTGGATTTTTTCTTAACGGAAATCGTTACAGAAAGAATTTTTGTCATTGAAGTATCGTTACATTTTTTGTCCAAAGATGAAATATCTCTTTGTGTACTCTCAGGTGACATGCACAGCCTTTCTTTCTCAGGCAGAGAGATGTGAGTGTTCAGAGCTGACATTGTTTCTGAATCCACCTGAATCTTACTAGAAGTTTCTTGGATGTCAAACTTTTCAGAATGAGATGCACTAATACCCCTTTGATAATCAATTTCTTTACCAGGCTCAAAAGTTAACTGCAGGCAAGAGTTATTTAATATAGGAGTTATACTCAGACTTTCTCTGTTTTCTTTATCTGAAAGCACATTTATATTTTCTGGCTTATCTGTATTCTTTAACGTCTCTTCACTGGGAGGACTTTTTGGTAAGCTCATGTCCCTGTCTTTCATGGTTGCTGTGCAAAGCCTCTCACCTTTCAGACTTTCTTTGCTGTGGGCACAAACTCTTGAGCTTTTGGCACCATACAGACAGCCAGCTGCTGATTCACTCCCTGAAGATGGAACCTCAATATTGCTGGATTTTTTCTTAACGGAAATCGTTACAGAAAGAATTTTTGTCATTGAAGCATCTTTGCTAAAAACTTCAGCTGAAGATGAATCACAGTTATCTCTTTGTGTACTCTCAGGTGACATGCACAGCCTTTCTTTCTCAGGCAGAGAGATGTGAGAGTTCAGAGCTGACACAGTTTCTGAATCTGCCTGGGTCTCAACACAAGATTCTTGGATGTCAAATTTTCCAAAAGGAGGTGGACCAATGCCCCCTTGAGCATCAGTTTCTTTACCAGGCTCAAAAGTTAACTGTGAGTGAGAGTTATTTAAGATAGGATTTATACTCAGACTTTCTCTGTTTTCCGTATCTGAAAGCACATTCCTATTTTCTGGCTTGTATGAAAGACTCCCATGAGTTGATGAGATGGGCAGAACTTGAGCACTAATTGTATTTTCCTGGTTCTCCACCAACCACTTCATCTTTGGAAAAGATTGCTGTGTTTTGTTTCCTGCAAACACCAGCTCTTCTTTCTCTTTTGCACATTTGATAAAATGAGCCTGCTGTGAGCAGTGTGGTGTGCCATCAGAAAAGTTTTCTTCAAGAGTTCCTTTATTGTTTCTTTCACATCTGTTCTCATGTTCTTGTACTCTGATTGTCTTCTCTTCAATTAGATCACTGATGGAGTCCACGTATCCTGAAGACTCTTCACTTTTCACACAAGTTAAAGAGTCCAAACCCGTTACATTCTCCTGTGGAGCTCCTTCAAACCTGGCTTCTTTTGCATATTTATGGTCTAACAGAGGCAGGTCACCAACTGTTTTTAGCAGAACCTCTTCACTGTCATTAGAATCAATTTCATCTCTTTCCATAGAATCACCCATGGTTTGTAAGCCAGTGTTTGGTTGGTTGGTTAAACTTTCTAAATGTTGCTCACTGCCCAGCAGCGGGACATCAGACCCACTCTGACATGGATGAAACTGATTTCCCATTGGATAAAGGATCTCTTCTGTTTGGCCAGCACCAGCACATTGTGTTGGAATGTTCACGTTGTCACGTGCTGGGTGTGGATCACAGGTCCAAGTGCTACACTCGCAGGGATCAGCTGTGAGCAATGGCATTTCTGCCTGCTCACATGTGCTCAGTTCTCTCTTCCATGGGCCTAACACAGACTTGTAAAAGCCAAAATTATGAGCACAGGTGTTTCTGTCAAAATATCTGACTAATAGCTGTTCACCTGTCTTATTTCTCTGATTGCCTTCAGGAGCATTTGGGGAATCCACAGCTCTTGTTTTATCAAATTCATCTGTCTGGGAAGCACACGTGCCAGCCTGTCCTTTTGCCTCATCTCTGTCACAAATGATTTCACTGCCCTTTACTTTGTAAAGATCAAATTGTTCCACAAGTTCCATATTCTTATTTGCAGTCTTATCTCTTGCCAAGGTAGCAGTAGACTTCTCTGCAGTACATGCTGAGCAAAACCTGTTTTTTCCTGTGGAAGTGTAATTTATCCCATGCAGAGCTATACCTCTGTTGCCCCAGTCATTTTCACAAAGACAAGATCCACGTGCCAAAGGGGCGTGTGCTTCTGGAAAGATGATTGCCTCTTTACTGCTATATCCTGATGAAGATTCTCCTTCCAAATTATAATTTTCATCAATCTTATCAACCTCAACACCAAAAGAGTGACTGTTCAGGAAAACTTCATCCACACGTGTACTCCCAGATAAAATACAGGAAGTACTGGCAGCTGTACACTGTTCTTTTACACTCTGATTATTACAAATCCATGTGTGACAATGGTCATTTTCTAAACCAGTGACCACTCTCTCCATATTTCCTGCAGAAGATTTTATGTCCATTTGGGATACTCTGCTTGTTGTATTAGGGTTATCAAAAGTCATGGGATTTACAGAAGACTTGAATTTGTCTTTATGAAGCAAAACTTCAGCAACTTGTTTTGCTGTTGTTCCAGAAGCACTAATTAATTCTTTTCTAGGCAGATTACCCCAAGCCTTGGCCCTACACAAAACTTTATTAGCAGTACAAGGAAGACACTCATTATAATGAGATTCTCTTGATTTTTGTAAAACAGGAGGTAGAGTCACATTTAGTGTATAAAACAAATTTGCTTTGTTCCCAGTGGATAAGCTGTCACTACTATCAGCTCCTGCAGCTCCAACTAAACCACCAGCCAACTCTTCTGGTGTTGTATTGCTCTCAGATTCCTTTACAAGCAGTTGTGCCTTGGGTGAGTCTTTCTCTAGCTTGGTGCTAAGATCAAGACAGCTGTGGCTACCGAGAGGAGGAATTTTATTGGCAGTACTATAAAAGCATATGTCTGTCTGCCCAGTTTCATGGGAAGCAATGTTACTCCTTTGCACCCACAAACGATTTTCTTTTTTATCATTCTTGCATGGGTCACTGACAGAGAATTGCCACTGGTCCTTTTTCAACTTATCACCGTCTGATGGGAACATTTTAAATTTTTCTTTTAAGAACTCCTCAGCAGATGAAGAAACAGAACTAAAAACTGGAGAATGACAATGCTCAGAATTAGCAGCATCTTGAGGTTCAGGCCAGCTACAAATTTCAATGTTATCTCCCACAACAATTTTTCTCCAGATTTCAGCAGCCTCTTCAGATTCAGAGCTGTATGATTTTCCTACAGTAGCACTTAATTCCCTAGGATCAGTTTTTGCACTAGATAATTCTTTGTTCCTTACCACTAAGATCTGCTCTACTGGTACAGATGCAGAAGTTTGGTTTTCTAAAAACCCAGTTCCATGGTCATAAGGAGTGTGATGTTTGATGTTTTGGGGAAGGGACTTCTGGGGGGTTTCATTGATAATTCCATGAACTGCAGAACTGCTTTCTAATGGCATATTTCTCAAGTCCAGATAACAGATGCTTTTCAGAACTGGACATAAAACTTCAGAACTTTGTCTGGAGAGTGTTCTACAGCTTTCTGCTGAGAACAAATCATGAGGTCCATTTTGTTCAGGTACAGAACCCTTAAAGTAGTCATAAGCATCATTTTCTTCGTGCTGCTGACAAGTCTGGCCGTTAGCAAATGACGTACTGAATTCATTAAGAGGATTTTGTCTGGGTAACTTTTCTTCTCTAATCTCCAAAACAGATACACCATTCCCCCCTGTTCTCAACGGTGTGGCAGCATGGGCTTTTGACCCACTATAGTCACTTGTTTCTTGTGGATGATCTGTAGCCGCTCCAGTGTCCATGACTTTTAAAGGCTCTAACAACCCTAAGAAGCTGGTTTCTGAAACCCCAGCTCTGGCCACGACCGTGTCTACATCTGGGCATGGACTGCTCACAGGTGGAAGACCTTTACTCACTCTGTCATTCCTGTATCCTGCTTTACTAAATATCCTAGTCCCATCAGCCTTCATACCTTGTACTTCTTCAGTGAGCTTTGGCAGAGTTTCAGCTGTCACCTGAACATTTGCTTGGTTTTCTTCTGCGTAAGAAAAAAATAAAGCAAATCAGAACCATATGCTAAATTTCAAAGGCATTCAGCTTATTAAGTACTTTTTGTTGTTGTACACAACACTCTGTACAGTGTTGGTTACCAAAATATTCTTAAAAGTGAGAATCAATGCTAACAATTTTACTACAAGTCTTTAGAGGAAAAAACAAACTACCCCACCACAAAGCCAACAAAGACAATCCTTTTCAATACAGACATTCCCAGTCCTGTATATTTCAGATTCCTCTAATATCAAGCTAGGTGAATGCAGGTCCTGTAACTTAAAACATAGGAAGCCATGGCCAACATTAAAATAATGCTTATTTGTAACATCAAAATTCAACATAGGCTGGGACTTGATCTGCTCCAGCCTAGAAATATGGCTGTGCCTTGTGGGGCCACTTCCCTTTCCTCTTCCATGAAGACATGTCTGTCAGTAACTCATCCATAGGAAAACAAGACATATTGCATCTGCCCAAGCAATTTGGATTATTCATAAACTTTTTCTGTAAAATCACAGAGAAGGCGCTAATTAAAAAAAATACAGTTACTGTAGAATATTTTCATATTCAAAACTTTACAGGGACCATATTTACTCTGAATTTACTCAGACTTCTGCAGATCTTTTCCCCATTTTTTAGTAAGCACCAAGACTGGATGGCTGACTAGATTCGTCAGCTAAACACAGGTTTAGGTAAAGATAGCAGGCAGGGAAAAAGAAAAAAATTACTAGATGCAGGGAAAGTGACAAAGTACTTGGAGCTAGAAGATTATGGAGGATCATAATGAAATTAATAATTACTTTAGCTGTCCTCTTTCTTTGGATTCTGCACTTTTATTTTTTATAACACTCAAAAATGAATGAGTAATACTTCTCCATATATATATATGCTATTACTGCTGTCAGATGCTCCATCTTTGAAACAAAAGGAAATGCAAAACATCTGCTTTTAACAATGTTTGGAAACAAATAACTAAACCACATCTTCTACAGAAAAGGTCTTCAGGCAAGTACATACCCTGCCAGGAGAAAGTAAAGCATTAAGTTTTGAGATTGTTATAGTTACACAGGGTAATACTTTCTACCATAAAACAAAATAAATGAGCCATCCCACAATCACCCATCCATTTTAAATCAACAGTAAATAAATGGGAGAGAAGCAAGGGCTGGATAGGGATGTACAGCCAAAAAACTACCTGTGTTCCTCAGAAATCCTGCAATTTCAGTGCAACAGGTTCTCAACAGCTTTGCCCCTCGCTGGTTTAAGAGAGGGTCCTCCTGAAACAAGACAGAGCAGTGGAAATGGTTAGATTTTCTGTAGTGTGTCATGTCTCAGGGACTGCTCAGCTGGGTTAGTTCAGAATAAGGAATTCATTGAGGAACCTCCAGATGGATCAGCCTTGGCCAGAGGCAGCCTTGCATTGCAAGGGCTTCACACAAGCACTGAGGGTGCATCCCCAAACACCTGTGTGTAGCACCAATGAAGTCTTGTGATGGGGCAGCCGAAATGTAAGTACACAGCTTAAAATGCAAATTGTTGGAAATTGGAATGAGAAGAGTAATCCAGTCTCCAAGTCTAGTTCACACCCCCAAACCATTACCATTAGACTCCTGGGAAGATATGTGCATTTTCTGTCTCTATTAGAACTTGCATTCTACTATTCCTTGGGCTCAAAACCACAAACCCAGGAACAGATGACCTCAGTCTGCCAGCAAAACCAAACCATGATCCCACAACCAAACTACCTGCATTTAGAAATATGTGAAAATTCATCTTGGAAAACTGAATGGCTATAAAGAATTTAATAGTTTTAATTTCTCATAAGTGATAAATATTTTTTTTTAATTTCAGATAAGCAGATATCAAAATTTGGAATTAAACACACAGATTATTTTAATAAATAATTAAGGTAAAACACTCAGCTGTGCACGTTGTTCTGTACATATTGCCTTACACCATTCCAACAGTACTGAAGCAAGTGAAAACATTGATATTTTAAAATACAGCTGGTCTACATAACTATAGTTAATTTTTCACTGGACCCACAATAATCCAGATAGTGACACATGCACCCTGGACGTGTCCAAGGCCAGGCTGGACAGGGCTCTGAGCAACCTGGTCTAGACGAAGGTGTCCCTGCCCATGGCAGGGGGTTGGAACAAGGTGACCTTCGAGGTCCTCTTCCCACCTAAACCATTTTATGATTCTGTACTAGAAGACATAAAAAAGAACCAGGAAACCCCTTGCCAAACCCACTGCCTAGTGACTCTAACCTTAAATTCAAATTATGACGCAGGGATTCATTTCTGCATTCACTTACTTGTTCTGACCAACTTTCCTCCAGAGTTGAAAGACAACATTCACCATGATGGTCCTCAGCACCTTGTGCCTCTTCATCTTCCTTCTGGTATCTATCACTAGAACAGTCTAGTTTCCTAAAGTGTCTTTTTCTGCTTTTTTCATTCTCTGCAAGGTCTCCAGCCTGTAGTAATTCTTCAGGAAAGGATTCTGCTGGCCCTTGAGATATCACCTGGAGCACATCACCCAAATCCTCTGTCTTCTGGCAGAAGTTTCCTGCGGCAGAAGTCCATGGCCCATCCCTGTGTGCCAGCACGGGAACTGGTCCATCAGCTTGTGCATCCAGTCCAAGGCTGGGCCCTGGCACTGCCATGAGTCCCGTGGAGATGCTCTCTGGCAGTCCAGTGTACAACTCCTCTGTCACAGCAGACACAGCAGGATCAAGGAGAGACTCCACCCCAGATGAGAGCATCAGGGCTGTTGAAAATCAGTTGCCCTGAGCTTTTCAGTTTATCCTAAAGATAAAAGCAATGTGAAATCAATCAAAGTACACACCATTGAAAACCTTGAGCTGGAAGGGACCCTCAAGGATCACTGGAGTCCAACTACTAGACTGGATTAAAAGGAAAAGTTTAATTCCTCAAGATTCAAGTATATATGTTTAAGGAAGATACTTCCAAATATGTCTTTAAGAAAGGTGCTGAGGAATATTTGAGTGAGGAAATGCTTCATCAACTAAAGAAGAGAGTGAAGCCAAGTGGATATTCCCAAGCCTCATTTTCACATTCAAACATCTCCCTGCAGATCTAACCACATCTGAAAAACCCGAGGTTATAAGGCAAATCACTGGGGCTTGTATCAGACATCCTCCTCCTTCACTAAAACCAAAGCATCGTTTGACTTCCTGGGATTTTCATGAGTTTCTATTCTTTGGAAAAGAGCTCCAACTTTTTTTCACGTTCTCTGCCTCAAACGAACACTTTCTAAGCCACCTGCCAGCGGACTGTGCCTCTCAGCTTCTCTCATGTGAGCACCTGACACGCAGTACAGAGGATGATGCCGTGTGCCAGGACACAGCCCCCGTCCCGGATCCTCTTCGGACCGGCACCGAGCGCCCGGAGCGCGGGACAGGAGCTCCGGCGGAGCTGACACCGCTTCCGTCGGCACCGGGAAAACCCTGACGTCAAATCGCTCCTGAAGGCTCAGGGACAGGAACGGGCTAAGCCAGGCCTTCAGAGGAGCATCAGTCACTCAGTTTACCAAAACACGGGCTGATCGGCCGAGAGTTGATCTCTGCTCCTTAAGCAAGAGCAGCCTGTACAGAAACAGCTGGAACTCGCACCCGCCTCCTGGGAACACGCGAGGCCGCTCGTCCCGGGGACGGCATCACCCTCCCGGCGATGCCGCCCGAGCATCGGCGGCACGAACGGGGGCCACCCTTTGTTCCAAGCGCCGCAGCAGCGCCCACAGACTCGCTCCTTCTCCGCGGCAGCAGCCCCCGGACCGGCCGACCCCGAGGGTCCGCAGCCGCCCTGCGGCAGCGCACCGGAGATC
>WEIU01003067.1:111135-151362 GCA_013389925.1 Aegithalos caudatus
GCACTGCGCTCCGCTCGGCTGTGCCGCTGCACGGCTGGTCCTGGCCGCGCTGCTCTGAGACCGGCTCGGCCCGCGGCGGCTGTGAGCGGCACGGAGCTTTAAGGCGTCCCAGCTCCCTTCGCGCCCGGACTGCACCGTTCTCCCCGGTGTCCTTCCCTCGGGGCTTTGGCCTGAGCCGTCGCGCTGCTCTCTCTGCGCTACTGCCCCCGTGCGGGTAAGGACCCTGGCGGGCCGGTGTGCCGGACCCCCCTCGCCTCTGCTCCGGGCAGGAACTCGGGTGTCTCCATGGGGGCTTCTCTTTCCCTATAAGCGAGCGGCCGAATGGACGCAGCTGTTCCATCGCTGCTCAGTGCTGTAGGTACGGCAGCGGACTGTAACTGCCTGGGTTTGTTTGCTCTCCGCTCCGGCCCTGCTCTTTGTGGCGCCCCGGTGCGGGTCTGCCGGCTCGCAGCACCGAGCGGCGCTTCTTTCCAGACCCTCCAGTTCCAAACTACGGAGTTTAACGAATCTTGGGTATACGGGCTTTTTTCCCATCACGACTCTGTAGCTCGGTAATTGACGTTCTGCCAAGCACATCTGCAAGCTCAACCCTGTAATCTATTTGAAAAGCACACTTTAAAGTCCTTCTCTCCTTGTGCCTGTCCCTGTAGCTGCCCCGCGCTCCTCTGCTGGGCGCAGCTCTGCCGCGCCGCGGTGAAATCGGCCGGGACAACGTGCTGTGTTTCACGTGCAGAACGTACACAACATTTTGCATTGACAAGAGATCTGTTTGCTTTTATTTCTATGTTAGATATGCAAGATGCCTTTAATTGTCTTGGCTCGAAGCGTCTGAGGAACTGGAGCTCAAGATGAGAACCAACAAGGTGTACAAGCTCGTCATACATAAGAAGGGGTTTGGAGGCAGTGGTCAGTATCTCCTAGCTCATAACAGTGACACCAGCACTCACTTACTTGAAAGCAATTGTTTTATCGATTGTTTTAACAAAAGAATGAAGATGGAACTTTGATGTAACAAGCAGTATTGCCAGCCAGAGTTTGGAAAGCTCTTTCTAATAAGAGGATACAGCAAAATAAATGAACTTTTATAGGAAGAGGCCAAGATTGTATCTAAAAATAAAATGCTTTGTTTTTACTTTCTCCCCTTTTGTTGCAACACTTTAAATCTGGTGTTTCAGTCACCCTAATGAGTGACATATATGTCAGTGACTTATGACTGCCCACACATGTGTTTCTGAGCACTAATAACAGTGCCACTGATTAGATTGCTCCCTACTTATAGACTTACAGCACATCAGTAAATCTTGTTGAGATTCTATAGCTGTCTACTTTCCTGCTGGTGTGTGTTGTATGAAAAGTACAGAAGATGAGTCTGGTTGCCTAAATAAGGCAGTCTTTTGCTGAACACTTCTTTTGTGGAGGTTCTGTTATTTGAGTTGTTTGTGCCTGCTAGAGTTGATCTGAAGTGGCTGGGTAGGGACCCTGTCATGTGGTGAACAGAAAGCATTTTGCTGATGTGTTCATCTTGTTTGGTGTACTTCTACATGCTGAGCTATTGAATGCAAACGTGCAGGTGTCTGTGTTTAGTATATATCTGTTCACTGCCCTCATTCGTTTATGTCTTGTAGATGATGAACTGGTGGTGAATCCTAAAGTATTTCTTCAGATCAAGCTGGGAGATGTTGTGGAAATTGCACATCCCAATGATGAATACAGGTGAATTCTCTTTGCTGATATCAGTGAGGTTGGAGCAGTGGAAGGATCTGTTCATGTGTAGTGGTTTCTAGAGTGAGAGGCTCTTAGGGCTGACATAATTTTGTTTCAGGATGCTGCCATGATTTTTTTTCTGCCTAAAGAGAAGTAAAGGAGTTAACTTTAGCAAGAGTGCTTCCTTAAAATCTGTGGAATTCTTTGTGTGTGGTGTTAGTTTCCTGATCTTCCATAGGCCAAGTAGCTAGCTAAGTAGTTACCTAAGGATTATTCTCCTATCCTACACTATGTCCTAGGCAAAATTAAAATTTTGTGGCCTTGTTGTAGGAACTTGTTCATCCTGCAGCCTGTATCTGAAAAGCAGTGGTACACTTGTGTGAGGCTCTGAGAAGTTCTTGTGTGCCCTAATTTCCCATTTGTAGTATCATCTTTAGCTCAAGAGTCCCTTACCATCATGAAGAGTGTAAGGAACAAGGCAGAGAGACAGGTGGAGAGGATGGTGTATGAAGCTTTCTGATTAATGTTTCTCTTTAGCTTATCCTGTGGTCTGTGTTACAGAACAGTTTTGAGTGTGTGATTTACCAGAGACTGTTGGTATCTCAACTTGTCTACCTTTTATCTCTTTTCCATTCTAGTCCTCTGCTTCTACAAGTGAAGTCACTTAAGGAAGATTTGCAGAAAGGTAAAACTCTAGACTTATGCACAGTAAAATCATAGGAAGGGTGACATGACTGGGCTCTACCTGTGATTGGCTAATGTGTGTATTTTGATTTCATGAGAAAATCAGTTCTTAAGAAAACCAACGCTTTGTCTGTTTAGCAAGGGAAGGATTAGAATTTTAACACAAAACGGGAAGTTAATTCTAAATCTGTTTTTGTTTGAGTAATGTGAGTATGACTTAAACAGACTTGGCTTTTTAGCCTGAAATTTGTGTTTCATGGCAATCTGACTGTGTTGGTTTTGTACCTGTGAACCACCTGAAAGCTGCTGGGGACATTGACTTCCCTGCTGTCCTTTCTCGTGGCAGAAACCATCAGTGTGGATCAGACCGTGGCCCAAGTGTTCCGCCTGCGGCCCTACCAGGATGTCCATGTCAATGTTGTTGACCCAAAGGTGGGTGGTTTTGCCACTTGTTTCCACCCATTCCATCACTTGACTCAAATCAGAGCCCTGTGACTTTCCATCTATAATAGTCGGGGGGGGAAAAAAGCGTTTATTTTTTATTGAAAGATATTTAGTCTTCTTCCCTAAGAAAATGAGCCTTAGACTTGTGAATTATTTGTTGGTTTGTTATGTGTCACTTCTCTCCCTACCATCTCTGCTCTCTTTTTGAACTCCAGGATCCTGCTTCAACAGTGATTGGTAGAAATGTAGACATTTCACTTATTTTTAATTTTCAGAAATTCATGAGAACCAGGCACAGTAAGGAAAAACAGAAAGTGGCCTAGTCAAAAGAAGAGCCATGGCCTGGATTTGCATTATTTGATACCACAGAGCCTCTTACGGAGAGGCATTTCCTGTAAATGTCCCAACTACTAAAAGAGTTGCAGTCAGAACTTACGTTCTGCACAAGACAAAAATCTGCAGGAAATGAAGCTTCCTTAATGTCATGAACAATGGCAGTAATTTGTTTTATTTCAGCTTCTAATCTGCACTGAGACTTGTGTTACAGATTTCATCCTTGGGCTTTTTCTGGTCACATTGTTTTGCATCTCACAGTAGTTGAGGTACATGCACAACTTTGGGATTTATTTGTGTGGGTTTCTCCTTTATCTTGCAATTTTAGGGATATTGACTTGCTTTTGTATGGCCCTTCTTGTAACATTTGGTTATTAAATGAACAGATTAAAACCAACCAATCAAATCTAAGCAGTGTTCTTCATCCATTTCCCAGGAGGTGACCTTGGACTTGGTGGAGCTGACATTTAAAGATCAGTATATTGGCCGTGGGGATATGTGGCGACTGAAGAAGAGTTTGGTAAGGCCCCTGCTGCCCTTGGGCAGGGTGCAGGTGATGAACCTTGTATTTTGCTTACTGTGAAAGAAAGTAATTGCTTTACAAAATGCAGAGAACCAAAGACAGTGCCAGCAGCTCCTGAGGATCTTGTGCTGTGAGTGGCACATCAGAGTTGGAGGAATGGATGTGAATGTGTTGTAGGAAAACAAATCCCATCATTTCCTACTCCACTGCTATAATGTTGATTACTGCCTTGGGCACGGAAAATGCTGTTCACAGTTTTTTTGCTTATGTTCTGAATTTTAATGATTTACTACATTTGGAAGGAATTGAATCCAAATGTTTTTCAAGTAGAAGTATGCTGAAGTGTCCCCTCTCTGAGAGTATCCCTTTATCAGCAGCTATTAAAATATCTTCTGCCTGCATCTCTGAAGTGCAGTCTTTGGCTCCTCTAAGTGCAGTGAATTAGGCAAATGATCCCAGTTAGTTTATCTGTGTTAAGAGTGTTTTCTGTTGTCTATTACAGAGGTTCTGTAGGCTGAGCTATTAGTAGTAGCTACACTGAATGGATTTTGTGACTTCTGTTGTAAAAATCACGTCTGAGTGTGAGTGGTTTTTATGTGCATTGTTCTTCTCACTCTGAGCCTGCTCTTGTTGTAACACATGTAACTCTTTCCTAGGTCAGCACATGTGCATATGTCACCCAAAAAGTCGAATTTGCAGGTATCAGGTCAGTGCCTCTTGTCACTTACTGCTTTAGCTTTGAGTTTTAAGTATCCAACTGGAGACTCTTCTCTGAAAAATCCTTCATGTTTCATTGTTCTCTTCCTCATCTACAGATTTCTGTCTGCACCATGGGGTAGGGGAAGGCTTCTATCTGATTTGGGGTAAAAGAAACTAATAGTAGAGCAGCCAGCTACACTCTGATGAAGGCCAAATAGCTTTCTTTTTATCTCTTAGAATATCTGCCCCCCTGCCCAAGCTGCATTAATAGTTCAGAAGGGATTGCTTCAGTTGCTTTTGGGGTGACACAGGGACAAGGAAATGTGTGGATGCAGAGGGAAATGGCTGTTTGTCATCTTTTGGGTTAAACATTGGGTTTTAACCAAATAAGTAATCCGTGAGTGCAGATTTTGGTACATCTGTTACTTGCTCAAATACTGATTCTCTAATCTTCATATTCAAACATTCTGCACTTTTCTTCCAGGGCCCAGGCAGGTGAACTGTGGGTAAAGAGTGAGAAAGTCACTTGTGGATACATCAGTGAGGACACACGGGTAAGAGTTCAGGAAATGGGGAAAGCAGTTTTTCCTTTCCTTTCCTAGATTTTTGTAATTTTATCTTGCCTGCAGATTAGTATGGATCATTGGGATTCATAGTTAAACTTCAGCTGTGCTGTGCTGGCAGCGCTAGGAATGACTTGTTAGAGGGGAAATGCCAACTTGCTAGAGGGGAAATTCCCTGTGATGCAAGGGCCACAGTTGTATCAGTTTCTGTGCAGTTAACCTCTTCATTTGGGCCTTCTATTGAATGCACTTGGTTTTAAATGAGGTCTTGCATTCCTTTGCAGGTGGTCTTCCGCTCCACTTCTGCCATGGTTTATATTTTTATCCAGATGAGCTGTGAAATGTGGGATTTTGATATTTATGGTATGTAGGTAGCTGAGCTGTCTGTGACTGTGGATGGTAGCAGCTGTCCTTTCTGCCCCTACTGTACAAAACTTGCTAATTTTGCCACTTGCTATTTTTTTCTGCCACTACCAGCAAACTAAAATACCCTGCCTTTGGCCTAAGCAGTGCTCCAGGGTGTGCTGTGGTCTTTGCTTAGATCCTTCCTTGCAGTGCCACCCATTTCTGTCCCTGGCTGTGCCATCCTTTTCCTGTCCCTGTAGAGTCTGTGTACCATTACCTGAGCCATGAAATCACTGTGAGCTTTGGGAAGGTTTTCTGTGAAAATGTTGGGTGGGAAATGCAGGTGCAAGTTTGTGAATCCTGAAGCCAGAAATGTGTGAAAGTCCTGTGCAAAGAGGACCTGGATGTTTTGGATTTCTCTTGACATTGTCTCACTGAGGAAGTAGAACCTCCCTCAGCCCAGGCTGAAGTTGGCAGCTTCAGCTGGAAGTATTACAACTTGAGGCTTTAGGAATGAGTCACTTCTCTATGTCATCCTATTTTTTTCTGGCTTAATTCTTTAGCAAACCTCTTGCCACTTCCTTTGACCATGTGTGTAGGCATATGGAACTGGGCAACCACTCAAATCAGAGCAGGGCATCAGTTGTGCATTCTATGCCTAAAAGACAGTACAGATGCTTTCCCAGCATGCTGCAAATGTGTTGGAAAAATGAATTAAAGGTCAGATCCTTCTGGCAGTAAGAGTCATGTTTACATCCTCTGGAAAAAAAAAAGATATTTAAAAATCTTTTTATTGTAAAACAGTCATATTTTATCATCTTATCTTAGTAATATTGCCCTTTATTATGCACACAGCTGCTCAAATTTTAATAAATATGATTGTCCTAGAATCTTAGAGTTAGATATGCCCCATAGTTGAAGTAACTATTGTTATCTGATGCTTGGGAGATTTTTATTTTGCAGGGGATTTATACTTTGAGAAAGCTGTGAATGGTTTCCTTGCTGACCTCTTCACAAAATGGAAGGTAAATAGTTGATTGAGTTCAGTTTAATTTTTTATTTTTCTGGAACTGTTAGGGACATCTCTGAACAGTAGTACATCAGAATATCAAATTGCTGTGGCTATAAATGAACTATGTCATACGTCTATTTTCTTAACAAAAATCTTGGCAGCTACAGGGAGGAGCTTCTTTAGAGACTAGTGGTGAGTGCTCCTGGTGAATGTGATACAGCCAGGCAGCACAGAATCTGCAGGACAGATTTTGTTATTTCAGAGAGGCAGATGGAGTACTAATGCAGATCCATTAATGCAACAGTCTAGGTTTTGTTAGTTACCTTTGTTTCTAGGTGTGAGGGAAGAGAGGCTGTTACTGTATGTGTATATACACAACTTTCTACCAAATGTGACCTTTTTTAAGGTTTTCTTTTTGCATTTGTTCTTCCTGGACAGGAGAAGAATTGCAGCCATGAAGTGACAGTGGTTCTCTTTTCAAGAACATTTTATGAAGCAAAATCTATAGGTATGCAAATCCTCTGTTTTCATGTTTCCATTTTTAAACCTATCTTGTCTCTTGAAAGTTGGCCACAGGCTGATATGGACTTTCTCTTTTTTTAATTTTTAATTGCCATGTTTGAAATACTCTCTATCAAGCACAGTAGGTACACAGGCATTGTTATCAAAGTACTGCAGTGAAAACCTTACATAGAAGAAGGTTTCAGATTTTCCTCATCATACTCAAGCTGTCATATTGGTTTAAAAGCAGTTTTTGTATTGTATAGGAGGTCTGATATTTCTCCAAGTATTTTGTTTATCTGTTTGCTTACTGGGGGCTTTTTTGGGTGTTTTGTTTATTTTTAATGGCAATAACAGCTTGCTGGAAAAGATGAGTCATTTCTATACAAGAGCGTGAGATAACATGTGCTTTTCCTTCCATCTCAGATGAGTTTCCTGAAACACATCGTGCATCAATTCGGCAGGACCATGAGGGAAGATTTTATGAAGATTTTTACAAGTATGTTTTTCTCTCAGTTCTTTTCACCTCTTGTCCCACAGTGTATCTGCAACCCAATACACCCTTTTGTGTATTTCTTTATAGTTTGCTCATCCCTCCTCACCTCCCCTCACAGCTTCCTTTCAAGGGCCTCATCAGGTTGTGTTTTTTCTAGAGTTGTTGTTCAGAATGAGAGGCGGGAAGAGTGGACCTCCTTGCTTGTGACCATTAAAAAGCTTTTCATCCAGTATCCTGTGTTGGTACGACTCGAGCAAGCAGGTACAAGAATCCTCCTTTCCCTGCTTTTATCCCTTGCTCTCTTTTTTTTTTTTTTAGTTACTTTTTTTAGCTTGTCAATAAACTATCCAGTTTCGGTTGGAGTCTGGTGTCCTGCTACTTAGTGCTCTCCTAGCTGTGTGCAATTTGCCTCAGTCTTCCTGTGGAACTTAAAAACATCACTTTACCTGTAATTTTTGAACTAATAATATTTTGTGCAGACATATTTTTCTGTGGGTTTTTTATTATATAAAGCTAGTATAAGGAATGATGATTTTTTTTCCCTTCTGACTGCTTTTCCAGAGGGCTTTCCTCCGGGTTACAATTCTACCTCAGCACAAGGGAACTACCTGGAGGCGATAAATCTTTCATTCAATGGTAAGCTACGAGCAATAGGTAAAAATATACAGTGGAAAAAGCATTAAAGCAGCTGCCAGCAAATGGCTGTGGCCTTCTGTTACTTTTTCTGTAATACTGTGAAGAGAAGGGGAATATTAGGTGGACACCTGTTGCATTTTATTTTCTTTTTGCCGGGGTCAGGATTAAATGCATGGGACAGTATTTCTTGTAGACTGTTTATTAATTCTTATCTATATTGCAGTCTCACAAACCATGAGTTCTACAGCACTTCAAGCTAACAAACTAAAAATGGAGCCCCATCTCTCTCCCTACAAGGCCTTTTAAGGATAAACTGTCCAATTAGGAAATGACACCTTAATTATTTTTACTTTTAACCCAATAACCAACTACCCATGGCCCGCAATGCAGACTTTTCTATCCAATTATAAAATACCACCCAGAGCCGTGAGGAAGAACATGAATAAGGACTGGCCTCTGCCCTAAATCCTCCATCTTGCTTTATATATATAGTAATATATTCTAAGACATTTAACTCTTAAGTTTTCACCATGTGATATCACACACTTCTATCCAAACCACACATCCATAATCCCAGTGCTGTCACTCAGTTTTGGAAGCCTCCTCCATAGCCTCAGGTCAAATGCAGAGTTTGCTTGGGGGTCAGTGCCTGTCAGCACAGAAAGTGTGAAATTCTCAGTGCCCGGGGTTCCAGCAGTCACCTGCCTTGCTCTGAAAAGAAACCTCCAGGGCCTTTTGAAAGCGTTCCTGGTTCTGTCTGGCAGTGTTTGACAAGCATTACATCAACCGCAACTTCGACCGCACGGGGCAGATGTCGGTGGTGATCACCCCCGGCGTGGGCGTGTTCGAGGTGGATCGGCTCCTCATGATCCTCACCAAGCAGCGCATGATTGACAATGGTAAACAACTGCCTGCAGCTCTCTGGGGGCAGACAGGGGTTCGGGAGAGATCCAACTGCTTCTGGCTGTGGAAAAGTATCTACTGTGAGCTCTGTGCTCTGGGAGGAAGGGTTACAGCTGCAGGATTTGTGTCTGCACTTCATATTGAAATGAACAGGTTTGCAGAGTACTTACAGGCATTCAGTTTCTTTTGTTTGTGATAGAGAGCTTTACCTGTCTGTGCAAACCTTTCTCTTAAAGAATAATCTTGCATGAATTGCATTAGTGTAGAAAAATCATTTCTTACATCCCCACAGGGGTACTGTTGGTTTGTAACCATACGTGGGACCATTAACTACCATTTTCAGTATTATTGCCTCTTATAATATGATGTGAATACATACTGGGTCTTCAAACAGATGATCTGTTTTGTGTTAGTATATCAGTGCTGCTTGGTCACCAGCTGAATTCTCCTGTTGCCTGTTTACAGGGATTGGTGTGGATTTGGTGTGCATGGGAGAGCAGCCCTTGCATGCTGTACCACTCTTTAAGGTAAGGCTGCTTTCCCTTCTCTCCGTTCCTGCTACAAACATTACTCATCTTGTGACTGGCTGGGAGTTTGGGGACTGGCTGTTAATTGCTTCTGAATTACTCTTCCAGCTCCATAATCGCTGTGGCCCTGGTGACTCACGCATGGGTGATGACTACAATATCCCACACTGGATAAATCATAGGTAGGTGAATTCTATCAGCTTTTGCTAAACAGTTCTGCTTTGCTTTGCTCTTTGTAATCTCTTAAATTCTCTTTCTTCTTTCACTGTTTATGTCCTCTGCTTTCCTTGTGAAGCAAAGGAAATATTACATTACTCTTGCAGAACTCTGGGCATTAATGCAGCCTAACAGAAATGAGAGTTTTCAAACAGCTGGTGTGAATCACTACAGTTGTGTAAATCAAAATGGTATGGTGGAAGTGGATGTCTTTCTGTAGAAAGAGAAAATGAACTGGACAATGCAGGTGTTAAGCACATTAAGAAGTGTCTAGGCTGAGGCTGTACAAGTATCAAAGTCTGCCCTGGCTTTAGGCAAAAAGTAGCTTCTCCCAACCATCCCTCAGTGTTTTCCATACTTTTTTATGCACGGGAAGGTATCCCATTTTCTGTATCCAATACAGAACTCAGGTTCCTGGTCTGTTTACTTTGTAGCAAACCAACTGTGTTGAGTTCTTGAAGCCACACTTTGTTTTTTTCTTCCAGTTTCTACACATCCAAAAGTCAACTCCTGTGTAACAGCTTCACTCCACGGATCAAGCTGGCAGGAAGGAAGGTGGGAATCTTTCTGATTTATATTTTCTTACTAATTTGTCAGATTCCTCTTTTCAGTCAAACATCACAAGTATTCCAACAGTTGGAACTAAGTTTCTGTGTTAAAAAGGCTGTGAAAGCAAAGCTGCAAGGTTCTAGGGATTGTGAATGAGGGACTAGTTTGTAGGTCTTTCTACATAAAACTGGGTGGGAAATGTTTTAGGCACCATAAAAATTAGTTTCATTCTGTAATGAAGAACTCTATGGGGAGGAAGAAAGGTGTTGAGCATTGTGTTTTTCACACAGGTTTGTGATCAAGTATCAATATTTAATATTTCTGAAGTTGTCTGGCTGCCTCACTGAGTCAGCAAGCTGAACTTTTTCTGCTTGGTCACACTGGGGATGTTTCCTTAGAACATGCTGACTGATTCCCTTCCCTCTGTCTTCTGTTGCTCTCTCTTCTTTTCTTTCTTGTTTTTTTTCTATCACTGCATGCTTCTTTTGTTGGACCCTCCAGCCGCTGACGGAGAAAGCAAAAAACACTCGTGATGCCTGTGAGTAATTCTGTTCTGGAATGATCTGTCCCACTGACTCCCAGACTAACAAACAGCTGCAGTAAGACAATGACACTTCAGCACAAGGAAAGGACAATTGTTACAGAAAACCATCAAACCTGTATTTGATACTCAGGATGCTAATGTGCATGTGCCAGTTGTTTTCTTGGCAATCATTCATGTAGTGTTTAGGATGTATGGGGGGAAAGACAAAATCAGCCAGCCTGATTCAGAGGCACCGACTTTATAATTGAGCTGCTCCAGCTGCTCTGCTCATGACACTTTGGGATTTCTTTTGGAGTAAATACTTTCCTTAGGGGTGAGAGGTGGATACTCTGACTTGCTGATCTCAAACATTCTCGAGAGAGGTTCCAGTGCTGTCTGATTTTTATTTCAGCATTAGGAGCTCCAAAGGATGCTGAGAATGCCTTGCCTATCCAGGTAGATTATGATGGCTATGATGCCCAGGTGTTCCGACTGCCAGGCCCATCCAGAGCCCAGCGCTGTAGCACTTTCAGGTGAGAGGTTTGGGAGTGCACTGCTTCTGGAGTTATGTGTGCCATGTTATGTGTGCTTGATACGTGAAATACTTGGAGAAATACAGGGAGAATTATCTCCACACAGCTGAAAAAAAAGCTTCATCTGTACCTGGTCTTCATGACTGGTTGTCTTGTGTTTTACTTCTAAAATAGTGGGTGGGGTCTAGGAAAAGGCATAAATATATTTTTTTCTTAAATCTTTAATTTTGTTTGAAGTGGAATAAAGCTAGTCTTCCTAGCAGATTCTGCAAGGGGGTTAACAAAGTATTTGCACATTACACTTGCACAGGGTTGTAGAAATAGATTGTTTGATGCACTGCTTAGTAACTGGTGAACAGAGTGGTGAGGAATCCTCCCTGAAAATGAGGCCTGTCTGAATGAGAGAAGAGGCAGAAAAGCTGGGTTCTCAGCTATTGCATGTCCTTTTGTCTGAGGAGAAAGGCTGATTATTCTCATGCTCTGGCCACATTCACTGAATAAACTATACTTTTCAGAAATACGGGGTTGACAAGCTTGTATTGAAGTACTTTTTTTACTTTGCATCTTTCAGTAGTATTGCCTAACTCAGAGCATGTGGACTCACTTGTTAATATGTTAATTTGAGTAGCCTGTAGGAACCAATGCTGACAGATGCCAGCAAAATTTAAATAGTTCATAATTCCAAGCAGTTTCCCTACAGCTACATGTTCCTGGCACTGTAGGCTGAGCTCTGGTATCTACTAGGCCACGTCTCTACCAGCTTGGTGTGGTGTCTGCAGGATTGCAGAGGGAGTTGAGCAGGCCCTTTCACAGCCCTTGTGCTGGAAGCACTGCAGCGTTCTTGTTGTGTTGTGTGATGCACAGAAGTATAAATTACCCCATCAGTCAAAAACGATAGCGGTGGCTTCCCTGTAATGCTCTTCTCGAGTTCCCCTGCTGGGCATCGAGTCTTTGGCATGCCTTGGGCCTGTTCCAGCCCCTGATGAGCTGGCATGGGTCTCTGTTTCC
The DNA here is from genome assembly GCA_013389925.1 of Aegithalos caudatus. NCBI lineage: Eukaryota > Metazoa > Chordata > Aves > Passeriformes > Aegithalidae > Aegithalos > Aegithalos caudatus. The sequence goes on from WEIU01003067.1 coordinate 123,335, forward strand.
TTCTGTGGCGTGGCTGCGGGCAGGTCAGTGCGGGAGCGGGAAAGCCGCACGAGGAAGAGCTCCAGCTCGTACGACGTCTCGTGCAGCCCCTCGCTGCAGAGCCGCGCGCTGCCCCCCGAGGAGGTGAGGAGCCAGGCTTCTGACGACAGCTCCCTGGGCAAGATCTCCAACATCCTCATGATCCCGCGGCCTCACCTGCACCAGTGTGAAGTCAGCAGCTCCTTGGGCTATACCAGCACCAGAGGTCAGCCTGGGCCGCGTGGGGAGGCGGGGGGAGGTTTGCGTTGGCCGCTGCCAGGCCAGTGCGGTGGAGGTGCTGCCTGTGTTGGCACTCGTGGTACGGCTTTGCCACAGCTGCAGCTGGGTGTGTGTTCTTCCTTTGTCATCCTTGTCCAATTCCATTGCTTTATTTTTATGGCTTGTCCTAAATAGAAGTGTCCTGACACTGATTTGCTCTTCTCCCTTGCCTATTGCCTTCTTTAGTACTTGACTATTCTCCTGTGCCTGCCTGCCAGTGTGGACATACACTAGGAACTTGTATTATCCAGGTCACCTATAATCTGTCAAATGAGAACTGGCCTTAGCAGTGAGCCCTGGGGGACCCTGCTTATAACATCTCTCTGTGGGGATTTGTTGTCATTAAGACTCACTTTCTAGATCCTTCCTTTTGACAATGTACTGCTGAGCTGTCTCAGTGTGTTAGCAGTGTTGGCACTCCTCTTTTCTTCTTTTCCAATTCAATTTTTTTCTCAGGCAACATGCAGTATCTTCCACAAACCCAGCTTATTTCTAGGCAAATTGTATTCCTCCTGCAACTGCTTCATCTTCTATAAAATTCTATCCCTGAAGGCTCTTCATGACTTTTTCATGCTGTGCTGTATGACACTTGGTACCATATTTATCCTGTCACAGGAATTGCAGTTACTGGTGTGGGGCAGCTCTCACACAGTGTACTTGACATCACATCTGCCATTCGTGTTTTCCCCTTCTGTCACTTAATACAACTCTTTTCTTTCTTTGGTATTTCTGTTACTCCTGTAGTTTGAAGGATAGCTGTGTGACCCAGCTGAAGGTGTTCAGCAGGATGGGGATTTGTGTGGATTAGGACTAGGGAGGGAAGAGTCAAACTGAGGATTTTCATATGTTGCATTTGGCAATATAGAATGATAAGCGAGGTCCTTCCTGCTCTTTGGGATTTCCAGTTGTTGGGCAGAGTAATTGTTACATATCCATCTAAATATATTTTTCTCTCCTATTTCTAAGTAACTGCACTTCTGTTCTACACTGAATAATGACAACTAACTGGTATCTTGTGGAGATCATGTCCCATGTCATCTGGGAGTAATCCCTGATTTCAGTGCTCAGATCTGAGTGTCACAGAAAAGGCTCGTGTACAAGGCTCAGCTGTGGCTTCTACTGTGTCTTTGGTACTCATCCTGAAGTTTCTGTTATGTCAGTCTTTTGATTTCTCAAGAATTCTCAAAGGTCTGAGTAATTCCTCATAATTGGCTTAGCAAGTGATTTCTTTATGGAATAACTCAGTAGAAGTTTACGGTTTACAGCAGTTCTGTAGTGGCAGACGGAGTAATGCTTTTTGCTGGGTTTCTTGTTTACATTGTAACTTCCAGGCTGGATAGGAATTGCTTTCAGCTTCTCTGCCCGCTTATTTCTTACTTCTCCTTATTTCCCCTATACCCCTGAGCAGCTAATTCTCTTGTGCATGGCTCCCGCAGTACCTCACGCCGGCTGGGTTGTGTTTTGTAGATTTCCTCGAGAACATGCTGGAGTCTCAGCAGCGCGACTCCAGCGCTCCGGGGCGGTTCCACGTGGGCAGCGCCGAGTCCCTGCTGCACGTGCGGCCGGGCGGGTACGCGCCCCAGCGCGCCCTCATCAACCCCTTCGCCCCGTCCCGCATGCCCATGAAGCTGACGTCCAACCGCAGGCGCTGGATGCACACCTTCCCCGTGGGTGAGCTGCCTCACAAAGGCCAGGATTAGCACAACAACAGAGCAGTGAGGAGAACTCGGGGTTAAAGTGCTCTGCAACGTTTTGTATGCAAATGAGCGTGCAGGCCTGAGCAATCCCCTTTGGGCAAACACCTCTGTTCGAAAATGAGCAGCAACAGGTACAGAACAATTGCCTGTTGAAGGGAATTGGAACTGCAAATTGGGTTGATTTTTCTGATGCTGAATTGTTTGTGGAATTGTTTAATGTTTAAGTAAGTGCTTAATTGTTTAATGCCCTGCAAGTAAGCCCTCCAAAATGTTTTAAAAAGTATTTTGTGTCACTTGCTTCAGAGGAGATGGCAGAGGTTCAAGGCTTTGAAGATTCTGTGAACGTGCTTTCTGTTAGCATGTCTGTTAGCTCTCATTGCCTAAGCTGTTGGCAAAAGAAGGGTATAAGCAACTGAGGAATCGGTGCAGATGTGGTGACCAATGATCCAATTGTAACTGTGTAGGTCCCTCAGGAGAAGCTATCCAGATCCACCATCAAACCCGGCAGAATATGGCAGAAATGCAGGGCAGTGGGCAGCAGGATTTGACACATTCCTCTGCGGAGCTGCTGGAGCTGGCTTACCATGAGGCCACTGGCAGGTGAGCCATTTGCTCAGTCTTGAATGTTGGGTTTACAGACCATGAAATCAGATCTGGAGATAACCAGTGAAGCTTTAGTTGTCTCCTGAGGAGATGCTGGTTCTTTGCTGTCCTGCAAAGGCCGTGCTTTGGTGATTGCTGGAGGCAAAGAACAAACAGTATGGACAGATATGGAATGCTGTCACAGCCTTCTCTGGGCTGCCCTTGCCTTCCATCTCTGCCACCATCAGTGAGGGAAGAGCTTGGTTCCAGCCCGGCTGAGGCAGAGGGGCTGAGGGTTTGTTGTTACATCTGCTAACTGCAGGGAGTGGCCCGAGTGAGGAAGGTTGTACAAAACAGCTGCTTTGTTTCTCTGCAGACACGTCAGCTCTCGGCATCCAGGGGATGGTGGCTCCTTCCTGAGCTTCGGCGGGGCAGAGGAGTTCGGGAACGGGCTGGGGGCCGGCCCCGGCGCAGGTACCGGGCGGGGCGGGGCCGTGGCTGCGCTCAGGGGATGGGCAGGACACGGAACAGGGCGGGATGGGCACCGCAAAGCAGCGAGAGTCAGGAATGGGAAAACAGATCTGTTAGGGCACTTGGACTTTCTAGTGTATGCTAGTACTTTGGGTTGCTTTGTTGGTTTTAGTTTGGTTTGGTTTAATATGTCTCTGCTTCTCTAGGTGTGCCTTATAAGGTTTTTTACAGAAAGATGCTCATTGTTTACTGATAATAAACTCTCAGGCAGTAACTGAGTTCCATAATACCAAAGCAATGATGTCCAGACACAAAAAATAACTAAATATGCACTGGTGTTTAGGAGCCTTTTTTGTTTTTCGTGGTAGGGTTGCCTTAAGCTGTTATCCTTTAGAGAGGTGTGTCTGTACTTTCACTTGAAGATTACCTCTACCTTCCTTAACTTACCCAGACACCCAAATTAGTGGGAATTCTCAACATTTTTCAGCCCTGTAAATGGAACAACATGCATGTGAACATGCATTCTGCTGTGTTGTCTGGTTTTTTGGGACCTACCCTCTGCATTTGTGGATACGCATTTTAGCTAGGCACATGGAAAAAAATTGGACTTTAGGGTTACAGCATTCAAGACTTGTTCTTTTCTCAAAACCAATGTAAAGATTAAAAAAAAAAAATCCCTTCGGAATTACATTGGATTAAGGCAATTTTGTTTTGCCATATGCTTTGCAGAGCCATAAAGAAGTTAGCAGACTTAATTTTCTTGTGCCTCATCTTGTATTCACATAGTCACATTAAAATTATTTTCTGTTGTTTCCTTCTGTGAATTTCATCTGATTACATTTAATTTTCTTGCTTTGCATTTTTAGTATTTTCTGGCTTCCAGATAGGCTCTGTTTGTTTTTGCAATTGCTGAACTGCATTTCAGCTGGATACAGTTTGCACAGTGGAAATGCAGAACATGTCCTGGCAATAAACATGCTTGCATTTTACAGAATTTCTTTGTGTCTGGAGACCCTCACCCATCTGTAGGGGCCACACCGGGTGCTCAGTGATTGGGCTGAGTGTTCTCCCTTCTGGTTTAAGTCACCTATGAAATGAAGCAGTTTGGGGGGGAATTGTGGGTTTTTCTGAATTCCCAAAAATGCTCTTTCTTATTGAGTCTGGTTCTCCTCTGCTGCCCGCAGCGTGGTTTGGTGCAGCACGGGTTTCAGAGTGAGAAATGAGCCCATCTCTTTCCCTGGGCTCCGGGATGTTGTCGCTGTTGCCCCGCAGATGGAGGCGGTGGCTCAGACGAGTGAGTCCCGTTGCAGTTCCCGGTGTGGATGGCAGATGGCAGGAGGAGCTGCTGGAAGGTGAATGCCAGGCAGAGCTGCCCCTGCCGCTTACTGCCATCCCCACGGAGCACACAGCCACCATTTATCTTACACGGAACAGCTACAGTATTGAGGGAAATCTCCTGGGTAAATCTACCTATGATAGTTATAAACAATAGTTCCTTTTAAATGCTTGGAGGCTTACTGAAATTTTTATTTTGATAAATGGCTTTGAAGACAGCAGTTCTTCTGTCTGCTCAGCAGCTCTTTTTGTCTCGTGTGGCACACCAGCTTTTTATACGAGTTTATAGCATCTACTTTTCAAGATGTTTCACCGTTTTGGGGAGGAGGGATTTGTTTGATTTTTGAGTTACTGAGCACTTCTAGTGAGATGTTCAAGTTTGATCCAAGATGTATTTTTTCCTCATTAATTGCCTTAGTGTTTTTTTTCTAGAACCGTGCAGAACCCTGAGATTTTCCATGCAGAGAAATTCTGTATCTTAAAATATCAGCACGCTTTTGATTTATTTTTATTTGAAATTCAAGAGAAATGCATAATTACTTAAAATAAAACATTTCTTTCTTGTAGGGGTAAACCTCAAAACTCAGAACAAGGATTCCTTGGAAGATGCTGTCTCTAATTCACCAGATCCAAGTAAGCAGGAGAAAGGTTTGGAAGAAAGTTTGCACAGGTGGGAAGATGGGGAGGGAAAGGGCATGTACATATATAGAGGCATCAGGAGGTGGTAGGCAAGAAACTGAGGAGCCTCCTTGGCTTTTGGCAGTGGTTTATTTTGGCCTGCAGTAATTTGCAGGATCTGCCTGTACTGTCTCCCTGTGATTGCAGTTCCATAGCTCTTAAGAACATGTGAAGCTGTTTGTTGTGTTACAGCTGAAATCCTTTCCTTACCAGACACTATTATGCAAAAAGCTAAAGCTGCTGAACTCGTATCTGCCTCTCAGTATGAAAAGTGTGTTTGGTACCAGCTTGTTGAAGTAGAATTAGAACAGTCAGTTTCTGAATTTGGTACCATGTACTGAGAAATATCTGCCTTCACTTCCTAGGGAAACAAGTGTGTCACTGCTTAAGAAAGCATTTTCTTTGTAGCAGTCTGTCCTGTATTACTTTCTTGAGCAGTGTTCCTGCCATTGGTGTTAATACTTTTATAGTAAAATAAGTTTCTGTCTGTAGGATCTCTGTGACAGGAAGTTAAGCATCAGTAGTGATACAGATTGTTTGAATTGGGTCAGAATGTAATGCAGTGGTCAGCTGATGATTTGGTATAATCTAGTTAGCTTTACCTTTTTAATGTCTAGTTTTACATCCATGTAATCTCAAAACTGCAGCATAACTAGGAAAGGGTGTGGGAAAGATTACTTTCCAAGTTACTATTTTTCTGGTCTTCCCACCCCTCTGGGTAGATCTTCTGTTTTTATAACTATGAAATACTTCCTTTTCTGCTGTTGTACTATTCCAGAAAGAGGCTGGTCTGTCATTCTTTCTCTCCTCCTCTCCAGCTCCTTCTGCAGTTATCTAGGATGCAAAACTGGTCTGATTTTCTTGTTCAGACTTGGAATGTTGATCTGTTTATTAATAATCAGTAACTGCACCTGACTTGCTGTAATTTTGGAAGAGCAGTGGCTATGTCAGCTCTAGCTTTCAATCAAGAGGAAATTAAATGTATTAACTTTGAATGCCTTTTGCATGATGGGATTGAATCAGCATGTGCACTGCATTAACAAACTCTGTCTCTTTCTCTCCCTCCCTTCTTTCCCATCCTCTTTTCTTCTTCCCTTCCCATTCCACGCCCCTTTTTGTCCCCGTCACTTTACGCCAACTCTCATTCTCTTTAACTCTCCTCTTGGTGCCCTCCCTCCCTCCTGCTGTGCCCGTTTCTCCACGGTGCCCCCCGTGCCCCCGTGTGCCCCCGTGCCCCGACGAGGCAGTTCTGACGCTGTCTGCTCCCCCCATAGTGCCAGGCTTCTGTTGTACAGTTGGAGTGGACTGGAAATCCCTCACCACCCCCGCCTGCCTCCCCCTCACCACCGATTACTTCCCCGACCGCCAGAGCCTGCAGAACGATTACACCGAGGGCTGCTACGACCTCCTGCCAGAGGCTGACATGGACAGGTTTGGCCAGCACCTCCTCTCTGCAGTCCTGTGCCTAAGGAGCAGGGGATGGAAGAGGATCCCTGCAGTCTGTACAAGGGAGTGATGGATCGCTGACACAGCGGCACAATACTTAGATTTTTCTTTTTTTCCCATTGATAGCTTTGGACCTTTTTTGATTTTTCCCACCTGACGGTATGGTGTGCTCCGTAGATTTTATGTTAGAAATTGTTGGATCGAGATTTTTATATCTCTTTTTGTTGTTTTGATCAAAATATTCGACCTCAAGATATTGTCTCTGTTAATCTACTTTCTAGCAAGTGTTTTGGAAACACTAAATGAGCAAATGCATGTGGACACAGTATTTGAGATGCTTATCCTCACTCTAAAGGATGTTTAGTTTAAAGAATTTTGTTGGAAAACAGTGCTAGTTGGACAAATAGAGCTTCTCTGCTTGTCTCAGAGGTCTCTGGTAACTATTCTTTAATAGAGTTAGTTTGTTGTTTTGTTTTATTATTTTTTTTTTAACTGAAGCAATCTCATTATCTTAAACTTTTTTCAGTCTTTCCATAACTTGTAAGACATCAAAAGGACCTGCTTCTGTTGCTGCTTTATGGGAACACAAAAGTATTAGTCAGGGTGATTGAAATACATAGGAGGTAATAGGATTAATGAAAAAACACCTGAAAGAAATGTCAGTAGGAAGGCAAAGTTCAGAGCAGGAGCTGCACTGAGATCAGTGTGTCCTTGCATCCCTCCCTGCTCTCCTCTGTGGGAGAGGCTGGAGCATTGCTGCCCACTGGCATTCTGAGCTCTCCTGAACATGTACACGCTGCACTGAGGCTGCCTGCAAAGTGCTGAAAAAGTCATCTTTGGGGAATTTCTTGTTTCACAGCTGCCCTAGGAGATTTGTTACTAGTAGCCAAAGTGCTTTCAAAGGCAGCAGTAAATATTGCCAGTCAGTTAATTGCCCTGTGTCAAAAGGTGCCCCTTTCCCTCCTGCTCCCACAGGCAGGTGTTCCCAGGCACGGGGCTCCAGGGCCCAGAGCAGAGCTAAGAATAGCTGTGTGGTCAGCTTCCTTATTCTAGTCTGTTAACCTTTGTGTCCAGGAGGGATGAGGAGGGAGTGCAGATGACAGCCCAGCAGGTGTTTGAGGAGTTCATTTGTCAGCGTCTCATGCAAGGCTATCAGATCATTGTGCAATCCAAAGCACAGAAGCCGCCCCCAGCCGTGCCACCCCCGCTCAGCAGCAGTCCCCTGTACAGCAGAGGTGAGTGAGCTGGGCTTCACAAGTCAGGCTTTTCTCTTCTGCCAGTCCCAGTAACCTCCACTTAAGCACATCCACCAGCTGCTCACTGCTTTGTTGGCTGTTCTTTGGTGCTTCTGCCCAGGGGAGTTCTAGATGGGTGGTGTATGAATCCCAAGTGCTCTTCTTGGCTTATATTGTCAGCAAATCTTAACTGTAAGAGCAAAACGCTCCTTGTGCAACTGCTCCCTAAAAATGTGGCCTGAAAGATGGATTTTTAGCTTATGCTGAGTTCAGAAGCTCACTTCTGGACTCCAGTTCTGGAGTCTCTTTCTATAGGCACAGTTTGTTATAAATTTGTTGACTGGGTACTGCAGTAAGCTGAAAGGGTTTTGCTTTTTACAACTAGGTCTTGTGTCAAGAAATAGACCTGAGGAGGAGGATCAGTACTGGCTGAGCATGGGCCGTACTTTCCACAAAGTCACCTTAAAAGACAAAATAATTACTGTGACTCGGTACCTGCCAAAGTGAGTATCTCCCTGCTTGAGCAGTTTGCTGTTGGTGTTCAGATGAACATTCTTCTCCAGCTCTGTACTTGCTTGAAAGAACACCTTCTTTCTTTTTAGAAGGAGAAGCACCAGTATCAATAATACTGAAATTAATGCTTGTACTTGATCTTTTAGGTATCCATATGAATCTGCTCAGATAAACTACACCTACAGCTTGTGCCCCTCACACTCTGACTCTGAATTTGTCTCTTGCTGGGTAGAATTTTCCCATGAGAGACTAGAAGAGTACAAGTGGAATTACTTGGATCAGTATATCTGCTCTGCTGGCTCAGAGGATTTCAGGTGAGAGCTCCTTTTCCATCCAGACTGTTCTGTGTCCTAATTGCCTCTTTTCCTTTCTGACCTAAAATTTCACCATCAAGTTCAACCCAGGAATGCTCAGTGCTCCAGGGAGAATATCTGGCCTGCTTTCACTGTCAGCTCCCAGCAGCTGTTGCCTTGTGGGAACCTTGCTCTGTGTTGCTGCTGCGTTATCTGACCTTTGATACAGACTCCTGGTCTCAAAATTCAGCATGAACTTCTTTTTTCCTCTGCTACAAATGCAAAGATATAGGATGGCATTTTGTACCACACAGATGCTTTTCTTGGCTTCTTACTGATTTCTGGATCTGACTCAAAACTTCCATTTATTTTGAAGCTGTTGCGGGTTTGCTCAAGTGCTGGGCTTGACTGCAGTCCTACTCCTAAGCTGTGGAGCAAGTGCTTACCAGAAATGTGGAATATCTCCACTGGTATCAATAGCTTTTTTGATATCTTCTCTCCACACAACCAGTCTTTATCATCTTTTCTTTTCAGGTCTCAGTCAAAATACCTCCTACGCTAATGTGCACCTTGAAAATTCCTTTTTACTTGCATATTTTTAGAGAGAAAAGCTTTTGGAGCCTGTCTTTTACAGAAGAGAAAGCATATCTCTGTGTGTGAGAGCGTGAGGATAGCTTTGTTGCCAGTGATATTCAAATCGCTGACCATTCCTTTGCACGGGTGCTCGTTGTGCCTCAGGGATAGCAGCGAGGCTGTCGCTGCACACACTGGGACGTGCAGCAGGTGGATTTATACTTCAGATTCTGGAAAACCCTTCCCAGCCAAGTGCTGAGCTCTGTCCTGCCTTCCCGCAGCCTGATCGAGTCCCTGAAGTTCTGGAGGACGCGGTTCCTGCTGCTGCCCGCCTGCATCAGCGCCACCAAGCGCATCATGGAGGGGGAGGCGCACTGCGACGTGTACGGGGACAAGCCGCGCTCGGACGAGGAGGAGTGGCAGCTCCTCGATGGCTTCATCCGCTTCGTGGAGGGCCTGAACCGCATCCGCCGCCGCCACCGCTCCGATCGGATGATCCGAGTGAGTCCCGGCCCCCCGGGGCTGGGCGTGAGCCGAGCCGCTAATGAGGCGTTAATGAGGCGTTAATGAGTCCATGGCGCGCGGTGTCCCTGTCCCCCGGCCCTACAGGACGCTGCTGACCCCAGTGCTGTGTCAGCCTTCACACGGTGGGGCTTGGGAACGGCTGCAAGGAAATTTCCCTGGAATGAACAACCAGGCTCAGGACGGTTCTTGCTCAGGGACGAGCCAGGCTCTCCTGCACTATCCTGGCCTGGCGCTGCTCTGTTTTATACCGTGGCCGGTCTGTTCTTACCCACGGGCCTCCTCTGTGCAGGTGTGCCCTGCTTTGTGCTGCAGGTGGGCTTAGCCTGGGTGCACCGCTCTGCCTTGTGAGCAGACAGTTCATCCAGAGGGGCCTGAGGTAAAGCTGGTCACTTCTGGGTTAACCTGCATTGCTTCTGTGCTGCAGATTCAGGAGAAGGAATGGGAAAAGAGAAACACGTGAGTGAACTTTTTGGTAAACAGTAGTTTCAAGAGGCTGAAGAGAAACTGACTAATATATATTAAATCCTGTTCCCGTTCTCACAGTAAATGGGGTAATTTATTTTGAAGCAAATTCACCTTTTCCAGAATAACAAACATTTATTTTCAGAATATCATCCACACAAGACATTAGGCTATTCCACTTCTTGTGTACCGATGGTTTGACTCCCTTTTTCAAGTGTGCTTAATAAAGCCCTGCTGACATGGGGCGTTGTGTTCTTCTTACTAGTAGTTAAGTCTAACTTGACTAAGTCTGTGCTTCCATTTTTCCTTTGTTAGAAAGGGTCTGCCATGAAAGGCTTGCAGCTTGCTGGTCCCATTCCCACTCATTCTCTGGAGCAGTCTGGGCCTCCCATTGGGAAAAAAGGAACGTCAGCACTGTCAGCTCTGCTGCAGATGGAAGCCAGTCAGAAGTGAGTCTCTACAGGCTGTGGGAAGAGCCTAGAACATCCTGCATGTTGCACCTGGGCTGGCTAAAGCACACTTGGGGAGCTTTGCCTCATGTGGTGTTAAATACATATGAGATTAATATTTTTAATGCTAAATTAGTGTTACACATGCATAATTAAACAGAGTTCAAGGGTGCACGTTTGTGGGGGTATAAGGTACTCATGGAATGTTAGATCTGTGCCTCAGTGTGTGGGAAAGCAAGTATCTGATAATACAGCAGTACCCCTCTGCAACAGTTGCCTTTGGGGGAAGCTGACACAAAGTATGTTTGAATAAACTCTGTATTCCTTCCTTTTCTCTTAGGACCCTGGGGGAGCAGCAAGCAGCCATGCTTTCTGGGAAGAGCTCTGGCCAGCCTTCAGAGAGTGGGAACATTGCTATCACACCCACCTATATGGACAGCCCTCGGAAGGTAAGGACTTCTGGGCTTGCTTTAGCTGCTGTTTCTACATAAGAATACCTCAAGTAACCAAAGATTATTTCTCTGAGCTCTTGGCTACATCATACCACATCTTATTCTCTAATCCAGTAAGGACTGGTCCTGTACTGGCCTTTGTGTGCAAGGGCAGAGGAATTCAATTCTCTAAGTGTGACAGTGATATGGAATCCCTGGGATGCCACCTCAGCATTTTGCTGATCTAAGTGCTGTTTTGGCAATTAGTGCATTTCCTCTGCTGGTAGCACATTTGATTTCAGTCATGGCTTGGCTGTTGGGTGTAGCAGTACAGTGCTGTGTGCATCTGTGTGCAGGCTGTCTTGGAGAGCAAAATCAGCCTCTAGATTGTGACTGTGTGAACACTGAGTGGGATTTTAACAGCAGGAACTTGCGTCTCTTGCCTCTGTTTAGAGGAGGGGGAGTGTTCCTGAGAAGTGATTTAGATGTCATTCCTTCACTGGCTGGACTCCAGGCTGGAGAAAGTGATCTTCCTGGAGCTGTCTTGAGACACTTAAAGACAAGAATGTGCTCTCCCTCAGCCTTTCTGTCATCTGTCCTGTGAGACCCAGGAGAGCAGGAACTCTGCCTCCAGGTCCAACCAGAAATATTTGATTATTTTTCTGTGTTTTGACATGAAGGTCTTTCAACAGAAGTAACAAGGAATTGAATAGAGGACTTAAATGTGACCTGTCTTTGGTTTCAACAGTTCAAATATTGCAAAGAAAGTGTTCTCAGATTCACCACTCCCAACCACTACTTTCAGCATTTTTCTCTAAGCATCCAATGTTTCTACATCCACTGGTTTGTGCCACCACCAGGAACAAGTATTGTGTTATCCTGGTGACCTAGGTATTGAAAGCTGAAGTGGTAGAGAGACTGTGATGATCTTACTGCTGGACACTTACTCACAGTAGTAGTGTTTGGAGAGCACAGATGAGAGTCTGGAGCAGGATGTGCTAGGCCTGGAAACAGCGAGTGCTCAGACTGACTTGAGCTGTGTGTGCAAACTTCCACATTGTAATTCAGGCTTTGCATGCTTCTCTTCCACCATTTTGGAAAGCCAGCTTCTCTCTTTAAATACAGAAATCTTGAATGTCCCTTTCTACCAGTAGAACTGGTGAAGAGTCCATGTGAGATATAGGAGAGAGGAATATTGTATCCAGTTGTTCTGCATGGCAGAGGGGGAAAAAGGCAAAGTGGGGATAAAGCAAAGTGGGCTTCCCTGGAGTGTGCTGGGACCAAATTAGCAGACTTTGTGCTGCCAGAAAATGCCATCATGAGTAATGTTCAAAGTAATGTTCAAAAGCCTCTCTGGAAGGCTGGCTGGAGACTCTGGAAGAGTGTGTTATTAGCTGAAGGCCTTTCATGCTGCAGCAGTAAACACTCCTGTAAATATTTACACACAGGGACTGGGAGATAAGCGGTTGGAATCTCCTAATTGATGGCTCATGTCTGTTGGAAAGATGCCAGTGGGCAGGCAGCATTCAGCAGTGTGTGCCTTGTGTCACAGCCCCTGCAGGGCTCCTCAGCATGGGGAGGTCTGGCTTTCCACACACTTGCAGCCAGAGAACTGACAAATTATCACAGCTGAGAGCTCTGCCAGCAGCCAAGGCAGCAAGTGCTTTTCTAGGATGCTCTTCAGTACTCCAAGTTATTCCAGACCAAAACTGAGCCACTGGCTTCACTTTGCTTTGTTTCAGAGTAGTCACTTCAGCCAGTTACTGGGCTGAAGTGTGGTTTTAACCCAGTGAGTTCACTTGATCCATATTCTGTTGGGGAAGCCTTTGCCCTTATGGATCCAGGGTGCTTGGCTCTGCCTCTGCACTATGTAGATTGCCAGCCATGTAACTCTGGCGTTGATTCTTTCCAGAAGATGTTTTATATGCACGTACCAAGGTAAGCATCATCTTAACTGCAGGCTAGACAAAAATATTTTGCCGAGGGAACAGAATAAAGAATTGCAAATAGGGAATGAAAATCTAGATGAGTTCCACTGCATTGTCTTATGTGATGAGAGAATCATGACACATCTTTGAATAGCAGCTGGGATGAATTCACCGGGGTTTGTAAGTAGGCAGGAACATAGCACAGGCAGTGTCTGTTTAATTTTGCATGAAGTATTAAACACAGTGTTGGAAGGATCTTTGTGATGAGTTTTTCTTCCCTTTCCTTTCCACCATACCAGACCTGTATTTAAGAGGAAGAGGGCACTTCCTGAAAAGAGCTCCTTTGCCTCTCCCTCTTTGTTTGAATGTCTAACAGATTAGAAAAAAAGCTTGTCCTTCTTTGGATAGTTGTCATTACACCTGTGGCTTCTGTATTTCAGTTTTGTATTTGGGATGGAAGCCCCCATACTTCAGAGCTCAAGACTTTCTCCTTTGAAGTATGGAGGGAAGGCTGCAGTTTCAATTGGCTTCCGATCAGTGTGGGTTTAAAAATTTTGAGAAAGCATCTGTGCCCAGGAAGAGCAATGTCTTGTAACAGAGAGAGAAAGTAAAGATGTGTATGTGAGTAATTCCTGATGCTGTGCATTCTGCTGCATCTGACCTTCTGGGTCTGGGATTTGCATTCTCCTCATACTTTCTCTCTGTGGTCATTTCATACTTGCACAACCTTGTATTTGCTTTTCTTCAACTCCTTGTTCCTGTTGCTGTTGCCATTAATGGGCCTACTTCCTCTGATGCCTTCAGGATGGGGCCTTCTTTATGGACTTTGTTCGCAGCCCACGCACAGCTTCCACCTTCTACTCCCAGGTTAGTTTGGAATGGGTTGTTGGCATCTCTGGCTTTTATACTGAGGTCATGGACAGCATTTGTGTCCAGCTTGCCACACTGGGAACCTGTGTTAGTTTCCAGATACTCTCTTTGAGAGTGAGATGTACAGCATTGTCAGGACAAAGTGGCAGATGCAACCATTTTTTTTCCACCACTGAATGTTTGTGCTGTGTTTTGGATGTTCATGTGCCCTGTTCACTGTCCTTTGCAGTACTGTCTTGTCAACTACTAAAGCTGCTCTTTTTGTTTTTCAGTAAGTGCTTGTTTTTCATCTTCCCTTGCTGAACAAAATGGCAACAGCTCACTTGTCTGGTTCTTGGCTAAATTTCTTCTGTGGTGTTTGATTGACAGCTGACTCTGGAGATATCCAAGTCAGACTGTGTCCTTGGATTCCTAAACAACTGAGGCTGAAAATGTATAGTATCATCTTGGTTTAAAAGAGTCCTTGTGACAGAAGTCATTGCTCCACTTGACACCAGTTAGGAATTAGCAGTAACACGGTGTGGCCATAGGAAATGCTGCCTGAAGTGAGCCCTGAGAAGGGACAAAGGCTGGCTGTGGGCACTGTAGAGTCGGCCCCGGGGCACCTGCTGGTTTTGGCTGCCCAAAAAGGGACATCGGCCATCAGAGATTTTTGAGATGTGAGGAATGGCATAAATAAAGGACTCCTGGCTGTGAGACCTAAGTCGAGCTACCAGCTTTGTGATTTTTAGCTGTGTATGTGCTGTGGCTTCATCACGGCAGAGCAGCCCCCATATTTACACCAGCCTGAGTTCGAGTTACTCTGCCGTTCGTGTTCTCTCCCCCACCTCTCCAGCTTTTATGTAATGTGCCTTTACTAAACCATACGTGTTAATGACAGATGGCAATTACAGCCTGTACTTAGCTGAATCCTTCAGCGTGCATGCTCTTTCTGAAATGATTTTATGTTAATTTTGTGAACTATTCAGTCTACCATTGGAATAGTGCGAGTGTTCCTGCGGGAGGAAAGTGTTCCTGTTGTCTTGGCGACACAGGTGTGGGTGGGTGTCAACCAGCCTTCTCATACTGCCCTGAGAAAGGAGGGAAGGAGATGAGCTGAATTTTTTTTTGGGCATTATGAAACTTGAATTCGTGTGATACACTTGCATATTTTTGAGAGCTGGACTTGAAACTATATTTGCTAAATGCTTACTACCTTCCCATAGTGATAAAGTGTCCTGTTCTGTCTATTGTGTGCTTATGATCAGAGTTATTCCCTTGGGTTGAACATGTCAGGTTTGGACTGGCGGTGCTGGTTTATCAGTAGTTCTCTCAACGCAGTCGTTACTGGGTTGGTGATCCTCATCTTTATTTGGGTCTGATTTTGTTGTTTGTCAAGAGCTCTGTAGTGATGACAGAATAAGACTGTATTTATCCCTTCTGCATATGCTTGTGCTTCCTTAGAGTATTGCTTGTTGTTGACTAACTTGGGCTGAGGCACAGATGATGTGGGGAGGGGAGAAGATGGGCAGTGGATTTTAGATGCTGAATTTCATGGTGATGTTGCTGTGTTTGCTCCTCCCAGGTCTCTATCGATCAGTCAGTTCCTGCAGCCTCAGATGGCAGCACCTTGCTCCCCTCGGGGCAGGGCCCTGACAGGGGCAGCACCCAGGCCCTGGGGAGCACCCAGAGCGCTGCAGAGCCGGGATACAGCACAGCTGCTGCTGCAGAGGGCAGGTAGGAAAGGCACAGCACTGCTGTACTGCAGAGCTGTTCAATTCCAGCCCCTCTCTGGTGTCAGGGAATGGGCACTTAAACAGGAGCCTGGGAACAGGCTGTGCCGTGCCTGTCAGCACGAGCAGGCACTTGTCACAAGACCTTACTGCAGCATTTCCACGTGCAGAGAGAGTGGTAGTAAAATAAGCCCTGCAACCCAGTTTTCCAGAATTAAATGAACACAAGGCCTGATTTCTCCACCCACAAGAAGGGCTTCATTCTTCAAGAAATGAAGAAATTCCATTTCTGAAATCTGCTAGTAGGAAACCAGGCTTTGAATTGACATCTTCTGTCTGCCTTGGCAAGGGTGGGGGCCTGCAGGTCTGATGAGTAGGTTGATGAAATCCAAGAGGTTCTAACCTGGAAGCAAGACACTGGGGAGGAGGCAATGCTGAAAGCAAACTTCATTAGCACCTGTTTCCTGTGGTTGTATATTATAGTAAAAAGAAAATTAACCAGCTTCAAAATGTTTGCTCTCAGTTGCTGCTGAGTACAGCTGGATGTGACATATTGTACATTGGGGCCATATAGCAATGTCCTGGTGACCTTGGGGGGAAATACTCATCTGATGCTTTATTTGTCCTTCTTGAGATGGAAAAGGAAATAAATGTGACAAAGTCATTGTTGAGAAGAGAGGGAAAGATTCTTAAATGTACTTATTTGAACAAATCTGGCAGCTTCCTTGATTTTTGAACATGCTTCTGTTTACTGCCCAGCTCTCAGCAGTGTTCGACAAGTGCTCTGACTTCCTCCTCCACTTTGGTAGAGATTCTTGAAGCCATGAAACACCCCACGTAAGTTTTTAATATAAATGTGCATACCATCTGATGAGATGTTTAACAAGAGGACATGAGAAGTGGAGACACTCAAAGGAGAGTCCCATGTCAGCTGTTGAAGAGTTTTAAACTTCCTTTTGTTATTCGGTTCCAGACTCCCTAATAAGGAATTTTATACAAATTGAGATACAAGCAGATTATTCAATTATTAGAGTCCCAGAACCTTGTCAAATCAAGTAAGTCATTAAAGTGCTGTCAATGTCAGCTCTTCATCTTGTTACCAAAAGCTAATGAGACATCACTCCAGGGGCACTGTGTATTTCTTGTCCTGTATTCTATCCTCTCCCCCTTTTTTTCTTTCCCCCAGCAGTGATTTTTGTCTTTGATACTTAAAAGAGCTCTCAATCAGCTGTGTTAACAGTTGTGACTTGCTGTGTTTCAGCACAGGGATCCAGCTGCTCTCTGAACAGAAGGGCCTCTCCCCCTACTGCTTCATCAGTGCAGAGGTTGTGCACTGGCTGGTGAATAACGTGGAAGGGGTGCACACCCAGGCCATGGCCATTGACATCATGCAGGTAAGGAACCTAGCCAGGAGCACATGGAGGGCCAGAAATGCCTCACTCTGTGAAGAAAGTAAAGTTTTAGAGCAAAGCAGAACAAAAATTTGTTACTTATTAAAATCTTCTTATGGATGAGTATTGAAAGCAGTGCTTAATAGAATATATTATAGAATAGAGGTAATGAGGAAGAGAATAGAATAGAGGTAATGAATATATTTTTTGGATTCCCTATCACAAAACAGCAACATATTCTTCAGTAGTAATATGTATTTTTTTTTTTTCTGCTTACATGATGATGGCTCTGTTTATAACCTGCAGATAGCTGATTACCAAGTACTCTGCATTGTGTTGGAATCAAGGCACTAGGCTGTGATTTGGTTTTCCTTTCTGATAATTAATTAATAAAGTTTTAATAAAACCAGCATATGACCTTTCTGTTACGGATGCTGAAGCAGACACACTTTATGCAGGAACACTGCTTGTATTCATCAAGGGATTTTTCTGTATTGAACTGAGTCAGGGGCAGAAGGTTGGAAGTGTTCTAGAGTTCATTCCTCTGCTGAGTTTCCATATCAATTAACAGAGAACTTAGAATGTTTCCAAACTCTTACCTTTTATAAATCCATCTATAAAACCAGAGCAGCGTATGTATGGGAAGAAGTCAGACATCTGTGTAAAGGTCAAATGTAATTTCTCAGGGAGATAAGAAATTGCTACAT
The DNA here is from genome assembly GCA_013389925.1 of Aegithalos caudatus. Lineage (NCBI taxonomy): Eukaryota > Metazoa > Chordata > Aves > Passeriformes > Aegithalidae > Aegithalos > Aegithalos caudatus. Next base: position 140,930 of record WEIU01003067.1, read on the forward strand.
TTACTGAATATCAAGAGATAACTTTGCTGGTATTCTTGTTAGGTACATATCTGGACAAAAAGATGTCAAGGAAAAGAAAATTACTTCCTAATGTTCTTTAGCAACCTTTTTATGTAACTGGAAGTGTGATTTCTTTTTTATCATGTTTTCTCTGTTCTTTTTCTTGTTCAGAAAATGTTAGAAGAGCAGCTTATTGTCCATGCATCTGGAGAAGCTTTACGAACCTTTATTTATGGCTTTTATTTTTACAAGATTGTTGTGGACAAAGAACCAGACCGAGGTCAGCACTGTTGTTACAAGACTTTCCTCACTATCCCTTTGCATAATCACTAGGGTGATCTTGATTCTTAGGGGTGCTGCAGCAGTAATGCACTCTGGGAGCAACCAAAACCACTGATCTCGAGATGAGTCTGAGAAATTCGGCCTTTTTAGTTAAGTTTGAAAAAAAAAGAGGAATAGCAGAAAACATAAAGTGATTTTTACCCTGCCTCTCTTTCATCAAGAACTGCTCTTCTGAGTCTCGTCCGCTCGTTTCTAACCAGACTTGCCCTTCCCCTTGTGCAGTGGGGCTGCAACAGCCTGCCATGTGGCACACAGCTGCCATGGATGACTTCTCAGCCTTCCAGAGGAAATGGTTTGAGGTGGCCTTTGTGGCAGAAGAGCTCCTGCACTCGGAGATCCCGGCCTTCTTCCTGCCCTGGCTGCCCAGCCGCCCCGCCTCCTATGCAAGTAGGCACAGTTCCTTTAGCCGCAGTTTCGGAGGACGGAGCCAGGCAGCTGCACTCTTAGGTAGATGCACAGCACAGGTGACAGCTGGGGAAGTTCAAGGGGATAGTTTGAAAGGGGAAGAGCAGCCAGCCAAGGGTATGATCTCACGTGGACCAGCAATAAAGCTGCAAATTTCATGCTGGCCTTACAGTGTCTTGCATGTGAACTCGTTCTCATGTGCTGGAGGTGTGTTTCACTGGCTGGGCAGTAAAGTTTTACTTCAGAGTATTGTAATAAAATAAAAAAATATTTCTTAAAATATTCCTTCTTCCTGAACCTCTGGAATTTAGGGAGGATGATACTTTGTCTCCTTGCAAATCCAGAGTGTTTCTTCGCAACTTGTAAGGAGTATGGAGGGATGAGTTGTGAGAACAGCAAAGCAGCCCCAAACTGTTATTAAAATTACATAGCTAATTGTTTCCTAGGGGCAAAAGCCACAGTGAGGGCCAGATGTGTTAGAAGTTTTCTGTGATGTGCTGGAGGCTTTTTAGCTAATCTGAAGCAGACTCCTCACATTAATAAGTCTGAAGCCCAGCTGCAGACGATCCCTGTGGTATGGGGGCAGTAGGAAGATTTTGCTGCTGGGCAAGTTCCCGTTGGTATCCAGTGTTCTCTGATGTGTGGAGAGAGTGACACTGCCTGCCTCCAACAGCCCATGAAACACACTGGCTGCGTGACTGACCCTATTGCTTTGTCAGCTTCTTGTTGCATTTCCAGGCCAGCCTGAGTCACTTGCTTTTGTTCTTCTTTCCTTGTTTAAGAGAAAAATCATTGCTATGGAACTGCAACTTCAGGTTTATTTAGATGCATCTGTTAAAGGGCTAGCAATTAAGGACAAAAAGAAAAATTTTGCTGTTCTCCTGTTGTGTACATTTAACCTTCTGAAGAGAAATGCCTTACTGCTGGTGTGTATCTCTTAAACCTGAAGTCACAGTAATCCTTGAGTATTTCTGAGAGCCTTGTTTGAAGAGGAACAGCACCAGAAATGGGAAAGCATTAAGGATAGGAAGTCTGAACTAATGGTTAATACCCTGAAGTCAACATATGCAGGTTATTTTCCCTGTCACAGGATAAATCTGTTGCCTTGGCTGATATCCAACCTCATTAGCTCAGTGCCTGGCCAGAGCTGGAGCCTGAACATAGGCTGGCATGCAAGTACTGGGAGGCTGGAGGCACTGGGGCCAGATCCTGTCCATGGATTGATCTCTTACTCACTATTTAACCTGAGAAAACCAGTTCACATTCCTCTGTCTGTGCTCTGTTGTGAGCTGAGAAGACTGAGACTCAGCAGGTCTGCACCCCTGGGGATGAGTGGAAGTGTGCCTCAGTGTCCCCCTCACCTTTCATTTAACACCAGCCAGGAAAAGTGTATTACACACCTGTGTAGCTTTCCTTTTTTTTATATTTTTTTTTTCATTGGGATTATGTCCATTTTACTATTTAACTAATTTGCAGCCCTTAAATGAGGGATAAATGCCTTCAGCTTGGTCTCATGCAGTCTGGATTTTCCAGGAATTATAGTTTCATGTAGAAAAATTTAGTGTGGAAGTTTTTTCTTACAAAAGAACTGGTTCAAATGATGGTTCTGTGCTGTTTCTCTTCTAAACAGTATTCCAAAAAAACTTCAGCAGTTCATCTGAGGTAAAGAGCTTTACTAAACCCAGATGACCCCTGGTCCACGTGACTTCATTTGTTCCTCTCTTGGTCTTGATTAGGTTGTGGTTTTTATTTCTTCCCCTCCCCACCTTCCCTAAATGTCAGGCTGTGACATAAAATTGCATGCAAGCATTGGGAGCTCTGGAACAAGCTCCATGTATCTTTCAAATCTTTATCCCTCCCGATTTCCCAATCACTTGCCCAGTGACTGTCCCCTTTCCCTTCCCAGTGGAAGTCTGACCTGTGATACAGCTAATTTTGTCCCTTTGATTTATAGCAGTGCATGCACTAGCAACTGTAGTCATGTATGTAGTGGAGTCTGTGACTGGAGAATAACCTGCCTGCTCCTCTCCGATTTGCTTAGTAAATCATTAGTTAAATACTCAATAGTAGAAGACAATTGGGAAGCAGGTGAGTCCTCTTAAAGTCTGACCTATGGAAGCCAGAGTATATTCTATTAAAATAAGCTGGTTTTAATCAGAAGCTTCTGAATTCAGACACGTGGACGTTTCTCATCAGTGTTGAATGTGTTTTTGATTAGCTCACCTCATTGGACTGGGTTCCTCTGGCTTTGCCTGTGAACTGTGGCTGCAGACAAAGCAGTGAGAGGCAGTCCAGCCCTAACAGGGAGTCTGCACTCTCTGGGAAAAGCAGCAGTCTAAGGGAGCAGGGAGCTCATTCTTCACAGTGTGCTAGTTGGGGCACACTGGGCTGTGGTGTTATCACTGACCTCCTGGCTAATGACCAACACCTACCTGACTGAGCTGCTTTGGGTTCACAGCTTCCAGGAGGTTGTTTTCCAACACACTTGGTTACAAATTTGGCACCATAACCTCCTGACCACAAGTATTGTATTCAGAATATCCAAAGGAGCCAGAAAAAGAAATTCTCACAATGTTGGTCTGACAATACCAGATCAACTCAGAAATTGCAAATGACACATTTCCCAAATACAAAAAAGGGTATTATTCATGAAACAAAACTGGGTGATGTTCTTTAATTTTTGTTGTGGTTTTATTTTTCATGTTCTACACTGCAGTAATAGCAATGTAAAGGATTTCCTTATAACCTTGAAAGTGCTTCCAGGTAACTTACAGTAGAAGTAAAGGTGGGAACTTTCCATCTACCTTGAGGAAGGATTTAATTTTTTTTAAATAACATCAAGCTATCAAATTATAAGATAATTTAAAAGCTGACCCTATAAGGGAGTGCACATCTACTTCAGCAAGAGATAACACCCATCCCTCATGCATGCATGCAGGGCAGAAGTTTTCCCATAGAAGCCTTGCAGCCCATTGTTTTCTGTCAATTTTTAACATTACAGAAATGTTACATTATGTATTTGTCTAAAGAAAAGTTGAAAGTGATGCTGTGTTTCATAGCAGGACTTTGGTCAGGAGATCTGGGTTCTGTCCCCAGCCTTGCAGTCCTCTGTGTGACACCAGCCAGGTCACTTCCACTGCTGTGCTTCTCTCCCCCTCCTGCCTGATACCCAGGGTTTCTGTCACCAGTGTGCTGGGGTGTGGGGCACAAAGGGAGCTGGATCTTGGGCACTATCCCAGCCCTTTCTGCAAAGCTCTAGGAGCTGTTGCAGTGTCAGAATGCTGCTGCATGTCTTGGCTGACTCCTTGTGCTTTTACAGAAAGTGTCAGATGTGCACTTTCAACAATGCGGTGATGTGGGATATTGATATGGGACTAAAGAAACAAGTTTGGCTTCTAATCTCCTTTAGCTGTGGAAAGTCCTGGAATGCTCCTGCCCCATGGAACAGCACCCTGTTGTGATTTCTGGTGGAGGCACATAGAAATATTTGCAATGTTTTGGGCATGAACAAGCTGGTGTTGTCTAGACGTGCTTAATTATGGCACCGGTTGCCTGTTGATTAACTGCTGGATTCTTGGTGTTCTCTCCATGTTGCAGCTGAAATGTCTTTTAACTGCTTGGGGAGGTGATTCTGTAGCACATACCCCTGACATGAGAAATAAGTCAGGATTTTTGTCTTTTCTGATCTGGATGAGCGGCATTCTGGGACTATTCTGCTAGCCCAAAAATACCTGGGAAGGAATGGGAGGACAAATTAATTTCAAATTTCTTACCTTGGTTCTTCTCTTCACCCTGTCTGCCACCTTCTCTCCACTGGCCCCTCTGAACCCCGTGTCCCTTGGCTGCCCAGCTGCCACGGTGCCCGAGCAGCGGACGGTGACGCTGGATGTGGATGTGAACAACCGCACGGACCGGCTGGAGTGGTGCAGTTGTTATTACCATGGCAATTTCTCCCTGAACGCTGCCTTTGAAATCAAGTTACACTGGATGGCAGTCACTGCAGCTGTTCTTTTTGAGATGGTGAGATCCTGGTGTTCTGGGCAGCCACAGAAATGCCTGTCTGGCCTCTCTATCCCTTGGACAACTGGAGGCATTGTATTAGGAAGTCTTAGGGAGAGAGAGAGGGGCTTGCATCTGCCTTTATTTCCATAAGTCGTTTTCCTGGTGCTTGTTAGCAATGCTGCATCTGGTCAGCATTTATCACACCATCTATAGTCATTCTGTCTGCAGGAGTGTGTTCTGCTTTTAGTGGGGTTTATGCACACTATGCAGAGATCAGCACAGGTCAAGGTGATAAATTTAAGTCCCCCTTAGGCAAATTTTAAGCCCTGAGCCAGGTCTTTGGAAAAAAATCTGTTTCATATTACGTTCCTTCTATCCCCAAACCTTAAAACTTTAAATCTCAATGGAATTGCTTTCATAACAGGGCTTTTCCAGGCAATTGCTTCTGGAATGTTTTAGGGTTTTTTTAACTTGCTGAAAACATTTTGAATTGGAAACCTGTCACTTTTTAATTTTTAGATTAAATATTTAGATTTCATTTTTAGATTTTTTGGTTTCCCTAATGTAGCGTCTGTAAAACTGGAATTATTTAACACCAGGTTTTACCCCACACAGACAGACAGCACTAGGTACTTGGTTTTGCTTTTATTTGAAATCAATTGCACTGTTCCAGTAAGCAGAAGTGTTTAGCCACTGGTGATAAGTAGGCTGAATCAGTTCCTGAAAAATGTCCAATTTAAAGTGCTTTCTGATTGATGGGGCACTTCAGAAAAAGGAAAGCCTGATGTCTTGTGCTTGTACTGCTTTGCTTGCAAGGACGTTGCTGTGCCTGTCATGCTGAGCCTGTGGAGAACTGAGCATGTCTGATCTCTTTGGGAAATGAGTTGCTCCTTTGCACACGAGTGCCCTTCATCAGCTGGCACGTGTGTGCCGTGTTCAGTGTTGGAATTTCTTCTCAGGTTCAGGGCTGGCACCGGAAAGCCACGTCCTGTGGGTTCCTGCTGGTCCCGGTCCTGGAGGGCCCCTTTGCTTTGCCCAGTTACCTGTACGGGGACCCGCTTCGAGCTCAGCTCTTCATCCCCCTCAACGTGAGCTGCTTGCTGAAGGAGGGCAGTGAGCATTTGTTTGATGGTAAGAAATGCACTTCCTTCACCCTTGGGATACTCTGTGCAAACAGCTCGCTGCTGGCACGTAGCTGATGTGAAGAAGCTCCTGTACCAGCCAGCCTTAGGTGCTGAAGGAGGTGTTTTCACAGGTCAGCAGCCCCTCAGGAAGGAGGTGCTGAGGAAGCTGTGCTGGCAGGCTGATTGTGGGCAGCAGGAAGCACCAGCACACAGGAGGGGTGGGCTCCCCAGTCATGCTTACACCCTGACAGAGCCCATGCCCAGTGGCTGGTGTGTTTGACAGACTCTTGTGTCTGTTTTGAGGGTAGACCCCCAGCTGCTCTGCATTTGTATCATCCTGGGTTTGTTTATTCTCCCCCTCCCTGAGATTGGGCTTTCACTACTGCCATCCTTCTTCTGTTGTTGCTATAGTTACTTTAATGGTTACAGTGTTTGCACATGAGATTAAGCACCAGAAACTGCAATCTCCTTTTCTGCAATGTGACCTCGCCCTTTCCAGTGAGCTTGTTGTGGTAAACCTCAGGTGGAACCCCAAGATCTGAGAACTGTTCCCATGCAGAGAAGGGCAAAATTGCATCATGAGAAGGGACAATTAGCAAAAGGCTCTGTTTAAAAACAGTAAATATGATATTTTCATTAACTCTTGACTCAGTGTGCAATGTATGTGACACTTTGTACAATGAATGTAACAAATCCATATGCTGTGAGGTCATCATAGCCCAATTGACTGAATTAAATATTTTCAGAGAACTCTCGTGATACACAGCAGCCCACTCTTCTTCCTTGCCCCCTCCCATACCCCTCCTTTATGTTCCTCTCCTTCATCTCAAGAGACACAAATAATAAATTCAGGGATGTGTCTGCTACTGGAGTGTACAAGACATCTCTAAGAGACAGCTGACAAAAAAATGTGACTGAAAGAAATGGCTGGGGGGGAAAAATAGAGAGCCCAGAGGCCTCCTGAGGAAAACTGAAGTCTTGAATAAAGTAACTTTACTAGATAATTGTCACTTTTTTGTTTGTTTCAGGCTTTGAACCAGAAACATACTGGGACCGAATGCATCTGCTGCAGGAAGCAATAGCACACAGGTATATCTGCAGTGCAGTGGGGTGACCAAACAGCTCCTGTCTCCCTGGACAGTGTGGGATGAAGGCCTGTGCTGAACAGTCACTCCTGAGTCCCTTGGGTGCTGTGCTGTCTGCCTCTCTGCAGGCTGCCTGCAGACTGTCACACTGAAATCCTGCATGGCCCCAGGTGCTGCAAGGGGCAGCTGTGGGCTGTTCCAGCCTGTCACTCCTTAGGAACAAACCTCTCCTCCTAGGGAGAGCCTTGCCTTTGGAAAGTGCCTGTTATTCTGAGTTAGAAGCAGAAAGACTGTAAAGAGATCCTTCCTGAGAAGGGATGTTTCCTTCTTGTGTATTTAGCACAGTCTTGAACTGGATGACACCTGATGATTGACAATAGGCAGGACTCTGGGGTAGGAACTGTACAGAGGAGGTTGAGCCCACTTTAAGAAGGAAGTGTTGGAAGCTTTGGATACTATCTAGCCTTATCCCTTTGTGTGATTGAGCTGCCAGTTTCTTTCATGGTGTTGCTGCCAGGGTTTTGTTCATGACACAGAGGGCTGCCTTTTGTAATGGACTTTAGCTTGGAAATCAGCTTTCATTAGTTTAGAAAGCAGGAGAAGAACAAATATCCTACAAACGGCAGAGAACTGCCAGGTAAGCTGCTTGAAGTTCTGCATGGAACATTGCACATCATGAAAATAATAATGGTGCAGCTTGAAACATGCCCAAAGAATGTCTGTCATGACTGTTGCTCTTCTCTCCCTCGGCTGCAGCTGCCCCATTTTGTCAGAGACCTCTTGGAGCTGCTGCTCTTGTTTCTAGCTTGAATCAGGACAGGGAGCAGTGTGGGCTGGCAGGGCTGAGCAGTGTGGGGTGGCAGGGATGAGCAGTGTCTGGCAGTGGCAGAGAATATTTGGAGAGGCTCAACCTTCATCCCTTTTCCTTTTGCCTTCAGGCTATAAGAAAGGGATAGTGGAAGGATTTCCTCTGGTGCCCCTGCCTTTGGCTGAGGAATCCTACCTTTTTATCTTTTTGTTTCCTTTTCTTTTTTAATTCCCCTTGTTTCTATTTATTCAGATTTGGATTTGTACAAGATAAATATTCAGCCTCTGCATTCAACTTCCCAGCAGAAAACAAGCCCCAGTATATCCATGTCACAGGTGAGCAATAGTTGGGAGGCTCTGTGGCAAGGAGGAGGTTATTACAAGCAAGAGAATCCTTTTACCTGTGGTTTGTGTTTTGTGTCAGTGATGTTGGTGCTGTTCTGTCCCAAACCAGATGACAAGTACATGTGTCAGACAACACAAAGCAGAAAACTGGAGGGGGCAGTATGAAAAGCAGGAAGTGTTGCTGCTAATAAATGGTGTTGGTTTGAAATGTTGCTTTACACTGGCCATGAAATTTTTCTTTCCAGAGGATGAGGAAATTTTAAAAAATAAGCAAAGCTTATTCCAAGATGAATATAAATAAATGTGTACCCAAAGCTAGAAGGAAGGAAAGGTGTTGGGACAAGTCAGTGCTCTGTTCTTGTGCTTAAGGTCTGTTGTAGATGCATCTCTACCCATATACACTGTGTGGGAGATAGATGGAGCATTTAGGGTCCACTTGCTGAGAAGTGAAAACAATGACAGGAAGGCAGTGTTTGGAAAATTGCAGAAGAGAATGGAAATTGATGGGAAGTCAGCAAGATGGATCAGAGCCTTCATCTTTGCTTCATTCTGTGCTTATAAGAGAAAGACAAAGCGCAGTCCCTCCCGGTGTTGTAACATACAGGAAGAAGCGGCACCTCAGAGCCAGGGGGAAAAGTGGGGAAAATCCCATTTTCTCTTGCTAAAAGACAATTAAATGAAACTTTCCGTTTCAGGCGGTTTCCTTTCAGAGTTTAAGGAGTCAGCTGCCAGTGGCAGGCACTCATTCCCGCCCCAGACTGAAGCGCTGTCTGTTTCCTGCAGGGACGGTGTTTTTGCAGCTGCCCTATTCCAAGCGGAAGTTTTCCAGTGGGCAGCAGCGGCGCCGGCGCAACTCCACCAGCTCCAGCAACCAGAACATGTTCTGTGAGGAGCGCATCGGCTACAACTGGGCCTACAACACCATGCTGACCAAAACCTGGCGCTCCAGCGCCACCGGCGACGAGAAGTTCGCGGACCGCCTGCTGAGGGACTTCACAGACTTCTGCTGGAACAAGGACAGCCGCCTGCTCACCTTCTGGACTGATTGTCTGGACAAGATGCATGCTAGTGCTCCCTGAACGGGGTTGTGTCTCTCTTAGGGGGACAGCTAGAAGCTTTACCTTGTGGCAAGGAAGTAGAAGTGAAAAGTCTCTCTGTTGGATTCATATTGAGGCTTCGAGAGGACCTGAGTAATATTGCTGTTGATATTCAACAGAATTTGATTAAGCGCTTGGAAAAAAAGAATTTGAGTTCTTGGCTTGCCAGTAGCTATCAGACCTCAGCTTGGTTTCAAGTAGCTACAGTCCTTGGTGGCCAAAATTTCAGTTAGAGCAGAGGTAAAGGGTGGGGGGAGAGTAAAATGGTTTTCAAGGGCAGTTGGATTCAGCACAATGTGATGGTATCAGCTTCCCGTCACTGGAAATGATCTGTTGGCATCTGATGTGCCTGGCAGCAGCCTGTCCCTTCCCCTTCCAAGGTGTACCTGATTGTGTGAATATGTAAGATAAGATGTGAGAGATGCTTGTTAAATTTTCATACATGTAAATAAGTAAAATGCAGAAAATGAAGTGACTTCATGTCTTGTTGTAACTTCACAGACAGCAATACAGAATTGGTGAGTAAAAGAAAACAACTGCCAAAAGAAAATACTGCTTTCTATTCTATGTTCAGCTCAAAGTTCAGTGCTGGGGCTTTGTCTTGTAATCGTGCAGGATTTTCTGTCTTCATGGATCACAGCAGGAGCAGGAGGCCAGTTACTGTCTTGCAAAGCCAGCAAGGAGAAATGAAAGGCCACTGAGCACAAGTTGCTGCTGAGGGTTGTGGGCAGGTTTTTAGAACGTGTCTGCACTCAGGTATGGAGCGTTTGTCTTTGCAGCGCCTTGGCCCGAGCTGGTTCTTGAAGTGCAGATTTAGGGTCGCAGCCGTGCCGTGCCCGCGGGCTGCTGGCTCCTGCTGCCCGGTGGCTCCTCCTTGTTACACGTCCCGGGGAAAATGGAGTCGGGGGAGGACTGACACCTTCACAGTGGTGGTCGGCTCTGATTCAAGGCAAATCGTAGCTGCTTCAGTTTTTTTTGTCCCCTAAGCTGAGTCAGGATGATTCATCTGTTTTTAGACAGCACCCACCTATAGAAGGTGGGTTTGAGCTGTGTGCCTCTTCATTCAGTCGCTCAAAGTGTGTGAAAATTATCAGCGCGATCTGATCCCCATTAGCGACTTAAAAATATTCTGCTATGGCAGGCACTTGCTGCCGTCTCTCCTGTATCTCGGTGTCCCCTGCGCTCCGGCCGGGGCTGTGCACGCGGCGGGCGCTCGGTCGAAGCCG
>WEIU01003069.1:3535-16803 GCA_013389925.1 Aegithalos caudatus
GTTATTCTACACATGTTGTGCCCTTCTAAAATTACTACTAAAGGCAAATCAGGCCTAGCTATAAACCTGTTTCAGTGATCATTGCAGGGGAAATTGAGCCCACCCTCTCTTTTTTCCCATTATAGAATTGCCAGCATTTGTGGCTAGGTAAGCAGTGGGTTTCTTTAAAGCTCTCCTTTGCAAACCTTGTACTCCAATCTCTGATCCTCCCTCACAGGACTAGGGACACCTAAGCAATCCCTCTACATGAAGAAAGCCAAGAATGCTGGTTATTTTGTTCTACACTCCACATAATGGTAGTATTGAAAACTGTAATACACATTTTGGTCCCTGTGCAAAGAGAACATGCACTCTTTGTGCTGTAACAAAACATATGCACTCCAGAAATCTAAAGAAATAACTTGACATTTTAATAATAAAGATACCAAGTATTCTCCTCCAAGGCTCTATGCAGACAGAGGAAATAGTGACTATTGATAAGACGTAGGTAATTTCCTCTGGATTCCTATTCACAAACTCCTTATGAATGTTAACACTGTAGGTTTTGCATATGATTGAAGTTAAGATTTCTGCCTGGCAATACCTGCATTCCTGTAATGCTTGGCCTACAAAGGCTTTCAAATTTTTAAAATTGTTTGCATAGAAGACGATTCACTTTATTGTGAGCCATGGAAGCTTGGTAGGCAGATAAAGCTTTACCCGAGACTGGTGTGTTAGCTCCTTTAGAGTTCTGATTGACCCATTCATTTACTTTTTAAATAGCAGAGAGAAAAGTGTATTAGATAGAAAATGGATGTAACTGCAGATTATGAATCTATCATGCTTACTGGCTAGTGGCAATCTCCTTTTGACTTTCAAAAGAGTGAGATGGGGTTCTTTCAACATTAGAAAATGCAGAAAAGTAAAACACAAGTTCTGCTTAACCATGGCATTGTGAAAGGATGATTATTAAAAAACAGTAAATAAAAAAACCAAAAAACCCCCATCTAATGAATTGAACTTCCATGACCCAAAGGTCAAATCCTGGGCAAAACCCGCAGAAATATTTCACAGATAAGGGTTAGTGTATTCATGTGGATTTTGTCAAAAGAATAATAAGATGCACTTTCCAAAGGGTACCAAATGTCTCCAGTCAGTGGGACCACATGCAAATAAAATTTTATAAAATTACTTCCATGTTCTGTAGTGATTCCCTGGCTTTACAACAATTAAGCCTCAGAACATTGCCATGCCATTTTCATCACTCACTTAGGCTTCTCCCACCAAGGGATATCCATATTACAGCCCTGTAGCAACCATCCAGATTCCTGACTACACTGTATGAGCTCAAACTCCATATCCTGATGTGCCATCAGGCCTTCAGCTGTCCTCCCAGGATTCTCCACATCTTTGACAATTGCATCCTGACACCAACCACAACTTAACTGGCCCTGCCTGAGTCTCAGCCTTTGATTATTTTATAGCCAAAGGAAAAGGACACCAAAAACTGGACCTGTCTATCAGCGTTTCACTGGGCACATGTGCACATGTTATCTGGCAGCCCAAAAGGGCCAGGTATCAGAAAAGTACCTGTTTTGCCAAGGAGCCAGGCCAGAGCACTCCAGATGTATTATGTCCTGCTTACATAATTTTTCTGGATGTAGCTCATGCTGCGATGTGCTGGAGAATTCTTCCCCTGCTGATAAGATTCCAAGTCATCAGAGATCACCAAGATTAAGAAATACAGCACACAGAAGAGAACACACAACATTGGATGCAACATTCTTGGGTTCACCTGAGGAGGTAGGAAGGTAGTGGGAGAACAGAACCAAGGCCAAGGTTCTCTTCCCAAATAATACAGACAGCAGATTAGTTACATGTCAACAAGTCACACCATTTTTAATCCTTCCAAAACCTTTCTTGCTGTTCAAGACAAAAGACTTTCATTCACCTCACTCCATGCTTTACTCACTTCACAAAGAATGAATTCTGACAGCCCTGCTTCAAGGAACAGTACCCTGAGGGCTTTTCTGTGTTCTTGGTTCACCTGGAAGGCAAGTACATCCCTTTTCACAAAGGACCCTGTCTTTACCACACCCTGTAATGTTTTGAAACACTTGAGTTTGATGAGGAGCCACACCTCAGCTGTCCAAGCCCTAAACTGAAAGCTGCATCAAGACAGGCAATGCTAAGAACCCTCTGCTAGTATGGATTTCCATGAAAGTAGGCCAAGTCAATTGTCATATACACATACATATATTTATATCTATCAATATGTGTTTATGTATATCCTTAACTTTGATCCAAAGAAATATTGATCTTTACTCACAGGAGCCTATGCTCTGTCCTCCCTGGCAGATCTCTGAATCAAAACTCGTTACCACCTGTCCAAGCAATCCTGCACAGTTACCTGGATTAAAAAAAATACAAGGCAGTCCACTTTCTAAGAAGAAAATCCTTGGCAAAAAAACAGCACATGAAAAAGCATTATTTAAGCTATACATTCTTCTTTACCAGCCTTTGCATTCACCCACCACATTCATCCAACACTCAACACCTGAGCCACTTCAAGACTCACCCTGTGCTTAAGACACCTTAACAGACAATCCTTTAGTCACACACCTGTTCCCAGGATAGCAATCACCTGATTTGCTAGGATTCTCTTGGATAGCTTAAGTTGTGAACAGGGTATCTCCTCCCTCACACATCAGTGAAAGAGAAGATAAATCTAAGGTGTCACAAAGCACCTACATATGGCTGCATAGAGCAGAAACAGATGGTCATCAAGAAGAGCAAGCAGGAGAAGGGGTGAGAGAGCACAACCTCAAACAAGACAGAAGCAAGGCCAAACCAAATATGTGCATACCCACTTATCTTTCATTATTCAGATGCCGGATAAATGGCCATCACCCACGATACTGATTCAGAGAATGTGAAGCAGTAACAGACTGGGATAATCACAGAAGCAGAGATGTGGCAGCCATCATCACAATGAACTTTCTTAATAACATGGGAAAACTTAACTGCTGGACCAAGTATGTAATGTATTTTTCTAGATGTCACTCTCATTTTGTTTTCTGCATGAGTATTTATGCTAAAGCAAACAGAATAACATAGGAATTTGTACAAATATGCATATATAGAATGTATTCAATCCCTACACATCTTCTACTGTACCAAATAATACCACTTAGTATATGCATTCCTGAAAGCCCTCGGAAAGGAGCAGAGGATCCATGTGGAGCTGGCTGGACAGGCTTCAGAGCAGGAGGGTGCAGGTGAACTCCTGATAGAATTTTGTTTAAGCACGGGCACAGACTGGCAATGAGCAGCACTGGTTCTGCATAAATAAAGGTAGAACTTATTCCACTGGTTTACGTGTGAGGTAAGAGGAGGCAGGACCAAGCTGAAACAGCCACAAAAGGGGGAAGTCAAAGTAGTGCCATTCATGCTCATGCATGTTGCAGTGGTCACCACTGTAAATGTCAGGTGTCAAGTGTTTCTAAGAACTAATAGGCAAACCTGGGCTATATTTTTCCCAACATTTGGGCTACTATTACCAGCAAAAGCATGTAAAGCAGAAAGACCTGCTTTCTATCCTAACCAACACCAGCCACAACTTGTACAACCATGGGGATAAGGTAGGCTCTAGCTGCACCAGATGAGAGTCTCAAATGTGATGGTGTAACCAAGCTTCCCCAGATGAGAGTCTCCAGATGAGTCTGGATGGTGTAACCAAGGTCACTTCACGTTATCTCCTTCCAAGTAGTGGACAATCATCTTTTTCCAGAACTGAACTGGGTCATTTTATAATATGCACCAGAGATTACATTAGGAAATTAATAGCTAAACAAAACTCACCAAAAAGCAAGTTAAACTGAACTCTTACTTTCACCAATGTGTAATGGTAATGGGGTTACACACGGCTTCATCCTCTGTTCTGCGCTCTTCAACATCTTCATAAATGACTTAAGCACAGATGGGAAGGGATACCAGGTAAGTTCACAGACAACACAAAAATGGGAGGACCTGTTGACCCCTTGAAGACAAGGAGGCCCTGCACAGAGACCACAACAAATTACAGAACAGGGAAATCACCAACTGTATGAAATTTAATAAGGGAAAGTGTCAGATTCTGCACCTGGGATGGGACAACCCTGCATTTACAGACAGACTGGGGAATAAGAGGCTGAAAAGCAGTGCCACAGAAAGGCACTGGGGGTCTTGATTGATGGCAAGTTAAACATGAGCCAGCAGTGCCCTGGCAGCCAGGAGGGCCAACCCTATCCTGGGGGGCATCAGGCACAGCATGGCCAGCCAGGCAAGGGAGGGGATTGTCCTGCTCTGCTCTGCACTGGGGCGGCCTCACCTTGAATATTGTGTGCAGCTTTGGGTGCCACAATAAAAAAAAAAAAAGACATTAAACTGTTAGAGAGTGTCCAAAAGAGGGAGACAAGAATGGTAAAAGGCCTTGAGGAGAAACTGTATAGGGAGTGCCTGAGGTCACTTGGTCTGTTCAGCCTGGAGAAGAAGAGACTGAGGGAAGACCTCACTGTAGTTACAACTTCCTCATGAGGGGAAGAAGAGGGGCAGGCACTGATCTCTTATCTGTGGCAACCAGCAACAGGACCAGTGAAGGAATGTCCTGAAATTGTGCCAGGGGAGGTTTAGGTTAGGTATTAGAAAAGAATTTTCACCAGAGGGTGGTTGAGCACTGGAACAGGCTCCCCAGGGAAATGGTCACATCACGAAGCCTAACAGAGTTCAAGAAGCATTTGGACCATGCTCTTGGGCACTCTTGGGGGATGCTCCTGCACAAGGAGCATTTGATGGTCCTTGTGGGTCCAAGGATTTGATGATCCTTGTGGGTCCCTTCCAACTCAGCATATTCTGTGATTCTGTGATATGCCTCTATTCAGCAGAGGATGGAAGCAAATGTTTATATATGTGAAGAGTCCCACTGCAACCTGTGTTACATATTCAGAGTTTAGAATATGTTTTGTTGTTTCACTTGACTGGCACTAACAGTTTTCATACCAGAAAAAAAAGTGACATCAAGTAATTCCCTTTTCTTCATAGCAGTGAAAAATTTACTAACACTGAAACTCTGCCTGGATTTATTTGCAACAATACAATGGACAAGTGCAAATATCCTTTGGTTTATCTGCTATTATCTTCAAAATAATATAGAAAGCACATAAGCAATGTGTAAAAACTTGCAGGGAGCTCAGCCCAGGTCAAACACAGCAAAACATTTTGGCTTCTAAAGATTGTTGCATAGCTCCGCTAATACCAAGAAAAGAGATTGTTTACCATTCTTCTGCAAGGCCTCTCTCATTGACAATGAGCTATGAATAGATTTCTGAGATATTGGACATGTTTGGTGCTTTTAAATCCTTTTCTGAGTCACATTTCTCTGCTCACGTCCTTTTATTACAGATGAGTTAGTTGCAAAAGCACATAATATCCCAAAACATCAATCTGAGATGGCATAATGAGAGCAGGATTCATGGGGTGTTTTTTGATTTTTTTAATCAATTACTGACAAATCAATATATTTTATACTATTTCTGCCTCCCAGTTTTATTATTTCATAAGGCCTGCAACTTCAATTAAAGATTAAAAGTGTTATCATACCATTAATTGTTCTGAACTGGTGAATTGTTCCTGGTTATATATGAATGTCCTTGTTTATGACAGATAGGACAATTGCCTCCCACAGAGACACTGTAGCTGTAGTGTGATTTCCCACTGAGTATCCAGCATTACTGGTGCTGGTGAGTGTGTGTGGTTAATGTGACTTGCAGGGAACTGCTTTGCACCTCCAACTTCCCCACCAGTCTCCTTGTGGTTGGTCAGCCAGACAAGTGATGTAGCTTTTTGGAGATGAACATCTAAAACCAGCCCAAGATAGATAGCACCTTTCACCCCTCTGCACTTCTGATTTATCTTTGTTGTGAGGTTTCTTGGGTTTTTTTGGTGGGTTTTTTCTTGGAAGGTAGGGGGGGAGATGAAGTGTTTGTTTGTAGGGGATTTTGTACTTTTTAAAAAGCTCTGAAAATTTCTTTGTGGAAAACTTTGTTAAACCTGTCTAGAGGTAGTGCAGAAAAATGTCCAGTTATTTCATTGATGGCCTTTAGATCAGACTACACCTAGCAAATACTATAGGCAAATATTATACTTTTCTTCACACATTTGCTGCTTTTTATAATATATTGAGAGTACATTTTATAACCCCTAGGGCTCTCTCCTGCTTGTACTTTTCCTCAAAAAAGATGGCATAAAAAGGTAAAAGGAAAAATAAATCAACATAAAACCCTCAAGCTTTACTTCTCCAAAACATGTAGTAATCTTGGTTATAGTCAGCACATATTCTTAGATCTCATTGAGCTTAACAGGAGCTTTCTTTTAAACACATGCATTCTGAAAAATATTTTCTCTTGGTTAATAAACAAAAGAACCATTTCCTTTACACTCCCAGGCTTTCTTTCACTTCAAGCAGAGTTTTGCCATGAATATTACAAATAAACACTGACCTCATATCCCTTATTTAGCCTAGAAAGACCTTTGCAAACAAAGGTTAAGTAAAGTAGTCAACAGGAGGAAGAACGAGGCAATTTCTGGAAGATGGATCTTTATTCTTGTGCCTCAGTTGTAATATTCATCTTGTTCATTTATGCTGAGGCTCAGGACAAAATTCAACAATGTATCTGTATGGTCAAACACAGAGATTGCCTTTGCCAGCATGTGGGTAATTTCCAAGATGAAGACAATTACATTTGTGCACAGCTACACATCCATGCTGACTGTTCACCTAAGAGGAAGGTGCTCTTTCTTTGCTCAAACACTTTTTATTTCCTAACTGAGCTGCATATGTTCAGGATTAGGGATACTTCTTGTTCTCGTAGATCAAAAGGCAGCCTAGCCAAGCACCTAAGTTGTCTGCATCTGGCTCTGCAGTTAGGTTTTAAGAAAAAGCCCCAAGTATGTTCTCTACCATAACTCTTTACAGACATCTTCTTCACAAAAGGTACTGAGTTCCCCAGTACCAGACATTGGGAGAACTCCTTCTGTTCCTAACAAAAGAACCTGTATGAAATCCCACCACAGAAAACTAAGATTATATTTGTTAAAAATTTAATCCACAATATCTTTACTTAATACTGCAAGTCAGATATTTCTAGAAACCCATGGATATCTAGGGGGAGTCTGGGAAGTGTGTTCCATTAAATTCTCTTGCTGTAAAGTGTTTGTAGAGTCTAATCATGGTTAGTTTTTACCAGTTCCTCTCAAATCAGTTGAGATAAACTCATGGCTGTGTATTCAGTGTGTTCCACAGGATACAGAAATGAAGTTATGGCCAAATCAGTTCATTTAATCTAGTGTCCTGATCCTACCTATGGCGGATATCCGGTGTTTCTAATGAAGCTCTAAATAATGCAGCACATAAATATTTAAGAAAAATAAATTGTTCACATTCTGAAGAAAAAAATCTATTGTTTCTACTGAGAAAATGCAGAATTAGTTGCATGTAGGAAAGTCTAATGCCAGCATTTGAGGGTTTGTCTCTTTTTCAAAGCTTAACAGTTTACACCCTTTCAGAACAATTGTCTGCTAGCCAAGAGAGGAAGCAATAACAGAAGGTATGCATAGTCACATATGGCCAGATCAGGGGAACCATCCAGACTTAATACCGGCTGAAGCTCTGGCCAAGAAATGTTCCGGGTATCCAGAGAGAGGTCTGTGGGCACTTGGGTAGTCTGCATTGTGGCAAACAAACGTCACACTTATCCCAGATCTTGCACTGTCAAAATTAGAAAAATCCCATTTAATTAAAACTGTGTTTTTATCCATCTCCATCTCTAAACAGCATGCACAGTAACTTTTATTTGTTTTCAATTTTAGCAGTTTATGACAAACATGCCACAAAGATGATCTGGGAGAATTGTGTGAGATAAGCACATAAAAGTTTAAAGTAAATCTATCACAGAGCCCTTAAACTCCTTTGCTAGTCATTCCTACTATCTTTTATAATACTCAGTCTTTTTACAAGACTACAATACAAGATGTCCTGGCACTCTAAAGTCTTTTCATTTGATACACAGACATTCTGTAAATAAATCTACAATGAAGTTCTTAAAGGTTTATTTCTTACTTTTTTAGCAACTAGGCATAAAATGTTGGGCTATAAAGTGCTTACAAATTAGATTACTGGAAGGGAACAGAATGCATTGTTACTACTGAACAAATGATGGGTCAAATGGCACTTAGAATTCTTGTGGTGAATATGACTGTGACCTTCACATAGCCCATTGACAGAAAGCAATTTTATTTACATTTTTAAATCCACATAAAAGTGAAAGATGTACCACTACAAAATGAAACATTAAATTTTTTGTCCCAAAGCATAACTCAGATCCCCCAAGGTCACATATAGCCTGAAATGAAGCAAGACTTTCTTTATCCTGCTACCAGTACATTTCACCCAGACCTTGTAGTACTGGTGATCTATTTTTGTTTACCAGACAAAAAATCTCCTAATTTTAAGATGGAAAGATAAGAAGTAATGAGAGACTATTTCTTTGTCCCTTAACTGTTCTGCACAAACAGATCATTAATTATGTTTGAGCTGCTATAACAAGCTAGTTTCATCTGTACAGATAAAAAGGTCTACCCATAAAGAGATGGCAGGTTGAAAAAGCCTTATTCAAAAAGAATTATATCACATCCTCCTGGGCCAACAGCACTATAATGTCTATACTTTCAGAACAGAGTCTTTAGGAAATAATTAAAGCTCTGTATAATTGGATACAATCTGTGCATTAAAACACTTAAAGAACAGCATATTTTTCCTTGAATACCAAATGTGCCTGTCACTTTCAATTTTTTGAAATATATATTTTAAAATCTATCCATTACATCACAGTAATCCCTCTGCACTTTCTAAGAACCTCATGATGAAAAAGTTACTATTAAATGTCTTGTTTGTAAGCACCATACAGTGTGTGATGTTATCAAGAAATTATAAATATCAACAACAACTGCATCTTTCTTACCATTCCATTTAACTATGGAGTTAGTCCAAAGTACATTTTAAAAAGGGCAACAGTTATTCACAGAACACCATATTGCAAAGTATTGTCACACAGAGCACCTAGGAGGATACATATGTTTATCAACTGTAGATGGTTCTGGTAGCAATGGCTATGATGAAGGCTGCCTGAAACTTCATGTAATAAGACCCTATATTTCAGTTGCTTATAAGTCTATTGAACTCCAACTACTTGGAGCAAAACTTTTCCCTGCAAAGTATCGACCTGAGTATTTCTTTAGTCTTTATGGTAAGATTAACACAAAATAGTTTAGGGAACAAGACTACAGGAAAATATCCCTGGCTTGGGAAAAAAAAAAAAAAAATCAGTTTTTCTTTGAGAAGTCCTAATGTTTCATTTCTGGAGAAGGAAAAACCTTTAAAATGCGTTAGGGCATAGCCTTTTTTAAGGCATATATTTTTTATCATTCCTGGAATGCCAATTCAAAGACAGGCTAGTTGTTGGGTGTTTTCAATATCAAGCCTTAACTACTTCCCAGAATCACCTCAGTTCCTACAGCTAAAAATCATTATTATTCTTTACATGCTTTAACATTCAGGGCTGTTTTCGCAGAGTGACCTATACATGTTTCAGCTCTGGAAAACAGAGTTTGCTTTCTTCAGCCCATAGAGCTACTTGCACCAAGCTAGAAGACCCCTTCAATCCTTGCTCTATATATATCCTACACAACAAAATAAGATGCTGGAGCCAAGCTCTCCTACCCTCAGTTACCACAGGTGCACTGAGAATGAAAAAGCAGCTAGACAAAGAGAGCTTGTAATCCAGTAATTTTTACAGGTTTTTATGCATGGATGATGGATACAAATCTTCAAACAAAGGAAATTATAAGCTTAAAAACAATTAATGAGGAGTGAGGGTAGTGGCCTGCAAATTGGTAACTTGTGGCAAGTTAACAATGTGCACCCACAGTTAATCATGAGTGTTGCTCTTCAGGAAAAAAAATAAAGCTTTCAGGATCTTGGGCACATAAACAGCTTTCTAGAAGCAATTAGTTACTAATTAGTTACTGTGCTTTGACAGACTGACACGGTTTCTTAAAATGTAAGACAAGAACTGTACTTGTATGTAGCTATGAAGATAAAGGACATTCAGCAGGCGGATTAAAATCAGGACTGCTTCTGTTTACTGTTAGCAACCTTAGAAGATCCTTCAGGCTTGATCCAGAAGGTGCCTGTAATTACTACAATGAAAGGCTCTTTGTCCAAAGGACCTGTTAAAGTTCATAGCCTGGAAATAGCTGTCCACATATTTCTGTTAGGAGATATTTCCTGAAAGCATAATTCACAACTGTCCAGCTAAGCAACCAGAGAAAGAAAAGGAAGTAACTTAAACATTTTCTGACATTTCTGATGCATAAGTGCTCCTAAAATTAGGTACCTTTTTTTGCTGTTGCTAGTATGTCCAATCAATAGAATTGGCAAGGCAACATATTTTCAACTTTCTGGTTCAAGAATTTCTTACACATGATAATAAAGCTTTTTTCTGATATAGGGCTCTCAAAATCTGAAGTGCTTCCATTATGAGTGAACTCAAATACATAAGGCCAAAGAGCAAGAGAGAGAGACTTAATTACACAGATGTCTCAGAATTTACCTACAATGAGATCCTGTTTCAGATTAAAGCAGACCCTGACTGTATTAAACCAAGCAGAATAAAATGAACAAGCAAAATCAAGAAAATTCCACAGATTATTCCACCAGGCCGTGGTTAAAGCAATTACTGCAAATTGTAAGGTTTGGATTCACATTTCCTGAAGAAGTAAAGAAACTGAATCTCTTAAATCCCTAACAGAAGTTTCAGTCACTGTGCTGATGAGAAAAATATGAGCAAGAGACAGAGAAAAGTCCTGTGACCCTATCAAATCTTTTGTAATTCTAGGGTATTACACATCGAGCTAGAACTGCTTCCTAGTTGTCAGCACTCCCTTTTTTGGTTTTTTGGTTTGGGTTTTTTGGAGAGTTTTCTTGGTGAGGTTTTTGTTTGTTTGTTTGTTGGTTGGTTGGTTGGTTGGTTTGGGTTTTTTTTCATATGTCTATGTGAGCCAACAGAACGAATACTAGAGAAGTTATGGTATTTTAGGCTGAAGTAGTGGCATTTAAGTTAACTCAGAAGTCTAACTATCACAGTTGACACTAATTCTGTTGTGATAGCTGAATGTGAGGTGCAGCCATTGATTTGGGAGCAAAGCTTTGCTTTATGTTGTTAGTTTCTTACAACTGACTAACAGGATTCTTGAAAGTGTGAATGCAGCTGACAGCTGAGCCTGGGATGGTCAGGTCTGACTTATACCAGCCATGGAAAAGGTACTTTTCTGTGAGAACATGAACACTGAAAAAATGTCCAATGAATATATTCAGACTGTCAGAGACAGAGATTGAATGCATGGTTGATGTGAATTAATTATGGAGTAATATAAAGCAGTTAAACAATTAAAGCTAGAAGTTGTGATACAAGAGATGAAAAATAAAAAATATTGCATATAGGAGTAACTTTCTGCACAGTCATTTTGTTGGACATTTGAGAGGTTTTTTTCCTGTGTTCAATGGCAAGTAAAATTGTACGAGAAAAAAAAATCCTAGGTGAGGAGTTTAGCCTTGAACCAAGACTGTGACTGAACTCAGAGTTTCAGGTTTGTGTGTAGTGTTGATTCAGACACCAACAATGCAAGATGTAAACAATTCTTAAGTAGTCAAGAGCTACAAAACACATCAAAGCTAAGCAATTGGGACAGGATTAATCTTTATTCAGATTCTGGGTTTTTTGAGATTTTGTTTTGATTTCTAACGAATTTGTGTTGGGATTGCCTTTTGATTAGTGTACTTATTTCTATGCAACTACAGTGACTCATTCATATCTTAGAACCAACATTTTTAGTATTCCATTAAAGACTAACCTCCTGTTTCTTCAGGCATGAGAGGTAATAAAACATGCTTTCCCTACCATTCCCAATGAGTCTTCTAGCAAAAGTAGAGGTCACTTTTATGCTAATATTTCTGCTAAGAATTCTCTGCCTAAGCAGTGATACATTTAACATTCTTAAGTAACTTGAAATTACTTCCACTGTCAGAGAGAAGTATCTCCATTAAAAGAAAAACAAAACAAAAACCAAACAGTTGAGTCCATTTTCTGTCAGGCTATCTTTATTACCTTTTGTTTCCTAAATACATACTCAGAAGGCATTGGAAACTAGAATAAATTCATCAATGTAATTTCAGTTGTGTAGATTTTCCATCCCCACTGGGCATATTTATTGGAATCTTACTGTAGCTGGTCATATTATTAATAGCAAACAATTTATTTGATTAATTTACCCTATACTTCTGTTCATTAAAAAGCCTCTCCCGTTTTGATTTCTGCTTATTTTATTCATAAGCTTTCAGTGAATGTTTTCAACATATTTTAGTCTGGAGTTTGTTTGGAAGATCTTTGCTTCTTTTAATCACAATGATTATTTCTTCGCTGGAGATGCTGTGATTTCTTTGC
Organism: Aegithalos caudatus; assembly: GCA_013389925.1. Classification (NCBI taxonomy): domain Eukaryota; kingdom Metazoa; phylum Chordata; class Aves; order Passeriformes; family Aegithalidae; genus Aegithalos; species Aegithalos caudatus. The sequence continues at coordinate 16,111 of WEIU01003069.1, forward strand.
TGTGACTTGGAATCTTCAGTTAGTTTTGTCTTTGTTCTCCTAATTGACTTTGCCACTGTAAGTGCAGTATCAGGAACACTTATGACATGAATAGTGAACATCTAGTATCACATTTGAAGCACTGACTTACCCAGGGATGCACAAATCCATAGGAAAATAACCTTTCTCTGAACATTCACCAGACAAAACAAGTTTGCACAGACTTATATAAAAATGAATAAAATATATGAGAATACAATAAAAAGAAATCTTTGGAGAAGCAAAAACTTTTATAGATGGATCCTCACACTATTATCCCAATTTCTTTCCAGCCACTCCCTTGTTGTCCTATGATATATTTTCCCAACACAGAATGATCTTTCACTCACTCTAACCACCAATTAATCAGCTCCAGCTAAATCAAGGCAACAAAGGGCCCATAGGAGTTTTAAGTAGTCTATAAAATGAGAATTTTAGCATGTGTGAGCATTGTTGTTTTTATAAATGTTATTTGTATAACTTCAATGTTTAGTTTCCTCTAAACATGCTGAAGACAGAATTATTCCCAACATCTCTACAGTCTTTGAGAACCTAACAAAAAGATAGATCCCAAAAAATCAGTCATGCAAGGTGGACCTTGCTCAAAGAGGACTAAGTGGAAATACCATGTTAGACCCATCTAATTTCTGCATTAATACACAAATCTGAGGTTAA
>WEIU01003069.1:29784-53010 GCA_013389925.1 Aegithalos caudatus
GCCCTGCCCACCCTGCCCGCCTGCCGTGTGTCCTGCCCTGTCCCTGCTGCCTGCTCTGTCCCTGTTGCCTGCCGTGTGTCCTGCCCTGTCCCTGCTGCCTGCCCTGCCCGTGCTGACGGTCCTATCCGCCCTGCTGCCTGCCTCTGCCCGGGAGCGGGCGCTGCCCTCCCTGCCCTCCCTGCTGCCCGCACTGCTGCCTGGGCACAGCCCTTTTCCCTCTCTGCCTGCCCGCGGGAGCCGGCTGTCTGCCTTAAAGGAGCATGGAGAGCACCTCCTTTCTCTTTCTTCCCTTTCATTTTAGTTTTTCCACCTCCCTCAGCGGTGTCCCGTGCACCGACAGTGCTGCTCCGCCCGCGAAGTCAGCGGGTTCCCGCCAGTCAGGCACGGAGGTGGCAGGATCGCGGAGCCCACATGGGTGACGGCTGCGGGAGTCAGGCTCCAGGATGGAAGGGTTGCTTCCTCCTCGCTAGCAGGAACCTGTAGCTGGACAGACCCTCGGAGTGAAGCTGGAAAGCTCACCCCTGTCGGGTGCTGTGGCTTATCCTGCCAGTTGTCATACAAATGGAAAGGTCTCACCGTGTTTTTTCTTCTACTTTACAAAGAATTCTGTAGATGTTTTTCATATATTCTTACTCCCCTAAACGGTATCATTACTAGTGTGACATTGGGACACGGTGAAGGGGAGTATACCAGCAGCACAGAGCAGCCTTACCAGGTGCCCAAACTCCACAGCAAACCTCAGATTTATCACTTCCCAAAGCCAAAGCAAGAAGCATGCCAGTAAGCTGTACAGAGAGGGAAATGAGACAGAAAAGGAAGACTTCAGTTGTCCTGTCAAATCTTTGCTTCTCTCAGACCACATGGGGGTAACTAATATCTGTGATCTGAGGCTTCAGCACCAAGCTGTAAAATACTGTTTTCATTTGGGGGTCTGAGTTTGGAACACTATAATAAAAGGGGAGCAGGGAAAGAATGGGGAAGGTAATGAGTAGTCTTTGAAAGAGCTGCACCAGAGCCCTCCCCCATAGCCATTTCTGCTCAAACACCTGGAAGATGGACACCTCCATATGCTTCCAGCACCATCACTCTGCTAGACATGCAGAATGCTCATGTCACAGCTTTGAACAGAAGTGTGCAGCCTGCGAGGAATCATACTGTCATCCTGCCCCTCCAGACAGCCTCTGCGTTGCAGTGCAGGCTAAAGCTGCCTGGGGACTTCTTGTTTCAAAAGAATAACAAAAAATTGCAGCTGACTTTTCCCTTGCAACTCCTTCCTTCCTATCTCTCCCACTCTCACTTCTCTATAAGTCTGGGGCTAGAACCACACCTAATCAACAATCTAGAGAGACATGAGAAAGAGAGATATGAGAGAGAAGGAGAGAGAGAGAGAGAGAGAGAGAGAGAGAGAGAGAGAAGGAGATTGCTAAATAGATATTGCTCTCTTTGCGTAGAACAAACTTGCCATAGACTGTGTGGAGCATACTGCTGATCACTGCAATAACTTTCTGTTTAGACTCAGCACCATTACTCTTATCTTAAATATGAAATTGCCAGGTTAGTATGGAGCAGAAAAAGCAAAATCTGCCAGGTTCCAGTAGATCATGTTCCTGGACAAGACATAATTTCTTCAGGAAAGAGCAATTCAACTCTGTGTATAACTTGATTCAGTTTTCCCAAATTCTGATCACTGCATTCATATTAGAGTGACAAGGAAGTAGTCCTAGGAGAATAATTATTCCTTCAGCTGGTCAAATAGAAGGCCCTCCCAGTCTTTCCCATCCAGATCTTTATACCTTGTCTAGGGGAGCATTGTGGAGAAGCTCCTGGCTCCACTGGAATCACAAGCATGGCTCCGCTTTATTTCATCCCATTGAAATGTCTTCACCCTGTGAATTCAGCAAGGTCTCCTATAAAAGGCCTGATCTGTGTGGCCATAAAGTTCTTAAGGATGGATGAATCTGTTTACTGAAGGTTCAGAATGATCCAATGTCTCATTGGCTTAACTGAGGGCTTCTTTCTTTGCCCTTCAGCTGACCTCCTTAGCCATAGGCCAGCCACTGGGACAAACTTTCTAACTACAGTGTAACTGAGATTTCCTTCAGAAATGCTGTTTGGGTTGCTACTTGTCTCTCTACTGCCATTCCAGAAGAAAGGAGTAAGGAGTATATAGTAATCTGGATTAAGCGTTTTTATTATTAAAGGAAAAAAAGAAAAAAAAAAAAAAAAAAAACAAATGCCAAAGTATTCCACCTGTGAACATGTGATACTTTTTCAAAGGGAATAAAATTATAAAATGAATATAAAAATCTGACATTTAAGATTTTTGGATACAGTCATTTGACTTTCATCTGATTCTGTAATATTGGTGCATCAGATTAAGTGGAATATTAGATTTTTTACAGTGAACAAGTGAATTTTAATTTCAATCGTTCGAATGCTGCTTGCAATATGAACAATAAGGTCCTCATCAAAGCAGTATCAGCTAGTGAGGTTTTAAATAATCACAGGTTCTGGGCTTAGTAATGGACTTTGAAAAAAGACCAATTAGACTTTAGAATGTAATTGGGCTACTTTTAAAGCTCAGAAATACATTCTAACCTTTAGATACCTTCCCCGTTTCTGCAAAGATGGCATCCTGGCTTGCAGAACTGAAAGGGTCACAAGCAGAAAATCCAAAGACAATGGCAAGTGATTAATAACTGTTACAGGTTCCAATGGAAGATGGGCACATGGTTTAATTGCTTGAGGCACTAGAAGAAAATACAATGCTGTAGTGATAAATATCAAATGATTGTGCTAAACTTACTGCACAATGCAGCTAACCTGTCTAAACATGGACAGTTATTTATGAAATAGTAAATAGAGTTGAGTCCCGTGGAATCCTATTCATAAAGGCCACATTTCTTATTTTGGAAATAAACTGTTTGGGGAAAAAAGCAAAACAAAGAAGGCAAAGGTCAGCCAGAGAACAATGATTGTTTAAACCAATGTGAAAAATGAAGGAATAAGAAGAGAAAGTCTGATGAATCAGTGTTTGGCAATACAAAGAATATTTCAGTAAGATTATTTACAAGTGATATGAAGTGTCCAGCCTGTAAACTGTATAGTACATATGTAGTGCATGTGCAACTCTGCTATTTTATCCATATGCAAGTTGAAGTACTATTGAGTTCAGCTGCAGTTGCATGTGCACTACAATGACAGATTATGGCCTCCACAGCTTTTCTATATTTGTACTATACAGTGTGTGGGCCAGATGCCTCATATCACTCATGTAAATAATCTTATTGAAATGTTCTTCATATTGCCAACCATTAACTCATCAGACCTTCTCTTCTTATCCCTTCCCCTCTTCACATTTTAAATAGATTTCTTTTGTTTCAAGGAAATCTTCATGTTCGAACAGGGTATTTTTATGGTTGGTATAAATACTACAAACAGAGTCCCTTGTCACATTTTATTTCCATTTCTTCAAGGTCAGAATATGACTGTATGTACCATTCCTATTTCTAAATATAAAAATATCTCTGTGAGACTTTTATTTTTATTACACTGATTTCTGCCTACTTACAGTCAAAGGCATACCACAAAGTGGTGTTTCTCTGTATCCCATATGGAAAAATACAGGAATACTCCAACCATTTCAGGAGAAGTGCCTTGTATTCAAGATGTTCTTAACTATTTCTCCTGATACTATATCATGAGCATTCACACCACGCTGGAGTGAGATGTGAGGTTCAGTATCAAAGAAGACTAAAAGGTAATGTACAAACAGCTGTGTCTGGACCACTCAGGGCTTCTGTGATATAAACATGAGCAAGCCTACAGGCTTCATGAGACTTATTGCAGGTGACACTCCATGTGCACATATACACTCATGGTTTTACCAAAAAATATTTGAGATTAGGTAAAACATAAATTATAATCTATATGAACAAAACTTACAGCCAAGTTTAACTATAGGATTTTCTAATTAATAATGCCTTTAAATTCAAGGAGGAGGGAAAATCATGATTATAATAAGCAAGAAATCTTTCTAACTTCCATGATATAGAGAGCTATTTTTCTAACATAATATTTATAATAGAGATTTTTTATTTGTATTCCACTTTTATTTCATCCATTATATCTAGAAAACTTTCTACAGTGGCAACACAGGAAATAGAAGAGTTTTAACAACAGCTATAAGATGTAGAGAAAAAGAATTTAAAGTAAGAAAGGAATCTGTACTAAGTCTGCATATTGTCCAGAAAATACCACAACCTGGTTGAGTTTCCTGTAGACATAATTAGATTTTAAAAATAGTGTAGAACTAAGTGAATTGCTTAATTAAAATCTAATTATTAGAATATTTCATGATGACCACTCTAGGGATTATTAACTGACAGTAACACTTGTTGGAATAATAAAACTTGATAACAAAACTTTTATTAAAATTTCTACGTCTATGAGTATGGGTTTTAATTGCAAAATAACACAATGTATATCATGTCAGCTGGGAAGGGTTTATGCAAGAGAGCTAAAATATGAGAGTTAAATTGTCTTGAAGAAGAAACTGATGTAAGGGAGAGTCTGCAATTTCTTTCAGGGTGATGGCAAGGAAGAGAGCAGGGACGTCCCTGAAGGCTTCTTGGGCTGCCTGCTGAGCTGAAGGAAGGAGGGATGCTTACAGCCCAGGGCACAGTCAAAGCAGCTGCCCTTGGCTCCTGGGAGAAGTTTGCTTTTCAAGGCTTGAGTCAGAGAGCTGCATAAACCTTGAGCTTTCAGGGCAGAAGGACACTCCACAGAGAATGAGGAAAAATGGCAAAACTTTACCCCACAAGCCTGCCAGGGTAGAACATCATGGCTCTACATCGTATGTGCCAAAACAACACTGAAGCCACACCTTGTGAAGCAGCAATTAACTATTTTCCATTCACTGTATTATATGCAGTAATAAACTCTCTTTTGCACTGTTAGAGTCACTGAAGGCAGATCTCCTTAATAGCTTTGCCTCTTTTTTTTTTTTTTTTTTTTTTCATCCTATATTGACTGGATACACCCAACAGCAGTGCTGTCCTGAAGCCAGAATTTAGTTGTCACTCTACAGAGCGGCTGCAGCAACAGCCAGGCAGGGCAGGACATCAGGCTGCACGCCCAGTCAGACTCTTCTTAATGCTGGAGCCATCACACTGAAGGCTCTGGGGGCAGCTCCTTCCACCCACTCTTCCACCTCTTGGGGTTTGTGGCAAGCACATTAGTGCCAGGCTGACAGGCAGTGGGTGCTGGGCCTGCTGCTCTACACTCACCTGCTCACAGGGAGCCAGGCTGGGGCTACAGCTTTCACACGCTGTAGTAAAAAGCTCTGTTGACCTCAGGAAGGGAAGTACAGGTTCTAAATGACTGGAATGGCTGTGTCCAAAAGGAACCTTATTCTCTTTTAAGAAAGGATAAGAAAGGATATCTGATAAAAGGATAAATAATCTCAGATAGAGGAGCCTGAGCTCATACGCTGGACCCTGCATGTCAAATACAGCTGCCACTCTCTGTAGCTAGGAAGAAACCAAGGAATATTTTTTAAACTATTCAAGGCTGTTTACAGTTCATGATCAGGATTTCACATTTCAGCTATAGTATTTAGGACTAAAAAGACACCAACGGTTTTTATTTTCTTGGTTAGCTGGAGGGCATTATCTTAGCCATAGGTGTAAGAGACAGTCTTTAGTTAGAGAGTAGCCCACCCAAGTGAACAACATCTTGTTACTTAGCTAAACCAGCTTCAATAATTTCAGTATTTAGGGGATCAGAAAGAAATGTGGCAATATGGAAAAGATCTATATACTTTGAAAAGCCATGCAAAAATGTGTCACATTTCACCTGTAACAGCAATACAGTAATTAACTCCTTTTGTTTACCCAAGCCTACATCTGGTATTAAAACCAAACGAGATGTTTTAGACTAGAATATTGTGAAATCTATTAGAAGTAGACAAGCCTTGAGAGAACTTTCACTTTTGAGGAAAACCTGAAATAGATTTTCAACCTTACTTTATAAGGGGAGAGAAAGCTTCAGGCAACTTATCAAAGAAATTACAGAGGATATTACATTCCCACTTTTGCATTGCACTAGCTGCTGAGGTATGAACATTTCTCTATAAAAACAGAGACAGCTGTTAGGATCGCCACTATTAACTAATACATGTTGAAAAACAAATGGATGTCGACTTGTCGAGTTAGTTTGTCGTATTTTTGCAATAGCTACACTGCACATAGACACATTTCCCTTTCACATTTCCCCTGAGAAAAAGTCACTAAAAATTTTTAGTGAATCCAAAAATCAGAAAAAAGAATTCCAATGGTTTACATCATTTAATAAAAATTTCTCTCAGAGACTGCAGGGTGATGGTGTTAATTACTCTGGATTATAGCAATCTTCCAGTGCCACCTTGTGGCGCAGTATAATACCGCAAAAGGCATCCAATATTACTCTCGCCAAGCAAAAGCAGCCTGTTATCCATGCAGCAGTCCATAAACATAGCAAACTGAGAGGTGGAAGAGAGTTTTCATCTTAGATATTAAACTTACTTCTGCCTCTGCCACAAGAAAATGTCAGCTTTTGCTGGCATAGTAGCACCCATCACACCTAATGCTGATATTTGGATGCTGATCTAAGGATGTCCCCCAAAGCAGCGTGCATAAAGATTCCCAGGTAGGCTTTACAACAGGCCATGTTGTAGTACATATGCATTGCTCTATGTTACACCATGTAATTTAATATCAAGGACATATTTGTTGGTTTGTTTGTTTGTTTGTTTAAACCACCATTCTTATTTTATAATACAATGGAATGCATCAACATGAGCAAACAAACCAGATGCGGGCATCTAGTCCAGTCTTGACTGTTCTCTCTGTGAAGATTGTTTCTGTAAGCCCACCAGGATTTGTTTTGCTGCAGTCTGAGGCTGTGTTATCACATCACACTCACAGCATTAGAATCACAGCTCCTGAGCAGAGCCCTTCCATATTGCTACAAGAGCTTCTTGCACACACACAGAGTACCTTGATGGTGCTTTCCACCAACAGATAAGTGGACTTCGTAAAGCTAGAATTTAAGAGATATAAATCAACTGAAATAAACCTGCTTGATTTCATTGACACATATCCTAGAGGACATAACAGTTTTAAACAGGAAGGAGATATGTTTGAAAAGGAAAATTGTACAAGGCACAGGGATGTCAGCAGCAGAGGCAGTATGCTGGCAAGAGCTGCAGATCAGCTCATACTCAGACTGGCCCTGTGAACTGTGATATGGGGGTGCACAGTCCATTTCCCCAGGCTGGTTTACCTCATATCCTACTGTGAAACTGCCCTTCTCAGCTATACAAGACTTGCAGTGACAGCAAGGACATTTGGAGGATATTAAAAATTTTAAAAAAATAAGCCAAGGGGAAGCAAGTTGCTCCATTTCCTTGAGTGTGAAAATCCGTGAAACCCAAAAATAAGACATGAATTAAAATAATCTGCAGGATGCTAAGGCAGAATTTACTAATAAGATCAAAATCAGTCCTGGATAGTTATGTCTCAGATGATCATGCAGTGCCAGGCAAGCATCACACATGAGACTTTAGAATGGGATTCCTGTTTTGGAGAGTCAACCAGTTAAACTACTTACAGATCCCTCTTTTACTTTTCACCCTATACTTCTCACAAATCTGTACTGACAAATATTTTGTTTCTTGTCATCTGTCATTAGTATATATTATGTTATTTTCAAAGGTGCTGAGCTTATGTAGTGTACAATTCATAAGGTAATAAGATCATAAAATATAATTGCAAGAAGCACATTTTCAGAAGATTCATCTTCCTCTTGAGGACATAAGATGTGTCCATGATTTTATTTCTACACATAGATTTAAGGAGACTATTAGATGCTGACAGAAGCCTGATTTAAACAGCAATGGTGTTTAAATCTAGCAAGGTGGCCATGATCACCCCAGGTCCCCAGGTAAATTGAAGATTGCAGATCTCATTTTTGTCTTTACAGAGGAGGACAGTTTTAAGATGAAGGACAACACTCTTCTAAGCCAAGCATATGCTAACTACATAGGCATCTATGTACACATCAGAACATGGATGTACTAATTTTTTCAAATTGCAGATTTAGATATATAATATAAAATATATATTCAGCAACAAGAATGGACTGTTTAGGATAAAATCTGCTTTCCTGACCTAATAAGTTTCAAATACTGCAGTAAAATAAATTCAGTTAATTTGGATTCTACAGATCAGCTAGTCTTAAGGGGGAATTACATTTAAATTTGAGACAGGTTGGGAATTGTGTAACTCAATTAGATTTTAAGTTCAGCTAATTTAAAACTTTGCCAGCATGGTACAGTGTACTTAGACAAAACAGACATACAGTTTTAGAATTTGTTCAATTTAAGCACCACTGATTAAAATTTAGCAAATCCTTGAGCATGGTTCAAATTCCTAGTTTGAATTAAATCCACAGCTTTAAAAATATTAACTGGATTCAGTATAAAGTTGGTCTGAAAGAGTGATAAATAGGTTGCTGTTTGGTTTCCATTTGAGTGCCGGGCACCACAACGGTAGATTAATTACCCTTAATTAACTATCTCCTTTGTAGGAGCTTGGAGCAAACTATCTAATGAGACCAGAAGGAGAGCGGAAGCTACTTGATTCACTTAATGCACAGGTATCATCTGTACAATTATCTGCCCTCTGAGCAGATGGGGTGTGCTCACAGCAGCCAAGCTCCTGGCCCTGGCAAACCTGACAAATGGAAAGAACTTGGGGAGACAGAAGAGCACCACCAATACACGTGGAGACAGCACAGTCCCAGCTGCAGGCTACAGCACCTGTGCTAATAAACAGACCTACATCAGGGCACCACTCATCTGAAAAGGAGAATATTTCTCCAGTACATGGGTTCCCTTAACCTAGGATGCCCATATATTCTTTTTCACCTAGGATCTCGCTCAGTAGACAGAGAATCTGGCTTTCATTGTAAAAGACATACACAACAGAAAGATTCAGTTGTCAAGTACAAAGATAATCCAGTTTCCTAAGCCATGGAAACTGGCCAGTATTTTATAGGCCACATGTAATGGCATTGTACCTTTCAAGGCTTCTAGAAAGTTTCTTATACAACATCAGAGAGGATGTGATAGCTCTGGACCACGACATTATCAATATCAAAGGGAGAAACACAATCTTTTTGGCTAGGAAGTGTACTCTGAAAATGCCATAGAGGCAGAGAAAATATACATTTGAAAAGCAAGGTTAAGAAAGCAGTAAAGGCAGAAAGGTTAATTTTTGGAACTCTTTGGAATAGCTGAAATCTATGCAAGAAGGAAGGAAAAACCAAACTAGAATCAACTCATTGATTAATTGAAACAGTTAGACAGAAGTTTTAATTTTTTAAAAAGCTAAATAAAGGTAAAGAAAAGCCAATACCTTTAAAAAAGGTACATACTCTTTCCAGTTCTGTAGAGTTATAGCTCTCTCTCTCTTTCTATCCAAACAAATGGAATACCTCTTCACCAAGTCCACAGCTCTGTCAAGGCTCTGGAGCTTATTCCTGTGCATGGTATCTGGCTTCCATACTGTTTGAGGAGAGAATCTCTCCCATCTGTCCCTCAGAGGACTCATAAATTCTCATTAAGAAAGGACTATATGCATGACAGCCCCTGGAAACAGAGCTGCCTGACCTCCATGATGATAATCCAAGGTGATCCAAACACCCAGACCATGTGTAATTTCCCAGTCCTTCTACAGGCAGTAGATACTCCTGTTCATGACATGAGACCCAGCGCCAGAACTGACAGCTGAGAACAAACAGTGTCTGGTTTCCTGAGAAAGTACCCTGAGATGTGCTGGACATTGGGGAATTCAAAGCTCTGGGACACTCTTGACAAACACAGCCTGAAAGCACTGTGATCTTGAGGACTAACAGAGAGAGTCTGTTCTTTGTTCACAGCCATAGCTAGGGAAAGGAAAAACAAGGATTCTTTCTTAGCAAGGAATCACAAGGATAAATATTTGGCATTACGTAACAACTTCCTTCTTCTTGTACTAAATATCCCAGGGAGAGACTTCTGCTTCTGAATCTTCATTTACTTCAGACATTCCCTTCTTCTAGTGCAGGATACTGGTGGATAAATTAAGCAGAACCCTTTCAATCACAGTGATGGGATCATGTAACATGAGAGATAAAGCAGGTCAGTGATCTATTAACAATCTGAAGAAACCTTTCTAGAGGTTCAAGAGTCCCAGGAATCGCTGTTGTGCAGAAGGGTGTCAGAGGTACCCATTGTGTCCTCTTCTCAAGGCTGAGGGCTGAAGCCATTGCCCACTAATGATTGCATAACATAACAGAGTCCCCACCAGAAAAAGCTATTACTGACTCAGGTCCAAGCAGTGGTCTTCTAGCAAAAGAAGTGAAGGAGTTAATGTTAAAGGTATTTGATTTCAAAAAAGAGAAAACACTAAAAAAGAGAAAGCTAGGAAAGAGGCAAAAGGGCAAAAATTTTTGCATGGTGTGGAAATTGTTTTAAGATGACCTGTTAGAGGTTGATTCTAAGTAAGTCAGTAACTACTATCACAAAACTTTAAAAGGAACAAAATCACAAGTCAGTTAGAGTTAACAACAGGTGAAGAAAAATTTCAAAAGTAAAAAAAAAAAAAAAAAAAAAAAAAAAAAAANAAAAAAAATTTCATCCAAGTGAGGAAAAGAGATCATGAAAACTGGAAAGTTTACAGAAAACCACAAGGAAGCCCAAAATATTTTTAGGAGCAATTTGCTGAAGGCATAAAAATGTTTAATAAAAAAAACCCCTTCCTTTTAAACACATCAGAAGTAGGAAAGCTGCCAGCTAGTTAGTCAGGCAGATATATGATCAAGATGTAAAAGGAATGCTTATGGAAGATAAGCATTGAAAATGTTTAATGAATTTTTCCACTACTCTTCATGGTGGAGGATCTGAGGGAGGCTCAGGCAACAGAGCAGTTTATATGGGATAAGAATATGATGATCTGTCTCAAACTTAAGTGTTAGAAGAAAAACGGGGAGATTGAGCCAGGGGGCTCATAGGGATCCACGTAGGCATTTTTGATGCTCACCAGATTTTCTAATGGTCTGGAAGGAACATTATACTGATGTGCCAAGATTGGCACATCATGATGATATAAAATTATTCAGGACTGGAAAAAAATTAAGATGGCAGTGAAAAGTTGCAAAGGGACCTCATTTACTAGTGGCTTGCATATAGAGTGGCAAGAAAATGTAAAGTGAAGTTTAATGTCAGTAAATTAAAAGAAAGGCCCTTTAACATGTGCTCTAAATAAATTTTTTCCACTCAGGAAAGAGATGTGTGGAACATTCAGTTTAATGGTCTGTGGAAATCATGAAGAAAAACAGATCTTAAGTTTTTAATTAAAAAAAGGGGGAAAAAAGAGCAAAGAAGTCAGAAAACAGGAGTACAAGAAGTACATTGCTCACAAATGGTTGCTACATCCGCATAATTGACTGTGCACAGGTCTACTCCTCTATCAGCAAATGACTTTAACAGAAGTAGAAAAGCTGCAGAGAAAGATAAGATCAACCCTGTGTTACAGCTTCCACATAAGGAAAGCCTATACAAACCACCTTTCTGCTAGTAAAACCAATGGCAAAGGAATAAAATTATGTGAAGAAGGGAAAAAATCCCCTTCAAATGCATCAACTTGTTTGTTCATATATTCCAAAAAATTCAGATCCCTGAGAGTTGTTAAAAAGTCTGATGTTACTTTTTCCTTTCTCTGTTACAATTTTTGTTTAGGTGCATCTGAGTGACTAGGGCAAGAGAGATGCCAATTTTTGTAAAAGGAAATGGAAGTGCTGTTATTCAACTCTGCTATAAGATCACTAAATCTTAAAGCTTGTCTCATAGTGGAGGAGCAGTGAAGCAGGAAATTGCTAATGCAAAGTGTATAAGAGAAGATCCACTACAGCAGGATTCAAGCTTCACCCCAAAAGCCACTCTTGCAAAGAAAAAAACAAGAAATATGTAAGCAGAGGAGAGCACTATGAAAATTAAATAACTTTCCAAAACAGAAAAAAAAATTAACCCAAACTAATCCTTTTACTACTACATTCAAAGTTTAATTGTGATATTAATTTGTGTGCAGTATTTAGTCTTCAGTAATGCACAAAGCTGAAAACCAACTCAGTTCCACTAAACTAAAACTGTATCAGTCCATTTTATGGAGAGTTGGAAAAGTTATATGATTTATTTTAAATTTAGTAATAATTTATCTGAGGAGACAGTTTGATAGTAGTATTTCGGTTTTAATGATTTCTAGTTAAAGCAGGTCACTGTCCCTGTGGTGTTTTTTGTGACCCTGCATGCAATGCTGGTGGGTACTTCTGGGGTGTTTTTGCAGACTCAGGACATGTAATTCTCCAGTGCAACTCTGTTTGAAGAGGCAATTTTTTTAGATCCTGTGTAATCTATGGCCTTAGGCACCTACTTTAATTCTGTCCACTTAGGCAGTAACATGCATGGTACTATTAGCACTATTTACATCAGGCACACATTTAAATGTTTTCAGAATTATAATTTATACACCTGCAGATATGTGACCAGTTGTGTCTGGCAGGTATAGTCATGTACAAGTGTGTAATGATGCTGTGTGCATTTTACCATTTTTCTTTTACATGTTTTCTATATTCTTCACACATATATTTGTAACTCTGTCACCTATTGCACCAGTAACTAGTTTTCCCAGTACTTTTACATGGCCTTTCCCTAAGCAGAAAGACAAAAAAAATTCCAGAGCCCCAAGCCCTGGGAGGTAAAACCCTCCATACTACCCTGGTTCTTCTTGGGAACCAAGGCTGAGAACAACTCTTCCAAATACATTCTCATGGATAAAATACATCCAGTGCCAAGGGGGGCTCCAGAGAAGGGGCTTGACTGGGGAGAGAATTGCATCACCACTTGTCCTCCTAATCGGTGCTTTTTATCAATTATGCTAATTTCCCAAAATCTGTAAAGATGTACTCACCCTTGGGAGGGGTGAGCTTTTTGGGACATCTTTCCATAATTTTTCCTGAAGACCTTCAAACAAAGATCCTTTTTTTATATTACCTCCTTACTAAAATTATCTCAAGTTTCATTTCCAGGTTGGGGAAAAAGGCAGCAGTTAGATGACTGGCAAATGAAACTATGTGTTTGCAGAAGACTTCACTACAAAAAGTCCATGTGAAGATAAATTACATCTTCTTTTCTTGAGGTGCTGAAAAACATAAGATTCCAAATCAAAATTGATTTCACACTGTTTTTTCTACCCAGCTGATATAGCGTCTGTGGTAAATGTCTTCATCACTTCATGACATTGTACAGACCATTCTGTAAACCCAAGTGGGAATCGTTCACATCTCAGATTGTTTCTGATTTCTTCTCACCAAAGCAGGCTGGGCATTCTAGAACCCCTCTGACTGGAGAAATGTGTTATGAACAAAAGCTTATATACATTTTGTATTAAATACAGCAACATCCGGAAGTTTTCATGTTTTTCAAATTTATTTATCTATTTAAGGAAAACACGAAATCCTCTGCATGAATAATTTGTTAAAAAACATAGCCTACAGAATGTAGCTGCAGACACAACAGACAGTTTTCAACGCATTTTTTATAAATTATTATACCTATAAATTGTTATAAATTTATTATTACAAATTTCTGTGTATTTGTACTGCTATAAGACAGTAATTTAACAGACCTGAAATAGACAACCATATAATGCACAGTGCTTCATTCTGACTGTGTGATGTGTTCATATGTTTCAATACTTACCATGCAAAGAGATTAAAAAATATTTAACAATTCATTCTCACAACAATAATTGAAGTAGAGAGGTTTGGTTATGCAAGGGAATTGCAAGTTGGAAAAATTAAGAGCTTAAACTTATTGTAATCTCAATAGAAAAACAGATTGTGGTTTATTCAACATAAAGCTATACTTGGCTCCAGCCTTAAGATTAAACTGTTGTCTCGGTTTGGGAAGACNAACAACTAACTTGGTGCACCATTATGTCAACAGATGCTGCTAAGGGTGAAATTTCCAATTTGTTGAGCTTGTGATACAAAGTAAAATGCTTCATATTCTTTACATCCTTCTGAGAAGAAACCAGGAACATTTACTCCCAGCAGGACTGTCCAGTTGATCCCTCACTCTTAAACAGTGTTGGCAGTACAGGGAGCCAAACATACTAAACAGGTGAAGTGTGGGCAGTATTTTCATAGTTATTATTTCTATGATAAAAGGGATTCAACACGTTCAGTGCAACCATCAGCACACTTAGCCAAGTTTCACTGTCAAAAGACCAAGGCAGGAAACTCCAGTGGGAAATTCATCTTGCATAACTCAAATATGAATCTTTAGAGCACTTTGACATTTGATTCATCATTTTGACACCAATTAGACACCTGCTTTAGTCAGAGTATATTTTGTTTTCAGGAGGCCATATTTCTTCATTGGCTGAAGAAGGGGGGACAAAGTAGGTTAGGCTCTGGCTGTCAGACAACTAAAGCTAGAGAGAAGGAAACCCATTTCCTGTGTCTTCTAACTTGCTGGAATCATTAATTGTGAATTTAAAACTCAGGTATGTAGGCAATCCCTTGCCTGACTGCTTCCAGACACATCATCCAGACACTAAAATTCTAGCCCTAAAGTCCAAATTACTTAATGGTGAAAAGCAGAAGCTGTCATGTGTGGGGGAAAAAAAAAAAAAAAGCCTGATACCAATTTGAAATTACTTCAAAGGTCACACTACAAAGCTTTTTATTTTTCTCCAATACAAAGGTTAAGCAGTCCTCAATTAAGGAATAATGTAAAGCTGTTGTTCAGACACAGGCATCTATGTCATATCACCACATATAGATACAAACTTGCCAGGAACCTTGACTGTCAGGGACAAGCAGCTATTTTCAAACACAGCCAAGGTGCTTTCAGCAGGGAAATTACTCACATGCTGCTTTATGCAAACAAACAGCTTTTTTTATAAACTCTCTAGTTATCTATTCTGCTGAGAAGTCCACCTCAGCCACCCAGTGAAAAATAAATGAATAATATAATGTACAAAGACTTCAGGGGCACCTTTCCCATCCTAATTACAGTCAAAAACAACTTCCCATTCAGTGTTTAACACAATAAATTTAAGTGGATGAATAGCCTGATTTTATATCTACTCTAGATGCCACCTTGGACTGTGCCACAAACCAGCACCTGGAAGTCCAGCTTTGGGATTTCTGTCTTGGGTCCTTCATCTCTCTCTTAGACTGAGATGTCCTAATATACATGAAAATAAATAGATGTCGTGACAAGCAGTCATGAATATGGCAAAAATCAACATGGTGGAGCAGCAACTCAAATTTATGTAGCATTTGGCCTCTTCCAGAAGAGGCATTGATCAAAAGATTAATAGGTTAATATTCCCTATGTAGCTCTCCTGGTAATCTTTCTTACAAGTCAACATCCTCAAGTGAGAAATAGGAAGGACAGGTATTGATTTCTTCACTCTCATAAATCTTGACAGGACTCAAGAAAACAGCATGAGGCCAACTCAGGGGAGGTTTAGGCTGGATATCAGAAAAGGGTTTTTCATCCGGCAAGAGGTTGGGCACTGGAACAGGCTCTCCAGGGAAGTGGTCACAGCACTGACGGAGCTCAAGAAGTGTTTGGACAACACTCTCAGGCACTTGGTGTGGCTCTTGGGGATAGCCCTGTGCAGGGCTAGGAACTGGACTCAGTGATCCTGGTGGGTCCTTTCTAACTCAGGATATTCTGTGATTCTATTATTTTACTGTTGCCAATGAGCAAGCTGTGTGACCTGTGACCTGTGTACCATTTGGCTGAGTTATATGCTGCCTGCTTCACTCATCCATTGTACTCATTAGCAAAGGCCTGAAGAAAAATGACTTCATTTGTATCTATTTCTTATCCAGAATTCCCACTGGATGCTCAGCTGTCAGAACATCTCTGTGTTTGAAGGTATTCGAGCATTTCTGAACTAAGATTTGCGTTTTCTCCTGTATTAATTACAGGAACATGCTGAGCTGTTCTTCAATCAGAAATCTCCTTTTTTCCCCACAAGAATGTGTGACATACAGCTTACAACAAAGGAAAAGAAGTCACAGCTGTATTTAACACTTAAATGAAATTGAACTTGATGTTTCAGAGACCACTGCAAAATAATTTGAAAGAATTTCACAGGATCAAATAACATAATTATAATCTGTAGCAGTAGCATGATGTTTGCAGAGGTTCACTTGTCCTAACTTTGTGCTCATCCACAGGCAGAAATGTAAAAATTCTGAATTTCCCAGTTAGAAAATCTGCCAGCACTAAGCTGTGTGGGGTGGTTGACGTGTTGGAGAGAATGGATGACAGGCTTTGGAGGTGGGTCTGTGAAAACCTCATGAAGTTCAACAAGGTCAAGTGCAAGGTCCTGCAGTTGGGTTGGGGCAATCCCAAGCATGAATACAAACTGAGCAGGGAATGGAGGGAGAGCAACCCTGCTGAGAAGGACTTGGGTGTGCTGGTGGATGAGAGGCTGGACATGACCCAGCAATGTGCACCTGCAGCCCAGAAAGCCAAACGTGTCCTGGGCTGCATCTATGGCAGCATGGCCAGCAGGGTGAGGGAGGGGATTCTGCCCCTCTGCTCTGCCCTGCTCAGACCCCACCTGTAGTGCTGCATCCAGATCTGGGGTCCCTAACATGAGAAGGATGTGGATTTGTTGGAGTGAGTCCAGGGAAGGGCTACAGAGATGATCACAGGACTGGAGTGCCACTCTGGGGTGAGAAAGCTGGTGTTGTTCAGCCTTGAGAAGAGAAAGGTCTGGGAAGACACTGAAGCACCTTCCAGAACCTACAGGGGGCTAAAAAAGAGACAGAGAGGGACTTTTTAACAAGGACACAAGGGGTAGTGACAGCACAAGGAGTCACAGCTGCAAACTGAAAGAGGGCAGATTAGATAAAGATTAGATAAAATGATTAGATAAAAGATTAGATAAATGGAAGAAATTCTTTACTGTGAGAATGATGAGGCACTGAACAGGTTGCCCCGAGAAGCTGTGGATGCCCCATCCATGGAATTGTTCAAGGCCAGGCTGGATAGAGCTCTGAGCAACCTGGTCTGGAGGAAAGCATCTTGCTCATGGCAGGAGTTTTGGAACTAGATTAACTTTAAGGTTCCTTGTAACCCAAAACATTCTATGATTCTGTATTTCTATGGTCCTACTGTAAGTACCTCTGTGAAGGGGTGAAAGAAAAAGAAAAAAAGACCTAAGCCCATGTCTAAATAAAGAGATAACAACACAGCAGTGAGATGTGATGTGACACTGTGCTTGCAAGGGAAGAGAACAGAGATGGACAAGGAAAGTGAGATGAAAGCAAGAAATGGTTTATGTTTGTAAACAGGCTCATTGTAAAGGGAAGTGAAAAGGTCACTGGACTGGAATCAGTGACTGACAAAGATGAAAGAGAAATGTTGTGTGATGAAAGGATTCCTATTATTTATAGAAACAGGTTCTTGAAAATGGAAATAGTGTGTAACTGTGTATCCACTGATGCTGGATGAGCTCCTAGTGACTGCAAAAAAGTGCCACTACTCAAGGAAAAACAGGAAAAAAGAGTGAATGAAAAGATTACAGATTATGGAATTTCTGCTAAACTGCTTAAAGAACTAGTGAGCAGTAGGAAAGTGTTTGTGACTGTATGTTCTTATAAAAGTTTTACATCTGTTCATCAGAACACACTGCAAAAGCAGCCATCAAGAAGGTGCTGCAGGACATCAAGAACTGCCAGAAAACAAGTGGCAAATGTTTGTACAATGTTCTCACCACTACTAATAAACCAGCCTGTGAGGAGGTGTTTGTGGCTTAACAAAAGGTATAGCTGAGTGTGCAGTATGTCCCCAGAGATGCAGATAGTGAGAAGAGAGGTTGGTTTGGGGTCAGTCATCCTGCAAAACCACAGAAAGACGGTACTGAAGGCTACTGAAGAAAGATTCATGGAACTTGCAGGTAATTTCATGGATGTAGATGTAATCCAAAATCTCTTTGTAGGGGTTTCTACTCAAGTGTCTACCCAAATTTCACCTCAATTCTAAACAAAGAGAAGAGAAAAAGTAGTGAGCAGTAGGAGAGTAAGTGTAAGAAAGTAAGAAATAATAGAAAAGAGTAGAATCTTGTAAGCAAAAAAGATGTAAATAATCTTCAGAATAAGCAGAGCTGTCCAAATGGCAGTATTGCCTCCTGAATAGCTCCATGTAAAAAATATAAAGCACTGGTAGGCAAGGTCAATCAAGCAGCAGTGTGAGTAGATGAGTGAGGAAGGAACACAGGAGAGGAACTGTCAGCAAGCAAAATTTTGAGTTCGGGAGAGAATACCCAGACTGTCTAGGGAAGTCTGCAGATTTCCCTCTTGCCTCCCCCTACTCATACAACAGACCTGCAAAGTCTGAATGAAACAATCCCCTCTCCTTTTTCATTCCACGGGAGGGGCTATTAGAATGACAAGTGTTTCAACAAGCACAGGTCCTGTTGGTCCTGTCACTTAGTCTTGTAGCTCTTCTTGAGTCTAAGTTTGCCTGTTCACCTAAAACAAAGGAGTCAGACTTCAGTGACAGTCTTCTGTCTTAGCTAGGCTACAGGAAGAAGAGATGTGTGCTAAAACAATGCCTGAAGGTACAGTGAGATTAGTTCATAATGCTGAGCCCCAGCTGGACTCTCTGGAAGCTGCAGCTGCTGGGTAGTGTGGC
Source organism: Aegithalos caudatus (assembly GCA_013389925.1). Classification (NCBI taxonomy): domain Eukaryota; kingdom Metazoa; phylum Chordata; class Aves; order Passeriformes; family Aegithalidae; genus Aegithalos; species Aegithalos caudatus. The sequence continues at coordinate 48,593 of WEIU01003069.1, forward strand.
TCTGAATAATAATAGGCAGAAAACACATAAGTGTCACTGCTGTTTTCACCTTATGGAAAATTAATTAATTGTGTCATCCAGCTTCTTCTGTGCTGTACTGAAAGGGTGGTGAGATGATCTCTTAGCTTATCATGGTGCTTCTGATCCAGAAATTACCTGAAATACCCTTGGTCATTTGCACAGAGGTGAGGTGTTCCGTCCTGAAAACACTGACTGTGCTTCTGCTGAGTATTTTTCCTTTGGGCCCAGGCTACCACATCACAACATCTCTCCATGTTACACTTCTGATAATGCCATCTGTTTGGCTTCCCTGAGTTGGTGTGTGATTGTCTCAGAACAACTAAGTAGCAACAAGTGACGTGTAAAGCTCCTAAATAAGCTAATATTTGGTCAATATGCTTGCAAAGACCTGTTTTAGAAGAGAGTCCTAGTTACCTCAAGTAGATGACACTCATCTGAAATGACATCTCAGGTAATCCAGTCCTATTTTAACTTTATTAATTTTTTTTATTGATCTTAAACAGAAATTTCTCTTGCCTTTGCAGTACTCCTTTCTTCACTCTTCATTGAGCATATAACAAAATATGCATGGCTATAAACTCTTCATTTGTTAAGCACCATAATGATTTCAGGATGATTGGTTGTGACAAATTCAAGATTCGCTTTGCTAAAACTACCTCGAGAGGGCTGTGAGCATTAGCTGGCATTCCCTGAGTGTATTTCTCATTACACCTCATCATTTTACTGTCTTTCAACAATGATGTCCCTTGTCTTCATTCCAATGTTGCCTTGGGGACATAGTAATGAGTCCTCAGACCATTTTCATCTCTCTCAAAAGGGAAAGCAAACAAAGTGCCAGACAGAGAAGAAGATAAAAAAGCTCACATAGTAGGAAAGCAGGGAAGGAGATGGGACTATACATCAAAGAATTTGTCAGTAGATTTGATTCACACTGGGTCCAGGCATCACTTGACCGATCTTTAAGAGACACCAGCTTGGTCTCTTCTGCAAAACTCCATTGAAATAATTTTAGCTTTCTCATGCTATCTGATCCCTTTCTCTCTGTCTCAGCTGCTGGATTTCAAGTGTTCCCTCTGAGTATTTGAACATGGATGCAAAACAAGTATTAGAGAATTGTACGACAGACCTTGACATTTATGAAATAAAAGACAGTCGAGTTTTGTTGGGTTTTTTTTTAAACTGCCAGTTGCTGGAGACCTTTCCATGGCTATGGTATTATCACTAATTTCCAGTATATAATACTGAAATTGAATTTTGGATAACACATAATCTTCCACATCTTTAGCTTCCAACTATTGGCAGTCCTGAGAAAATTGTATTTCTTTGTTTGTCCATCATTTTAAACATGGTAATGTCTCTGCATCAAGGACACATCCCTGTTCCATCCCTTCAGAGAATCATAAAATATGCTGAATAGAAAGGGACCCATAAGGATCATCAAATCCAGCTCCTGGTCCTGCACAGGACATCCCCAAGAGTCACACCACATGCCTGAGAGTATTGTCTAAATGCTTTGAGAACTCTGTCAGGCTTGGTGCTGTGACCACTTCCCTGGGAAGACTGGTTGAGTGCCCCACCCACCATCCTCTGCATGAAGAATGTTTTCTTGATATTTAACCTAAACACACCCCCCACACACACCCCCACTGCCACACTAGCTCAGCCTCATGCCATTTCCTGGAGTCCTGTAACTGGTCACCACAGAGAAGAGATCAGTGTCTGCTTCTCCTCTTCCCCTAATGAGGAAGTTGTAACTGCAGTGAGGTCTCCCTGCAGTCTCCTCCAAGCTGAACAGACCAAGTGAGCTCAGGCACTCCTCATACGTCTTCCCCTCAAGGCCTTTCACCATCTTTGTAGCCCTCCTTTGCACACTCTAACAGTTTTACATGTTTTTTTAATATTGTGGCATCCAAAACTACCCCCATCACTCAAGGTGAGGCCACCCCAGTGCAGAGCAGATCAGGACAATCCCCTCCCTTGTCCAGCTGTCAATGCTGTGCCTGATGTCCCCAGGACAGGGTTGGCCCTCCTGGCTGCCAGGGCACTGCTGAGTCAAGTTCAACCTGACATCGACCAGGACCGCCACATCCCTTTCTGCAGCTCCAGCCTGTCATTCCCTATTTTATATACACATACAGGGCTGCCATGTCCCAGGTGCAGAATCTTTGTGGAGATTACCAGAACCATTATTTTTCTTCCCCTTCCGGCATATCTCTATCAGCTTCTCCCTTTGTAGTTAAGGAGAAGGCCTTCACTGCTGACTGCTGAAAGGCAAGATGACCATTGCTTCTCCCAGCTGTACTGCTTTTCTGAAATGGGGTCAGACCTAGCCCTCCCCACCTTCTGTTGCTGCAGGACTGACCATGGGTTAGGGCAGTGGACAGCTCTGCTCTGGCTGCTGCTGCCATAGCTTCCAGCTGAATGAATGTTTCTCTACAGCACGGAGACTGACTTGGTCAACACCTTTGTGTCTGGATCCCAATGGTTTTTACCAGCCAATGGATATCTCAGTTCCTACTCTTTTTGACCAGGAAATTAATAATACTGGCTCTTCTCTACATAACTGAGAAATCAGTTCCTATTTGAAATCCTTGCAGTTGTCAGTGTTGTTGTCCTCTTTAAACTGAAGAACGTTTGACAGCTTTATGCCCTAGGAACACAAAGCAAGGCAGACTATGCTGTTCAAATAATTTCCTCTTGCTGGGAATGTGTAAAAACCACTTGTGATATAACAAACGCTTTCTCACCAGAGTCCTCTGCAGCCCCACAGACTTCCTAACCTATGACAAACTTCCTAGGGAGCTTTGGAAATAGCTTGGGAGCTGTAACTTGGCATGGGAGGCATGAAAGTCACCTGTAAAAAGCACAGCACATTGCTCGGGTTTACCAGGAAAGTCAGAAATAAATGCATGATTTACGGAAGAAGTGTGCAGAAGAGGTTGTTCAAGCTCTGAACATGGGTGTTGTGGTTCCTGATGAATTTTTTACAGAAAAAGACATTTGATTTCCTTTCAAATGCAAAGTAAAGGTACAAGAGAGAGTTTCCACAAGTGGTTTTCATCCTCCTTTTTATACATTCAAAACATTGCTTTAACCACTTACTGAAGGACTATCTATCCAAAGCTAAGGAAGCCATTCACAAATCCAGTGGAAGAAAATGATGCAGCTATACAAATCAGAATAAAATACATTAGCTCCTCTTTTCCCCCTCACAAAAATACATCTAGAGTACAAGCCTGATTATTTTGCAATCAAACACATATGGCAGTTAGAGTGGCAGGGTTTCTTTGGGTCACACCCCCTTGCCACCAGTCTGGCCCTTCTCATCATAAAGCCTCTGCTTCTGGCTGCAGCTATTTCTTCCTATAACCACATCAAGTACTTGTTCAGTGGCCACAGCTTCACAGGGGCTCTCAAAAAGACAAGCACAGCACAAATACAGCAAGTGTCACTCTTTGTCCCTTCCTTCCTTCCTCCCTCCCTCCTTCCCTCCCTCCCTCCCTCCCTCCCTTTTTCTTCCATGTCAGTCACAGCTATGCATTTTTGTCCCCATTGCTGGTGCTTTTCCCCTTTGCTTACACCCTCAAGCGACTTCAGAGCTGTAAGGTGCTATCTTCATTTCTTCATTCTCAACTGGTACCTTGACTACAAAAGCTCATTCCCAGAGAGAGAAAATTGTCCAAATGATCCTAAGACATCTAAACATTTCCACTCACAACAGAACTATGGATAAGCAAGCAGATATGGGTTGACATATTCTAGGGAACAGGAATAAACATTTTTGGAAGATAACCTTTCCTCTGGTGTTTTTCTGCACTGGCACTTTCAAACATCCGCTGCATCCTTCCACCTTTTACTGCAATATTGTCATAACTTATCAGTGTTGGCCAGGTGGTATTTACATTGCAAAAATCTAAGGAATATCTAGATTCCTCAGGAAGAGAAAATGTTAATTTGGTAGATTGTATTTTACCCTCTAACATGAATTCTCAGATTGTTATTGCAGGACAATGTAAAGAGCACTGACCTGCAGAGGATTTTGTCTTCCAGATAAGACATAAAGTGAGAGTCTGCTACTTGCAGTCACTAAAGACACTGTGACACTTTTGTTTAAGGTGTATTATTTCCTCTACTCTGGTGAAATCCCAGCTGTGGACTTTACATTCCTCCTATCTCCTTTCTCCTTAAAATTAAATTGGATAGGATGGTTTTCATTTCCTGTCCCCTCACTTCTTCTGTTGTGTGGCTACAGGCAGTTAAAAAACCACAGTGTTTCACCCTGGAGGTGCCTGTATCTCAGTAAAAGGTGAAATAATCTTTTATGAAAAGATTTACCTGCCTCACAGGAATGTTTTGAAGCTTAAGCCTTTTTTTTTTTCTTTTTTTTTCTTTTTTTT
>WEIU01003069.1:60063-93083 GCA_013389925.1 Aegithalos caudatus
TAAAAAAGCCTGTTTACATCAAAAGTAATAAATTGTGACATTGCATTCATTGAAAAAACTACTGAAATTAATGACAAAAAGCTACAGCATATTCACTCTTCTATATGAATTTTACTTTCTGACTTGTGTCTTTGCTCTGCTTTATCAAGATAAAAACGTATAAACACCTATATAATCTGTTTACCCAGGTCTTCTGCTCTCTGATGGAATATTTTCATCTCCCAGCCACTATGTAAAAGATGGGCACTATTGTTCTCCTACCATTTCTCTGCACCTTCAAAGAAGCAAATGATGTAATTATCTGTTCTAATGAATTGACATGGAGGCATGAAGAAAAAGGAATCCCTTTCTCAGGGTCTTAAATTTCCCCATACATTAGGCATCTGAGTCAGATTTGTCAACTCCATTCCCAGAGCCAATTCAGTTTCAGAACTGAAACCAACCATTATGTGCAAAGCTGACCATATTTGATCAAGGTCATGTTGAATTCTGGGATGGCATGAGGGATTGGAATTCTTTCCTTCAAATGGCTTGTTTCCTTCTAGTGCACCTGGAACAGCACTGAAGACAAAAGCACTAGCTATTCATATAATGAATAACCATTTCATTAAAAATTGCTCCAGGCACACTTGGCAGCAGGAACAAGGATAAGTGGGAGGACCAAGGTAGATGATAACACTTGGTAAACTATTAACCAGCCCACACATGGGCTTGAAAGGTTTGTACGTGTATATATATATTAATCTTTTGTGTAAACACACAGAGGACAATTATGGACACGGTGCCTTAAACTGCTAGTGTTAAGAGAGTGCTGACCCAACACAATTACTACTGCACAACTCCCTCAGATATCTGTCCTTTATGCTGAGAAGGACATCCTAGTTGGGAGTGCTTCTCTATATACATATGTATAAAATGGCACCTGGCTCACACTGGGAGATATAAAAATTACCACAGGAAAGCTCTTCATGACACCTAATAGAGAAGATCATCTTGGCAAGTGTGTGACTTGCCCTTACTTGAATCCAGTAACTCCAGCAAGGAGNTACACCCTGATCCAGTTTCTCTGGGCATTCTGTTTTAATGGTTGTGTGATATTGCTGGTTGCTTTGAAACAGGTCTCTGTTTCACCCCAGAAGTATATACATACAAACTCTGAAAAAAATTATTCCTCTTTTACATCATAGCATCCGGCTTCCTTTTGCAATAAAAGGTGTCATATAAGGCAAGATATGACAATCTGAGCAATAAAATTAGAAATTCTAATCTCTCCATGCTGGGCACAGAAAAAAGTTCATTGAGGCATTGGTTTACTGTAGTATGTTATCGAATTGTGATAATGCAGATAAAAAGGGAATGGAAATGGCAAAGTTATTAAACTAACTATATCTGCAAGGGTATTAATTTGATTTATCTCACTTATTATTATTGCCATCGAGCTCAAATGCAAATCCTAAAGTTTGAGTTAAATCGATGACTGAATTTAGTTAGGGGAAAGGAAAATAAAGGATTAACAGTTATAAATGCTACTCCCTTGCATGAATTTTGAAAAGAAAATCTTTCTTCTAAGTTATTTTTTTNGAATCCAGTAACTCCAGCAAGGAGAATGCAGAGAGGCTGCAGTTTGTTGGCAATGGCTGCAATAGGAGCTTCACAGTTGCCCTCAGTTAAAAAGCAGGTTTGTCTTCTGCAGACCATTCATATTCCATCCTCCTAAATCCCAAATACTGATTATAAAAGCAGAGCANTCATTTCCATGTTAGTAATCTTTAAAGCTCCCCTTGTAAAGAAACTGATAAAGACATCTAGTGTGTACAATTTTGCTTTACTAGGTATTAATATGTTTGCCTGATACTAAGATAATTCTCTGATGTTTCAGTAGATGTTCAGAGGATGCTCAGAAGTATATGGAAATCAGAAGACCTAGTGCCCTCAAAGAGAAATATGAACTGTTATGCTCTGACTATAAATAAATAATATGTTTCAACAAGTTTTAAAATTTGTATTATGTTATTGCAGTGCTAGCACATCCAAAAAATATTAAAATGTGAAATATATGGTTTCTACTTTATGCTTCCATTTCAGTGTATGGTATTCTTTATTTACATATCACCTTTCTTTAAGGAAGGAGATAGGGTTCTGTTAGGTTTCTTATGTTGTATTTATTTAAAAGCCCACATCCAGGACCTGGCACAATAAACCAGTGTATCCTGATACATTAGAAGTGAAAATTGGCCTTCTTTTAAAGAAATGGCAAAAGCCCAGAGTGACACCTACGGTATATCTTAAGGAATATAGCTAAGGTATAAATACTGGAGTCAGACTGATAATCCTTATCCTGACTGAGAATATATCTGTAATATTTACAACAGTTTCAACTCACTTGCTGAAAGTAATTTAATCTTAGAAGGACTGCTTTTTTAGGATGATTGTGATGCTTTTGGTATCCAAGTAGACTTTCTCAGAGCAGTGTTCTCCGAAGACATGGGCTTTTTTTTTAACAATACACAATGCTTTGACATAGTCTATATACCCAATCATTGTGTCAGGATTAAATCATTCATTCTTAAGATAATGTATTTGAGATAGAGTACATGCTTAAAAGACTTGTTAAATTGTAGTCATACTCTGTGATGAAAGTGAGGATTCGGATCTTATGAATTTAAAATAAAATCTAAGCCAAGGGTAGCCAAGGTTTATTATTATACCTGTGTGCAGCATGGTAATCAAACCCGTGGAAATCTCTGCAGCTGTACCCACAACATCCCTTCTGAAATGGTTCCATCACTGAGATGAGATCTTCAGCTGAGTGGATGGTTGCCTACCATGCAAGATACACAGAAAAAAAGCCCAAAACAAAGCAAAGAAAGCAAAATATATAGTTGGCCATCATATCCCTAAGTTAATAATCTTTGTAGAAGCACATGTTGAATTTTCATATTAGAACAGAGAGTTTCATATTACAGATTATGGAGAGACTCATGTGAAAAAAGTGACAGATATAGACAATCAAAGTGTCTATTGAGGCATGGAGCTGCAATACAAAAGCAATCAGTGCAGAAAACAAGGCAGAGACAATACAATTTTAAATCCATTTGACAGGCAAACTATATCTGTTGAAGCTTTTTAGGCTGAATTAATATAAAACTCATTATCAGTATTGCAGCATGCTCCATGACACCACTTTATTTATTTGGATGAAGATTGGGGAGTGTGAGTAAACATAGCAGCCCTGCTCTCTACAATTTCTTTGCATGTAAATTCTTTGCCTATATTTGTTCTTTGTGCACTTCCCATGAGTCTCTCATGTGATTTTCCTGCCCACTGTAGGAAAACAACCTTTAGAGAAAGTACAGGGCATGTGAAGGAAGTGTATTTACCATTTACAATGGTCAGTGCACACATACAAGTCTTAATGATACTGAAAGTACTGAATCCTTAAGCTCAACTTTTATCATTTAATGATCTTGGTTGACTATCTCAGATGTCTGTGAAGCATTACAGACTACTCAGTCATGTCTTTAAATGGTGAGAGTTGTTTGGCTGGCAGAGTCTGTTCAGTCACACTGTGTGGTAACGTACTTTGCTTCTGGACACAAATATTTGGGATTTTGTAAGTACCTTCCACATACAAATTTTCCTACATGGACTATGTAGCCCAAGCAGTGTGTAGCCCATTTCAATCCATATCATCAGCCAGCACCTTGAATCCTTATGTGGGGGATCTATTCTTCTCCTCTCCTTTGAATAAAAAGAAATCTTATAAATAAACATTCCCAAAATATTTCAAATGCACACAACCTGCCACATTTAGACCTTTTTCAAGATGACAAAGCTTTTAAAGAGCCAATAGTTTAGACAGTGATTTTTTTCACCTGAAATCCAGAACTAACCCTGATTTGATAGTGTCTGAAACCTGAATAATCCCATATGTAGGGATGCTTGATTTTCAGTGAATTTTGAATCATACTCACATACAATAATTATTATTTTTCTCTACTTTGTGGTGGAAAACTAGTGCAGTTTCAGACTTTTTTTTTTTTTTAATAATATTTGTAATTGTGACAATAACTATCTAAACTACCTTGCCCTTTTCTTTGGTGAGTAATTTGACTTGAAAGCAATTCCTATTCTCAACTTCAGCAACCTTAGGGAAGAGGTGAAAGATAGGTCATTCAAAACACAGAGATTATCAGAAAGGTTTAAATAACAGAATCATTAAGATTCTGTAACTGCCTTTGCATGAAAAAGATGGTAATGAAAAGAGGAAATAGCATATTATGCAATGTATTCATTGGGAAAGTAACTGTAATGAAACTTAAGCCAGCCCAGGAAATAAAACAAATGTAGCCTGTTCTCATTATATTCTAAAGATAGACAACAGTGTATCCCTTTCTTCCTATCATTGTTACTCTTTTAAAAATCAAACCATGCTTTCATCTTAGAAGTCACATTTTGCTCAACATACAATACAAATGTGTCACAGAAAATTGTAAGACCAGATATGCAGTCAAGTGGTCAGAGTATTTCTTTGCAGTTCATACAGATCAGGAAACAAATCTTATGCTTGAATCTATATGCAGTATTTTTAAATCATTAAAAATATATTAAGATTTATGGGGTATAGAACAGCCCTTGGAAATATTAAAAGGAAGTCTCTATGTACAATCATGAACCAGTCATCATCTGGTGAAGCACAAAGTGAAATCACAGGTTTTCCTTAGAAGACTACTGTGGAGATGATTACTCCAGGAATCCACAATATTCATAGACTTACTTGACAACTGCAATGCAAAATGAATAAGATGTTGTGAGTGCTTCCACTCTCCTTGGTGGCCTTGACTCAACTCTTTCAATCTCCTGTGGTCACAAGTACAGAAGTGAGATTGGTGTAGTGGGGTCCAGTATTCCTTACCTCATAAAATCCAGCATTGAGGGACACTGTATGCAACTTTTTCAAAATCTTCCTTTAATAATCATATAAACCAACAACAGGCATGTGTTTTCAAAGGATTTCTTGTGCAAAGGCACTAATATACTGGAAGAAAATGCTACTTTTATTCTTTAGACTCAGCTGCAATGATGTGACACTTGGCAGGTGCAGATTTTTTTTTCCTCTTCTCATCTGTCTTGCTTCCTTTGAACAGAATTCCAGCACTCAGTGCCTGGTGTCCCCTGCATCAATAAACATCCCTAGGTTTCTAGTGTTACATCTTCACCTGACATAAAAACAAATGAAAGTGTTCTTCTGTATATCCAGTTCTGTTTCACATAGCTTTGGCAACTGCCAGCTGGAATAGGAAGAGACGCTCTGATTTCAGTAGTTGACAGAAATGATACGCAGAGAAAGCCAGCCAGTGACAACTGAAAAGGAACAGGACGTTACAGAAAACCTGTATGTTAACACCAGAGTCCAAGGCCAAAGAGAGCAGATTCAAACCTCACCCCCTTCTTGCCCCAGCTGTCACCAGGCATCAGATCTAAACAATTCTCAAGTTCATGGTTTTTAGAGTGACCCATACTAAGTGCCCCTATACATAGGTAGTGCAGCTGCTGTCAAGCACAGATCACATTGAATACATTGTAGAAAGAAAGGGGAAAAATGACTACAACCCATGTACTTTCTGGAGCCCAAACTATATGCAAACTTGGGAACAACTCCACAGGCAATCTGGGGTACCTCATGTACCACACAATGGGGATTTGGGATCCTGCATATAGCCAAAGCTCCCAGCCAACCTACACACATCAGCTTTCTCAAGCACTGCCCTCCTCCAAACAAGGACCTGTTAGAAGAAGACAGGAGTGTGAATCAAGTGAAAAGACACAGATATTCTTCATGACTTCAGCTGTTTTCTTCTATCCCAGTGATGATATCTGCTCCCAGTGAAGAAGGGGAAGAAAAGAGAAAGGCATAAAAGAAAAAAGATTTGAGAGATGCTAATAGAGTATACAGTGGGCACACTATATAATGTTTTCCTAATGTCAAGCCTTTTATATTGGAATAGTACTTTTTCCTCATGACCACCACTGCATGCATGCATCTGTCCTAAAAATGTACAGACATCCCCTTGTGGCTACATATAAATATTTGGAGAGCCAGGGAAAGGGCAGAGAATTTGTCATGAACCTTTTTCCTACCAAAGTCAAACATTTTGATCTGAGTAACATAAAAGGGCTCTGTGACTATGGTAAAACATGGAGATTTTGCTGTCAATCTTGCTTATATTAATTCCTCATTCCCTAAAATTTCAATATAGCAAATTCCAAGGCAAGGTTGTCTAGAGACTTCTAATATGTTCAGAAACTGCATATGATATTTCCAGGTACATGACAAACTCTGGATGGAGCATTTATGACACCTGACATCTAGAGCATTCACATGCCTTTTCAATGACAGCTGCCGAGAAGAAATAGCATCCTCCAGCTGCACAACTTTTTTCCTTCCCTTACTTGTGAATTGAGATGTTTGGCTTGAAAGTGGCTCTCTGTACTGTACTCTTAAGACTGCAATTGTCACTTGAGGAAAGGAAGCCAAATGCACCATCAATGACATCTGACAGCAAATAAAAATCTCTTTCCTAAGGGCATAATGGGCAGGATGCAGCGATATCATTCTTTCCTCTTATTACATCACACACTATCCTTGTGATTAGCTATCACTAGCTATCACTTAGGCACTAGACACATGGACTCCACAAAAATATACAAAGCAGAAGCAGGGTACAAAAGGCAAGCACACGCTCCTCCTTGAAACTGGGCACTATGGCATTCCATGAATAAATTAATGTGATTACTTCTCCAAATAAATACCAAGGAAAACATCTGGCACTAATGCCAGGTACTCCATTACCTTAAGACTGGCCTTCACAGTGGGGTAAAACCATGGTGGAGGAAAGAAACATCAGTTCCTCACTATCTGCAGTTTCTCACTTGCAGGATAAATTTTAAAGAACAACACAAACATATGCACAATAATTGCCAGATAGTTAAACAAGGGAGAAAAACATGATCAGACAAAACAAAACTCTGAGTTTGTTCATTCTTTCCTCTCACAGCTGCTGTCCACCCACAGTCTCCTTCTCAAGTGTAAACAGAAGCCCAAATTAAGCCTTCAATAGAGTTTGCAAGTGGCATACATTTGCACTGCTGTGGTAGAGATTTTCTTAAGTGACTCTCTGCTACAATTTAGATGTTAAGGAATCTGATTTCAGAAAGGGCTAAATGTCTTGACACAGAGGTAAGTTCTCTGTATAAGGACTAAAATGTCAAAGACAATGAAGAGTGAATCAGCTATTTGTAATTCTGGAGGTTGTAGATCTACTATGTTCCCCACATCAAACCTACCAAGCACACACACCCTACAGCATCTTCTGTGATACAAGACATCAGTAGTTAAGAACACTAAATGTGCCCCACAAGCCAAACAAGCAGATTTTGGGGTGTGTTCTGTATCTAGACACCATCTCCCTAAATTATTTATCACATTTTTTCACCCTAATATACAGGAAATAACACTGCTAATAAAAATCAAATTAAATATTGGTAATAGCTTTTTGTTACTTTTTAGTATTTCCTTTATTTACTCCTATGATTTTATTTGCAAATTAGAGTTCTGTTCCAAAGGACCCATGTAGGACCAGCAAAAAGATGCCCTCTCAACCACAAACAACTGGAAGGCCAAGAACAGACCTCCCTTCTACTACCACTGGGTCAAAGAGGAACAGATTAATGAGGAGATACCCCCTGTATAAAGAATCTTAATCACTCCCCACATCCCTGTTACATCCTCCTCAGAGAAAAGCTTACCATATCTCCTCTTCACCACAAGCAAGAAAAGGGGTCAGCAGAAACCTTTTGCTTTTATCTATCCTCATGTAGAAGTATAGGAGGAAGGAGTTCTCACTGTGAAACCTCCTTCCTTTTATTTCATGATACAGCTTGAATCCCTAAGACATGACATTTCTGTTTCCCTCTTGCTCAAGGGACGCCAAATTCTGTCTTGCATTTGATACATGAAGAGTTGATTTGGTCTTTCCCAAGCAGATATCTAATGCAGACCTCACCTGAGAAGTGTCTGGCACAAGAAGGTCTTACATGCAGAGCAAGAAAGGATGCACATCAGTGCACTTATCTCTGACTGCACAGCAAGCCCAGACCCTTGTGCTCTGGTCAAAAGCACCATGCAGATTACCTTAATTGACCCCAGTTTATTCACAGAGCATTTTATTCTAGAACATGCATCCTGTGAATCCCCTTGGCAACTAGCTAACAGCCAGCAAAATATTCCCTGCCAAATTAAACCCATTAAACTTCACATAACGTTCGTACACCAAAGCGGCTTTATCTCTAGTTTGTGGTCTCATTTTTTTAAACATCCTGCAGTACCAGATAAGCTTTTTTAAAAGGTATTCATTATTTGATGTTTCTTTTGTTCAGATAAAAATGACAACAAATAAATTCAGAAAAAACAGACACCACTTTCATATTTTCGGTGGTGCTATTCACATGACGAAGATACATTTTTAACTTTCCTGCCCAGAATTAAAGTCCTGCATTTTGCCAGAGAGAGACTTTGTGTATAGAGAGCTTAATTATCAAAGGTCTCAGCACTTCTTCTTGTCTGTATCTTCCCCAACAGCATCTTAGATGTCACAATCATTTTCTGGGAAAGCAATTTTGATCTTGCAGAGAAAGCTATTAAAAGTAACCTGGATCTTACAGATACAGCACTTTAACCTGAGAATTTTAAATAAGCAATAGCCCTTCTAAATTATTTAATAGAGATTTAGCATCAGGTATTAGCTCCTGGACAGAGCTGTATGTCAAGTATATGTCATATAATTTGTTACTGAAGGATGAACATTAATTTCTGTTGGCACCTTAGAAGACAGGCTCGACCTGGGCAATACTTTACTAATAGTTTGCAGGGTGGGAGGATTTTGAATTTCCATCATTTTTAATGATTCATTTGTGTTTTAATGGGGAGCCAGGTTCGCTTCACATCCTTGGGCCATTAAAGACATTTCACCCCCTGAGTTAATTCTGTGTTCATTCCCCAAAATGAATATTCATACCATTCAAATGCAATTTTTAATTAACGGCTCCAGCAGCATTATCATTATTACACCTGAAAGATTCAAAGCCAGATCAGAGAAATGTTGCTACAATAGAATTCACTAAATTCTGCTCACATTCCCTTCTAAGGCTGATCACCTTTAAAGTAATGAGAATAAACTGTGGGATAATATAAGACAGATCTAATTAAGATAATGAACTGGAGATTGTGAACATTGCTACTCCATGTCTGAAGAATTTTAATGTATTAGTCTAACAGAAGGTTAAGGATTTACAAAAGATAGTGAAATATACAATATGGGCTTTTTGGACAAAGCTTGAGATTCAGCATCTAAAATGTACAAATAAGTAGGATAAAAGGAAATAAAGGAGGATATTTCAGGAAACACACATCATAATTTCTTTTAATAATTTACCTAATGGTTCCATAGAACACATGACGAGAGAATTCTCCCTGCAAAGCAAAAGCAGGCAGGGAAACATTGTGGGAAGCTCAGAGGCACTTATAAGGCTATACTGTGGAGAGTTTTATCCTAGCTTCCATCTGATACAGCTATTACGGCCTTGGATGAATTTTTCTTGAGGGAGCAGCCTAATTAGCTTGCCGGCAGCAGCATGGAAAGGAAAGGGAGGGAGGCAGGCAGAGAGGAAAGAGGTAAATGAGCTGTTAGGTAAAATAGAGTTGATATCAATAAGACCTACTGTTCAGTTTCTGAGAAGCTTCATCTTCGTAAATAAGGCAGCAGAGAGAAAAATGTTTGAGGGTGAAACTAGAACTAAACAATTTTCTGTAATCAATAGCAGCTTGTCAGAAATCGTCCTTCTCACATTTGCAGAGGTAGATTCTTCAAAGCAAGTGCCTGGGAACTGCTGCCTTGGACTCGTACCCCCAGATAATTCACTGTAATTATTCTGCTACAGGTAAAGTTTCACTCCAGAAAGAATCATTATTGCCCTTCTAGAATAGAAACATCAGGTTACTAGAATATTCACTGAGGAGTACATAAAATCAGGCCAAGCTGTGTTGGCTCAGTGCTGCACAACAGGCTTCCTCTGGAAAGGGGGGACATTGGAAAAACTGAAGTCTTGAGGGGTAAGCCAACACCGAGACCCGAGTGCAGCTCAGGTAGGCACAACCTGCCCATCATTGGCAATGACAGCAGCATGTCTGCAGCAGCACAGCTTCCATCAGACTGCACTGCCTTGCCTAGAACGAGGTAAGTGCTGAGCTCTGAAGCCTCAGCTGTCACAGGGGGATTGTTGCTCACACTCAAAGTGGCCAGTGTAACACCCGGCCCCTGTGAGCCAGGAGCCTCCATGTGTGAGGGCTGACACCGCTCCTGGAGATGATTTGCTCTGTGTTGCATGCTGCTACTGTAGACTAACAGGTCCTTGATGTGCCCCAGTACCTGTGGAAGTATAAACATGTCAAAATGTCCACAGTGTTATTCTGACTCATCACAGACTCCTCCACAGAACTAAGCCAGCATTGCTCGAGGGAACAGGAGTCACCAGACCCTGCACTCACGGGAGTGCGCAGCCCTTAACGGAGGCTGGTCACTGGACACAGTGGGGGAAGCAGTTTTATGATAGCCAGCTCAGAATGCCATTTCATGTTGTGTTGCCATAGCAATACAATATAAGGAAAAGAGAATAAAATTTTTCCCTGATTAAAGACAAAGTTTTGCTTAGAAAATATCCTTTGACAGAAAGAAGTACCTGAGAACAAAATGAAACTAATATAATTCTGATTCATTTCTATTGCTCCAAATAGGATGCCGTAGACAATTCATAATGGCTCCAACACTCATTTCCAAAAGGATAATTCTCACTGGTGCCAAATTTTCATCTTGTTCCAGACACAGAGGTTGTACTATAGATAAGCCTAATTGTCATTGGCTTCACTGAAATAGCAGTGCTATTTCTCTGTATTTAGAAGTATCTACCTTCCTCAGAAAAACAGACATCTACGGATCTGTAGACAGAGAAATCTTTTTTTTTTTTTTTTTTTGAGCTTTCCTTCATTTTATTCTAGTCAAACAAACCCCAAACAAACAACAGCTTTTTCTCCCAAAAGCAGCAGAAAGAGAATATCCATAACACAATCTCTACAAAGAGTAAAGCCTGTCTGTGAAGCAGACAGGTTCTGGAAGCCTGCTCAGTGCTTGGGCTAAGCAAGGAAATAGGGACATAACGAGACGCACTATTTATACACTGAACAACAAGCACATTTCTTTTACCCTTGATTCTCTCTTTATTAGCACAGTATTTAAAGTAATTCCAAAGGAAAATATTCAGCTGGGCACACTCATCCCCCTGAGGAGAGGGTGAGAGCATAAACATACACCAGCTGTTCCCTATGCTGCTCTGTGCTCTTCTGCATGTCACTCTGGTGCTCTGGTCATGAGCTCAATACAAACCCCCAAAAGAATAAACTGGAAATGAAGACTGTCCTAGTATCTCTGAGAAAAGCCTGAAAAAATCAGAACAAGAGCACTGAAGCAATTCCTTACAGGTCTGCCAGCTGTCTACTATACACCAACTCACTGGGAGAGGACAAATTAAATGAGGAGTCATCTTCACTCCTTGAATTTTAAAACAGATTCTTAGGATATGACTTGAAAAAAAATCGGTAGACTGTAGAGGTGGAAAAGCCTGATATTTTAGAAAAATCTGGTTTATCTGAATGACTTCTGTTGATCAAATTGACAATGCACTTCAATAAGCTGTTAAAACTGCCCTGATTTGTAACATTGAATTTGGCATTTGACACAAGACACTTCCACAGTGATGGGGAGGAGTATTGCAACAATATGCAACAATGAGCAAGGCAGACAGTGAGAGGACAAGGCACCTCTTTGTAAATATTTGGGGGACAGGAGGAGGTTCTCTAGCCACAGGCAGACTCTCTCAGCCTGCCAGTCAGCCTACACATTTTCCTCCATGAACGTAGGAGATAAAGCAAGGAAAGGAAAAGGCAGCTAGAAATACATGGGTATGTTTATGCAGATATTGGCTGGTGGGGTTGAAGAAGGTTGTCCTGCCTGCTTTTAGGAAAACAAAGCACTATTTCAGGGATACTAAGTGACTTGTTTTAAAACCTTTTCCTATAACTGCTATATTAACTTGGATTAGAAGTGATCTAGCCATTACATTCCAGCTAGTCACTATCCAGTGGAGACAAGGACTTTGTCAAGGTGCAGAAGGGTCACCTGATTTCACACCAAGAGTTAAAGGTACAAAAGCTAGAACACGAGATTTGATAAAGGAGAGATAACATGAATAAAGCTCACCTTCCAAATCATTACAGTCTAGTGAAAACTTTTAGTGAGGATAGATGCAAAATAATTTTATTTTCCTGTATGATAATGGAGGCCTTTCAATAAATACCTACTTTATTCTCTAGCTCTGTCCAGTCTCTGTTTCAGGTCAGCATCCATCCCAAGGCATCCATAATTCTGGTAATTTTTCAGACAGGTATAATAATTGCAGTTTGATAATTTTTAGTGTAGCTGATAATCATCATGGAGAAACGAGACAGCACTTGTCATCTCTGATTTGCAGAGCTAAAATATTTCTCCCTGTATTTATGGATTCCCCCATTCTGACCAAGAATTTTTAGGCTTAAAAAGAAAAACGAAATCCAAAATGGTCATAGTTCACATAGATATTAAATAACTCTTAATTTTTCTATATTCTTATGGAAAAACAGAGAATTCACTCAGAGATGGAGAACCAACACATCTGCAATGTCACTTAAGAAAGTTATTTCTTCTGATTTAACTGGAAATTAATGAATTTTTTTGTTGCAAGATCACAATCTGAACTCCCAAACTGATGTACTACCAATTATCTCTCTTTTGCTACCAATGTTTATTGGTGTTTTGACAACATTGGATTTCCCTAATACTTTTGTTTATAAACATTTTCTTTCCACAATATTCAAATCAATAGTTTCAAAATTTCTTTTACTCTCTATTATCTTTCCAGTTTTTTTGGCCTCATGATGATATTTTTATCCCATGCATATGCATAGAGATGAAAAGATCAAGAGACACAAGCTCACTTAAATCTCATCATCTGTCTTATATCCAATGTACCATACATTAGTGGAGCATAAAAGGTTTTGAATTAAATAAAGGTACAAAATTCAGTTACAATGATCAAGGCTGCTATAATCCAGCAATCACCATTTTAACTGCTGCAGGAATACATGAGTAGGACATATGATTTGAATAACAATGAGAATATTGACAAATATTGAGCAGCTGTGTGAAAGTGTAACATTTGGTGTAGTAGATGTATCACTGTCAAAATGTGAAGATGTCACCAGGTCAAGGACAAAGCTCAATTTTCACACCACCTGTATACTGACCTTTAATTAGTTCTCTTAAAAGGTACTAAAGTGTATCACCTTATAAAAGTTTTAAAGACCTTTGATATTGGACTCTTCTGTTTAAAATAAGGCAACTTAAGGAACAGTCAGTTGATAAAAAGACCAAAAAGTGTCCCAACAAGAGAAAGTTACCTCTTACCACTCTTTAACTCAGCAGCTGCTAAAATGTCCTTCATCAAAATTACCAGGGCAACGAGATGCATCTCCAGCTTGATATGAGGAATGTGAGGAGGGAAGAATTACCATTCTGTCAAGAACTCCTGAAGAGAATTTTCCAGAAATACGGACTTACGTTGTCATTGCGGTAACCTTTCTGGAAGGTGTCCTCACAACTAATAGTCACCCTAGCAAATAGGAGCCATCTGCTGCCCTCCTGACCTTTCCACTCCCAAAAAGTAAAATGACCTATTGCAGTCATGTATTGTGGTTTTGAATTACTTGTCCTAATTATTTACTCTACAGCACTTCAGGAAACCACAGGAAAAAAATGACGCCCTTTCTGCTAGGCCAAATGCATGGAATAAAGCCCAAACCCAACTCAAAATCTAACCCCAACACAAAGAGGTTGTGGGACAAGTCTCAGGAATCTTATACCTAAGGGCCTATAGAGTTTAAACAGAAAATCCTCATCATCACTCTTTTACATGCAAAAGCAATGTGGAGGCCTAAAGGGATCCTAAAAACCCTTCACACTGAGTAGGGTTTTTTTAGAAGAGGCACTATGAAAGAAGCCAGTAAGCTTTGTTCCTAACATCCTTCCTCAAGGTCTGGTGAAAGGAGCATGTTACAGCTCAGAGTGGGGACAAAAGAAACAGTATTACGGATATTCCAGCCATGACATTTCTATTTCATGCAATCCTATTTCACATTCCCATAGGACACTGAAGAGGCACCACAGTTTGAACTATACAGATTACACTAGAGCTTTCACCAGACCCCAGGGCAATTCAAGGTTAAAGGAGCTCAGAAGTATTTTGGAGCTACTTTCACCTCTCTTCCTACTGGGTCACAATTTCTGTGCTTCTACTCCAGGGACAGGACACAGAATTTCACTGTGATTTGCTCAAAGTTGTTAGTCCAGAACTATTTCAGATGTCATGAGTATTCAGTCTGCCTCCTTTATGCTGTTCTTTAGCACAGGGACTGCGTAATCTGGAGAAGAGACAGGTTACTTGGATGTTGTCACTATGCATAAATACCTATGAGTTAAGGAGTTATGATAGGAATAAGTTAAGAAGATAGGAATAAGTTAAGAAGACTCTTCTCTGTAGTACCTGGTGACACAGTAAGAGCAAACTGAAATACAAGAGATTGCACTTCTAACACAAGCAAAACTTTTTTTTTTCTTTTTTTTATTATAAGAACCCTTGAACAATGGAATAGAGAGGTTTTGAAGTCTCCATCCTTGGAGATACTCAAAACTCAACTGGACACAGCCTTAGCAACCTGCTCCAGCTCACCCTGCTCTAAGCAGTGACTTGGACAAGACAGAAGTTCCACACAAACTCAGCCCCTCTGAGGTCAGGAACCTTTCTAACTTGATGGCCATTTCACTGCAAGTAACTGAAGGTTATCAGCATCTGTGATGCTTGCCTCAAAATATTTTCCTTTTCTGAAGGAAGGCAGAATCTGCTAACATGGCTGTGCAAATACAGAATACAGTGCTGGATGAATTTCTTCCAAGTTAGTATTCCTGCCTGTTCTAGCATGATTCTTAAGGGTCCCTGAGTGGAAGAAATGCTGCAGAAACTTGGAACTAGAGAACTTCCATATGCTGCTCTGTCTTTAGTGATGCCCCAGTTTTATGCTTGTTACATACAGACTTTCTCAGGAAATTGGCCTCAAGAGATGCTTTTCACTGGGGTGTGGGTGGGGTGGGCATGACTTGGGGGTGAGGTTTTCAAGGACATCTGAGGAATTTAGGAAACTTACTTACACTAGAAAGTAAGAACTGGGGCATCCTTTTCTTTGGCTGGTGATGGACATGCTTCCCACCATATTTATTCCTTGCTGTGTACGATTCTTTGCAGTAAGAACTACAACTGTGATGTGTAGTGATGTGATGCCACATTAGCCTCACAGGCTACACAATTCAGTAAAAACAATAATCTGCTGTGATTCTTGTCACTTTAGATGCTTTAGAGTAGCTCTCCATTTCAGGAGATACATAGAGGCTCACAGCATGGATGAGGTAGCAAACAAATTCTTTACCAGGAAATAATAATCAACATGGTCAGATTTTCAGGTTTCCTAAAATGATACACTTCTGTAATGTCAGATGATTAATCTACTGGGATTTTGCACAGCATCAAAAGAGCTGACTTTCTCCTTACCTTTTTTCACAGTATCTATAGCATCAATCAGTACCACTTCCATTCCCTCAATTTTGCAAGCCATCACAGAAAAGTATACAAATTAGGAACTATATGAAGGGCCACATATTTTGCATCTAGAAATATGTTCAAGTATTCACACTGGCTTGCCTGAATCTAATAAAAAACCCAAAAATCTCACCTTTCACTTTCATCTCAGAGTCCCTGACAGGAAAATATAAATTATCTGTAGTAGCCGCATCGTGGACTTCTGAGCCCTAGAAGAGCAGGACTTGTGAGACCACTTACTAAGTACCACACTATCCTGACACTGGGATCTAAGAACACCAAATAGAAGATGAGGCAGGAATGAAAACAGAAAAAACAATGTCTGTCAGGTCTGCCTGTCACAGATAGGAGCTTCTTTGATTCTGCTGTAGAGCTAAAAAACAGAAGGGACATTCATGGCATGCACACCCTTAGCTTCCCCCCTCCCTCCTTTCCTCTCTTTGAAAAGCCAGAGCTCTTTGCATCTTTACTGCATCTCTAGTTTCAATGATGCTCAGTTTCTTTGCTTCCACATTGATATTTCAGATTCTTAATGGCTCCTTATTAAACCAAAAAGTACGTTTTCATACATGCTAATGAGAAGAGCAGAATGTCAGCTCAAGGAGTGAGAAGTACAGCTCCACAAGGAAGCACTTTGCCAAAATACTTCAGTATTCACATGGGCAGGTGAAAAATATACTTGAGGACAGAGTATAACAAAGTGATATTCACACACAAGGACATCAGAGCATACATGGCATATAATGAATTTGTGTTTAAACATCTGAATGCAGTGCCTCTGCATAAAATGCTGTGAAGGGATTAAGCCAAAAGAGTCATGTGGCAGTGACTCAATAAGAAAGATAAAGCACAGTCATTTAGGCCCCAGTTTCCCCCAAACCTTAGCGTCAGCTGCTCAGGCTTCATTAACATTACCACATCTTGTGCTTCAGCTATTAACAGCATACTACATTGTGACTGGCCTTTTGTGGGGACACAAAAAGAATGAGTGGTCACAAGGAAACCTTTGTGCCTCTTCCACAGTTGCATAGGAGAGCCAGTCCTTGCAGTCCACAGCTGTATAAGGAGTTTCAGAGTTAATAATGCCAGCAGCAGAACACTTTTCAAAGGAAAGTGGAGCAGAAGGGAGGGCAGTTAAAGCTCTGCTCTCTTTCTCTCACATTAGCTACCAAACTAAACAGAGGGAGTTTATGCTATACCCCCACAAAGGAGACGTACAAACTACTTGTCATTGAAGAAATCCTTCCCATGACACTGAGACTTTCTGCCTGCCCTTGAGAGCTGACAGACGCAACGCTTTCAGGAATTACCAGCGCTGCAGTGCACCTGCAGTTCCCCCATGATTTTGCTGTGCCCTTGGTAGTGTCAGGAGAATAGACATCATACAGTATTTATGCATGTCCTATTTCCAGATTTATTAATGGATTTTTAAGCACTGGCCATATGCATGGTGCTTAGTAAGATACTAGCTCTGCTTGGAAGAGATTATTTGTTATATATTTCTTCATTCTCTGCCTCAAAAAAATCACAAGGAGTATTTCAGAAGTTATGTAAAAATGCTTATTCACTCTCAAAACACCAAGTCCAACAGCATGCCTAACTAGCCAATTAGCACCACTGAATTTATCTTAAGTGTCAAACTTTATGAATAAGCAATCTGGGTAGTAAGAATTGCTTGTTTTTACTAAGGACATGCTTACAGTCTGTCATACGAGCTGCAAGTTCTACATAAAAATTGTTCACAGCCTTCAGAAAGAAAAGGATAAAATAAGAAATTGGTGATGATACTAGAAAACCAAAACTCTCCTAATGCAGAAGGAATTAGGCTATTTTAAGGCTATTTTAAATAAAGCTGGACGTGTCTTGAATGCAGAAAATCCGTTTGTGTCTGAGAGAAAGAAGCCAGCAGGTGTCAGCCTTGCTTTATCCAACCAGCCTCTTCCTGGCTCAGTAGCAAATTCTTGCAAAATTTTTTGCTCTGATTTTTACCGTAATTTTCTTCTCAGGAATAACAGTTACACAAGTTAACTGTGTTATCAAAGAATTCTATATTGAACAATATTTATATAGGTTAAAATGTTGAAACAGTTGTTACCATAGCAACTGCTGCATCAGATGGATTATAACCAGGTGAACAAGGAGACTGCAACAACTTCCTGATGAGAAATTCAATTAATATGTCAATGTTTGTATGCAGAAGCCAAACAGCAATTTGTCTGAGTTGGCAGTCACATTTCACATGTGATGTTTTTTCCACAAGGGAAATGATGACCATAATACCTTTATGCTTCCCCCATATTAATATGCATGCCTGTTTTCAAGGCCTGAAATACTTATTTTCTTTATACAAAATTCTAACTCCTGAAATGATGTGTGGGCTTTTGCTCAATACACACACCACACAGGGTGTGTTTTGTAATGCCAGTGATCACTCTGCTGTGTAACAGCATGCAAACAAAATAGTATTTCCTTTATTAAGAATGCATATAATATCGCTTTCTATTTAAAATTTTATAAATAAAAAGTGCTGTAGACTACGGGGAAAAATAAGCCCAATCCTTGTGCAATTCAGATTTTGAAAGGCGACTTATCTCCTACTACACTGCAATTTCCACAGCACTCTGAATTCCCAGGGATGCTGTCAGTCACCTTGATGGGTGCAGCACCCAATGCTGTTTATTTCTGACGATTTCATAAACTCACTTCCCCCACCCCAGTACAGTGTAATCCACAGAAATCACCTCTAATGAACAGTGAAAAAATGCATCTGTGGAAGACTCCTGACTCTTCAATTTCCTATCTGCTTAAAGTTGTGCCATAATTTGATGTAGAGACTTGTAGTCATTTCTTCTGAGATCCCCAAATCACTTCTTTGGTGAATCCTTGTGAAAGTGCATTTTGGGTCTCATACTTTAAAACACTTTAATCTGCTTCAACCACAAAAACCTTCAAACATTAGTTGATACCAAAGCCATCTTGTTTATATTTGAAAAAGAAATGTAACACATTACTTCAATTATTTCCAAAGTCTCATACTTTTTAATAAAAAAACTCTTACAAAAAACATGCACAAATTTCCCAGAAGTCAACATGAAGGTTTTCCCATTCACAAATTTCAAGTCTGGACTTCCACCTGATCATATGCACAAAATAGGCTTCCCTCTCTCTCGTAGGACTTACATCCAGGACTACATTCCCAGTTCCCTTTGCTCTCTAGTTATTTTTACTTTCCAAATCCTATTTATCTTCAGGCAGACATCAAACTGATGCATTAGTCCCTGAATTTGTGGTCAATTTTGAGGCAAGTCCTTTCAGCTGTCCAGATAAAAATCTACTTGGGCCTTGTCCAGCCTAACACTAGCTTCTACTGCTATGTTTATTATTAGAATGAGGGAAATTCCATGGCTTCCTCATTTAGAATAAAGCAGAGATAATGTAGTAATACCAATACCAAACAATACTTCTGAGGCCAGCCAAACAGCACCACCATCAAGCAGAGCAAAACCCAGTGTCACACAGGATATGGAAATTCATAGTAAGCTTATATTCAACATGAAGTTTGATAGTTTCATTAGTAAATCAGTGTCAGCATATGACTTCTGAAAAATGTGGCTTTCTTTGAGGCTTTGTATCACTGCCTCCTTATTACCCTAGTTCCGTGAATATATGGGAGGCTTTCTGTGCAACTGCAAGTGTAACAAATAGCCTTTAAAACTGATCTGTGGAATTTCAGTTGGTGGCTACTGCAGTTAGATGAGATCCAAAGGTATGGATAGAGACAGATTAGACTAAGAAGCAAGCCACTGGATGGAGACTTAGATGTCTAAGGCTCAGAAGAATTGCCTTCTGTTTTCATCCTTTTCACTTATGTATAATGGGACCACAGATAAGGCACTTCCTCTTATTATAACTTCTTTTCCTGCTGTCATTTTTCTGTATTCCCTGCTAGAATTATTTAGAGACAAAGATTGTTTTCCATTTTATTTATATAGAAGAATTACAGTGATTGCAGTGATTACATAGCAAAGACCACATATTTTCAGGATGTCTGAATGCTCAAGGAATGCAGTTACCCTGCATTAAACAACATTATTAATAAATCATAGATACCGTGGCAAATGTCAACTCACTGAAAATAGTTTTACAACTCTGGACACATAAGCAAGGCCACCCATCTTATGGTATATTGATATTCTATTTTTTTTTTTTTTTNCATTTCCTGAAATCAGATTTTTCAAGAAGTTTCAAGTCCAAGTTTCATTTTCAGTTCCTTTTGTGTACTTAAAGAATCTGGCATAGAATGTGTCTAATTTGTAAAGAGATAATTTCAAATTCTAATCCTAATGGGATTTCATGCAGGTAATTCTTATTTGTACATTAGAAAGCAATAAAGGATTTAATTAATTGCCTTATTTTAACATCAATGCAGTTTCACCATATCTACATTTATGGACACTAGAAGTGAAAGATTTTGAGTTCAATGACAATAAAACATTTGCACATTTTTTATTATGTGGGTTATTACAAACATATGTAACTTGATTTGGATTTGTACATGATATAAGATCAGAATTAAAAGAAGTTGAATCAAAACAAATAAGCAATTTTGGTGAAGATAGAGTATTTTTCTGTCGCGTTGCATCCATACTAATGAATTAGAGGAAAAATGCACAAATTCTAATTGCTCTTTGGGCCTATTTTCACTGCAGTCTTAAGACACTAAACACAAAGGCAGCAGCATAGTTAAGTTCAAGGGAATCAGAAGAGTATCAAGATGCTGCCTTTATCTTGTCTTCTTTTATTAGCTTGGGAGTAAGGCCATGCCTATAGCACAACAGCATGGTCAGACATCACCAAATATCTCTCAGCTTGGTGCACTATACAAACATTGCAAAGAGGCACAGGCCAGCACAAAACTGGGAAATTCTAGTAAGCTCCATTCTGTTTGCTAGATATATTCAAAGAAAATGGTCTTGCTGAGCTGATGCCATGGACTATCAGTTTAACAAATACAAAGTGACAATTACTAGCACTTCTTACTGTTTATCAAAAGCAAAATCAAAGTTGATGTCTCAGACTTGTTGGTTCTTATCAGCTGAAAATGTTTAACAGAAATGAACACAAAAGCTTTGGTGAAGTTCAGGCACTTGCTGATAGGCCTCTTTAAGCAGCTCCTCACAGATTTCTGCTACATCATTTCAGGCCAAAGATCTTTTATAATCTGCTGCCATTTCCTATTTGTAATTATGAATCACATATCTTAACAAAATCTACTGTTTCAGATCTCTTATAACTCTTTTTTTCTTTTTAATTGGATGATTTTTTTTTTACATTTAGTTTGCAGAAATATGCCAATATAAATGGACCACATTTTTCAGTTTGTGTAAGGTTACAAAGTTATAGGGGTCTTTTAGTGGTTTAGTTGGAGAAAGCCTTAGATCTGTCCTGTGATCTGGTTACCTAACTTTCCTTTGTGCCTTTGAAAATATCCCCTGGGGCCCCATATTTACTTTTCTAATTATTTAAAACAGCTTGGAACTGAGCCAATAAGGTTCATTAAGAGGCAGTCAACCAGGTTCTTCATGTAAATTTCTAACATCTTTATAAACATGTCGCCAGCAAGACAAAGACTGTTAAGAAACCAGGTTTCCTTTGCATCAGTCACAATCTCCTCTGAATTAAAAAAAGTCCAACCAGAAACTGAACAAGGATAATTCATTTTATAACCTTAATGTGCACCTCTTCTCCCAAAAAACAGACAAACTGGCAGGTGATGTGAGGATAGGGCTAGGGAAAATCACCAAACATCAGGAGGCTGTTATACAAGCCACAGAAATAGCCCTCTCTGCATTGGGTGTACATCTGCTCTCACACAGCTTCTCAAGGAGTCCACTGCAGAATTACAGGGGATTCAGAGAAGAATGGAAGCAAAAAAAAAAAAAAAAAAAAAAAAAAAAAAAAAAAAAAGGGAAGAGGGTTTTAAAAAGGGGGAGATNAAAAACCCCCCCAAAAAAAAAAAAAAAAAAAAAAAAAAAAAAAAAAAAAAAAAAAAAAAAAAAAAAAAAAAAAAAAAAAAAAAAAAAAGATACAGCAAAGGCACTTAAATCCTCCCCCTTAGTAATCTTTACCATGTCCATACACTAGTGATATCATAGTAATGGTCAATATGAGTGACAAACAGGTAGAAGTAAAAAAACTTCATGGGTATGGTCTTAAATTCAGGAGTTAGGGATTAGGCTGAGATCTTTATGTGACCTGCAACTAGCTCCTGCACAGCTCTTTGCACCTTCCCCTAGTGCTGGATGCAGTTTGACACAGGACAGCACACAGCAGTGCAACTTCTTTGCTCCTTTAGCCAATGGACACAGTCCATGAAAACATGAAAATGGGCATATTCCCAAGGCTATAAACTGGAGTCATTAAAATAAGGAAATTGCAGTTGCAACACTATCCAACTAACTTTATTACTTTCATTCCTGAAAAACAGAACTTAAAAATCATTCATAAATGCATCCTGCTTCCCTGTTCACTGCAGTCATTCCTTCCAGCTTTTTATCTCCAAAATGCCTTGGATAAAACCTGCAGGAACTAAAAATAACAGCATTAGCTCATCATCACACTCTGGTCAATGAGTTGAGTAATGCAGACCTTATGAAAATGTACATTTAGAGCCCTTTCAGATGAGCTGTATAACACAAGCCATTAAACACAACTCTATTGATCTAATGTCATTATTTTCAGCAGACTGGAGTTTAGAAATTATGAGCTGCACTAATGAATACCAACCCCAGGGAGAAAATGGCTCTAATTGATTAAATCTTAGTTGAAAACACCTAAGATGAGATGTTTGTCATTATAGATAAAGGTTTACTACAATGTAAGTATATGTTCATACAAAATACTCAAAGCTTAGTTTTGTTCAAAAAGACAGTATGCAGAAAATTGAGTAATTCTTTCACACTGATATATTACCGCTTTCTAGGGACAGGGCTAGAGAATGGTATCTTTCTGGAAAAGTATACAAGATAATAAGTAAAAATGGTGATAACAGTAAGCTCATATTTCTATGCTGAAATAGAAAAGTGCACTTTTATATGTTGCAATTAAATAAGCCATTTCTTTTTTTCAGAGAGGTGGAGAGAACTAGACATACAAATTATTTCCTTACCACAAAGCAGTACTATTTCTTCTTGGTGACAACACCCTTCCTCAGTCACAGCAGCTAATTTTAAAAAAATTTAAATTCATGTTACAAGGGTACGCTGGTTGTACTGCTACAACAGACTGCCTAATTTCGCCTCCCATCCTTGCCAAATGTCAGGACTTCTCTCAATCAATTTCTACTGAATTTGAGTATTAGCTTTATAAAAGAAAGACCTACTGCTCTTATTGTGATTCTCCACAAAACAGTCACACTTGCTTGATAGATTAAAGATCAGTCAATGTTTTTCAAGTATTTTAGTGTCTGATTATTCTAGCTTCATGGCCCAAATTCTGACTTCAGCTAAAAACATATACCTGAAACAATTAAGTCCATTCACTTCACATTTGTAGTAATGCAATAGAAGAATCTTGTGTTGATGTGCTGAAAGAGAGAGCAAGTAGCAGTGTTTACACACTTGTACAACACTGAAATATATGTAATTGTATGCTAAAGCTTGTTCTGTGCTTCTTCATTTTAGGATGCATTATATGGTAGGTGTTCTTCGTATCTTGAGTGCCGGACAGGGCATACTGTTGTTCAGAGATTTGAACCATGTTACTGATTAATAGTTCTATTAAACAGGAATAATGTTCTAATACTTAAAGTACTTCATCATAATTAAGTAATACTGCAGAAGAGATAATAGACCTTTCCTGTATAATATCTATCCTGCAGTAAGCCTAGGAATGTGAATCTTCTACTTAAATCACACATATTAAGCCATACATCAACCTCTTTCTCCAGGTTTTCAAGACACCCCTATGCAGCAGCTTTGCCCTCAAATGTATCAGCTGTTTTCTCCAGTTTAGTGGCAGCCATGAAATTGCTGAGAGTGTTTCATCCCATCATCCAGGTTATTAATGAAGACATTAAACAAGTTAGTCTATGATCAGCTGCAGAAGAGCTACACTAGTGGCTACCTGAACTTCAAACCAGTGATTGTTTGAGCCTAGCGATTAAGCCAGTTTTCCAGCCCCTTTGTAATCCATCCATATCTAATTTGGTTTATAAGGATGCTATGGCAGACTTTAACATAAGCCTATTAAAGTAAAAGCATACAACATCCCTTGTTCTACCTCAGTTACTAACAGGGGCACCTATTTAATCACAGAGAGCTATCAAATAGCTCAGGGATGACTTATCCCTGGCAAATCCATACTGGTTGTTCCTAATTACATTATTTGCCTTTAAGAGCATGGAAATGGCCTCCAGAAGGACTTGCTCCACAATCATCCTTGAGACTGAGGCCAGGCAGAGCAGGCTGTCACTCCCTGGTCACCTTCATGGATGGCCCTTCACAAACACAGGCACAATATTTGCCTTTTCACAGCCATCAGAAATATCCCCTAGTCATCACAGCCTCTCCAGGACAAGAGATTGCACCCCCTCCATGACAGCAGCCAGCATCCCAGCCTGTCCAATGAGCTGGTGTATGTTCAGCATGCCTAAATGATTCTTAAGCCAGTTCTTCTCTAGCATGGATAGCACATCCTTCACTGTGATTCTGCCACAAAGAACAGGTACTTGGGAGGTCTGCAAACAGATCTTGCCAACTACCAATACAGCCTTAGGATTTTACACATTCTTCTGTAGCTCACAAAAAAAGCTTTATAAAGGTAGATATAAAAACAAATAGGAAAGAAAGAGATTTTTAGTTTCTTCTTTGTTGATTTTTTTTTCAATGGGCCATGTTTTGTAGTGAGTGTTTGCTATGGCTGAATAACTCAATGTCTTTAGCTTTACTCAAATTAAATATTTGGTTATGTATTTTTACTGGTTCAAAAGAGACATGAAAATCTGGGAGATGAAGCTACAGACATCATAAATTCATCTTGATTAGGTCAAACAGAATATTACTGTTTGTTTTAGACTGTTTATATTGAATTTATTTCAGTTTGAAGGAGATCATAAAAAAATATAGCTCAAGAACAGAACTAATCTCAATGGACCTGAAATTCTAAAACCCCATAAACAGGAGTACAAGAACTTGAAACAGCAGTCACTGAAAGTCATCGGGACTTTAAATTGAACTTGTAGTTTAAGGGACTCAAATGCTAATTTTTTTCTTAGCTACAATGAATACATTCAGTGAAATTTTGTAGTGTTATTACTTGTTCATCCCTATAACACATATCATCAAACATAAAAAGATAGCTAGCTAGCCAAAAAATTTTAAATTGTATTTTCAAAAAAGAAAAGATAACATTGTGTGCCTCTGTTAGAGCAGCTAGGTGTGTAAAAGGTTTGCCTTTGTACTAATGAACAAGTTACTTAAATCTTGTATTCTAGTATGCAGAAGTAGCAAATACAATACTTTTCACTGCACAGGCTCATTGGGAAGGGAATAGATTGATTTTTCTCCTCTTTACACTTCATAGGAACCACCTTTTACAATGGAAGTTAAAATAAGCTGGAGTAGACCAGCAGGAAGCAAGAATGTACTACACAAGAGGAGAGTGTCTCAAAGGCACAATGTCTTCAAGCTGCACAGATTGCACACCATTCATGGATCAAGGCTGTGCTGAAAGGAACAGTCTAGCCCTGAATATTTTATTTTCCAGAATTCAGTCTAATGAATTCTTTGGCTGTAGAGGCAACAGATTAGAAATAGAGCTGTGAGAAAACAACATATTTTGCATTTCCAAATGCTAACGCATCGAAAACTACCAATAATACATATTATAAACCAAATTTTATCCTGGTGAGAATTGAAATGAATGAATTAGGATTCTCTCCAAAAAAAGAATGTGATAATGGAAAAGCTGTCAGATCTTTCACTAAAGCAGCTCAGGACAGAAATCTACTGTGGTACAAATCATGGGCTGATCATGAGAAAACAGCAAATTTTAACAGGGTTTATTTCTAAAAGTATTAAGACGATCCATGTTGTCAATAACCCAAAATGACAAATAATCTATCTACTGTGCTTTCACAAGAAACAAAATATGATTTCTCTAAAATTACAGAATATTTTAAGTATCTGTGGAGTTTGAGAGCGTTTTTCAAACCCTGCCTTAGAGAAAAACTGAACATGTTTTAGTGTATATTCCAAGTAAATGTTTATGTCTCTTCAGCAGGAATGAGCTGAGCACATCAACCTAGTGAGCAAACTGGTTTAATCTCCCACAACATTTTCACCTTTGTTAAATGTTCTCTAGTGATCAGAAAACTTCTTGTAGAATCAGACTGAAAACAATCTCATGGCAACATTTAAGAAGTATACACATGTATTTAGTTCTGTGGAATATACTTATATAGGATGGGAAAAAAAAAAACAGCAGAAACAGAAAACATTGAATCCTGGCAACAGTATAGCTTGTCTCCTGGGACAAACGATCCACTGCTGTTCACAAAAGAGAAAGTAAAAAAGTCATTGCTGAATGAGAGATGCAGCAATATTTTGATGAAGACTTTTTATTAAAAACAATATTTCCATAATTTTTTTCTCTGTTCACATCAGTAATTTAATTTATGATGAGGTGAGGTGTTTTTTCAAAAGCATAGTATGAAAAGGGTTGGAAAATCAGATTTTCAGTAACAATTGATATTTTCCATCACTTTAAAAAGTGCACTTTAGAAAATTAAGTGGCTTGTTTTTCAAATGCAAGGATGTACTGAAGTTGGACTAAGCCATATTTTCAGAATAGTAGCCTTCATGATTCCTGTTGGCACAACTGAAAAAAACCACAGATTGGTAAAGATATTTTTATCAGATAAGAGATCTCTGCATATTAGAAGATGAAACTCCACCAACATTCTGTTTCTCAAGCAATACCACAACTTTTTCTATTAAAGAGCAAAAATAACATAAAGCCCATGTGTCATAAGGAACTGAAAAGTACCTTCTATCTCAAAACAGTTACCTTGGGACAGCCAGTTCATACTTCCTTGAAGGGCAATGGGATTATACAGCACTGGAGGATCTGATTTAAGCTGTTGAAATCTCAAAGATTATTTAAATCATGATGCTAAAATTTAGGTCCATCTTATCACTAAGAACTCTGGCATGTGTTACAAAGGTTTATTGAACACAATGGCTTCATTATAGTTTCTTTTCAAGCAAATGTTAAAAAAAAATTTACAAACCCAAATATTAACATTTTTTGGGAGAAAAAAAAAATCAATTCTTTTAAATTATCTGCAGATGGATTGTTCAGAATGTTCAACAGGAACTGGAGATACCAAGCCATAGTATTGCTTGCTAAGTATTAAAAGTAATACCTTCAGAAAATTCAGTAAGTATACATTTTATGATTAAAGTGTTTATGTGATACATGAGAGGTTGAAAGTAAATCAAACTCTGTAGTTGCTTGCAATAGTTATTGTGCTTTAAATTTATTTTCTGATGTAGTAGAATTCTTCTCACATATTTATCTACAGTATTATCTACACTACACAGGACAACGGCTGTCAGATTCTTTTTTAGTAGACTTACACTCCTAACACATGCAACATCTCCAGGAGATCTTTAAAAATTAGGTGACATATTCATAATGGGCCAGAATATTTTAATGACTGTTTAAAAATGTTTGTCTTTATATGGAACAGTTCTTATGAATGCATTAAAGAGATCACGGTAACATGTGGGAGCCTCAGCCTGTATTTACTATATTATTGTCTTCTAAAGAAATGAACTTAATAGAAAATGTATTCATATTGCCACTATGAAGATCTATTCAGTGAAGAGCTATTTTATTGATACACCATCCTTCAAAGGAGTTGTATTTATTAAACACTGTTTTTGTCAGTACCCTGCTGCTTTCTCATTCCCAAACCTGAGGAAAAAGCAAGCCCATCTTATGAATCTCTGACCTTTGAAAACACTGGAAAATAGGATGGCTAAAGGCAGTGCTAAATCAATGTAAGAACCCCAAGCCAGTTCTGTCATAGGTTTTTGCTGACAAATCATTCTATCTGTTTGTATCTCAATTTCTCATTTACAAAGCAAAAACAATGATTCTTGCTGTCTCTCTCCCACTTTGCATTTTCTTTCAGACTGTAAGCCTCTTTGGGAAAGTAGTTTGTGGATTATTCAATACTATATAATATATATATTATTGCAGATTATAATAAAGTGAATTCATACTTCATTGCAGGGATCAGATTGCTTATCCAAGTCCACAGCAGATGAAGATAACCTCAGTTCAAGTAGATATGCATTTCAGAAAACAACCAATGACTGTAGGTTGTGTGTGTTCAAGTTAATATTTTCAAGTAAATACTTGTTCTCAGATGAAAGTCAGTGCAAATTGCCACCATGCCCATTCTCCTCTCCCTACTGGTTCTTGAATGCCTTGCTAATTCTCTGGTGAATTCCACAAATACCAGCTGCATCTAAACAACAGATTAACTAACACAGTCCTTTTGATTCAAAATGTCAGGTATGAAAAATAGATAGTCACTCCACATGTTCCATCCCTGTCATTCAAATGAAAAGTATTTGGCAGGAAAGAGTACCCTGTGTGCTGTTTGCAAGAGTATCCAGGGAGCTGGATAATGACAATAAAGGAGAAAAATAGTGGAGAATGGCGAAAGAATGTACAACAATGTTCAGTGAAAACCAGACAATAGGAAAGAAGAGTATTGCACAGCTCACTGATCAGGAATTACCAAAAATAGTATATGAACCAGCACTTGGACATCAATATTAAGTTTAGACTTTAGTCAGTACCTAAAAGTGAACACAAACCTGCATGAAGAAAAATCCAGACAAGCCCTTCTGCTTGCAACTTGTTTCCATTTTAAGCCTTAAGAACCACAGGAAAGTAATGGTGATTGAACATCATGAAAGCCACAGTTACAGGCTGAGTCCTGCGTGGCAGTTTTGGTCCTAACTTGATGGTCAGAGATGCTGGAACCACTTCAACCTGGAGCCCTCCAATCCTACACTTGGCTGCCATGTCAGGGGCTCTGCTACCATAGAAGGTATCAGGGGCAGCAGGCACAAACTGAAACACAGGAAATTCCATATGAATAGGAGGTAAACTTCACCTTGAGGGTGACTGAGTGCTGGAACACGCAGCATGGAGAAGTTCTGGAGCCTCCTTCTCTGGAGATACTCAAAACCCACCTGGACACAATCCTGTGCAACATGCTCTAGGTGGGTCTGCTTTAGCAGTGGGGGCTGGACTAGATAGTCTCAGAAATCTTTTCCAATTCCAACCCAAATCATCCCATAATTCTGTATTTTCCAGCTTATGAAAGGAGAACTGACTAATTAAATAAATCTCTGAAGCTGACAATTAGCTAAAGGTTTTCAGTAGATCATTAAGCTGGAATAGTTACACGAACAATACAAACTACCTGCCTTATAGAGATAAATTATAGAAACTATAAAAATAAATACAAAACAGCAGAACACAAACACCTTTAAAGTAGACAGATTTTTGCTAAGAAATTTGAAAACAAACAGCTGTGTGGCAGGAAAACTAAAAGAACAGCAGTTAGACAAGAGAGGACAAAAGAGACTGAAAATATTCATATGAGGGACTTGAGGAAGTTCAAGGGAAGCATAATTTCCCTCGCCTTGATTTCCAAATTTTGAGCAGAAACTCAAGCAGGCAGTGATTGTGTCCATAAAACAAAACATTAAATGTTTGTACTTCCTTATGTAGACAAGAAACAGAGGGCAAGTGGCATGAGAGGATTTAAAAACATCTTAATATATGAAAGTTTAATAATAATAACAATAATAATGTTACTGTCCAGGGAAGATGAGAAAACTTAAATGTTGTTTCTAGCATACCTAATGCTATGCGAGTTTCTGAAGCTACTAATTCCCAGATACATATAAATGGGAGACAGAATAACAGCACATTAAGAAAACTAAAGAAAATAATATATACAAATGGGAAAAATATAATTTCTATTGCTTCAACTGAAAAACACAGCACTACTACTGGGCTTCCAAAATCCTTGAATTTCTAGTTTAGTCTCTCCTGCCCCTGATGGTTTCCATTTTCTTATTTGAAATTCAATCTTACTACCTAAGGAAAATAATAAGCTAAAAACCATCACAAACATTTTTTAGGATTATTTTATATAGACAGCACAGAACACATGAGAATGTATCAATTCAAGTGACAAGGGTACAATCTCATGTGGTACAGTAAACACAACTGGATGATGAGTCTCACTGAGTCAACATGGGATTCCAATCTTTATTTGTCTTTTTAAAAATTAAATGCAGCTGGAGCAAAGTGCAACTCAGATGCAGAAAAGAGCTTACAAGATGAGGGGTAAGACTAATCACTGGCTCAGTCTTTCAAAAGCTCTAGGCTTGTGTGATTGAGGGCTTGGAAAGTCATTTCTCTACCGTATAAAGTGATGTTTCCAACTGTGACACGATCAGTAGTTCCACCTCAGAGGGCTGTACTTTATCTTTACTTGCATCCTGTGACAATTTTAATGATGTCATCCAAACAATCTCAATCTGTGAGAGGATGGGGTGTTCCATGGAACAGCAGAAATGAACTTTTTTAAGGTCAGGGAACCAACTGCTTAGTTAATATAAATAACTTAGAGTACTTTGATGCTCAAATGGGGAAAAATTGTTAGCAGCAGAAAGTATGAAGCACCATGTTTCAAGGTGCATCATGCACCCAGTCAGATTTATAGGAGAACTAAGCTTGTGAAAAGGAGAAAGTATACCTTATTTCAAATATCACTTAAAATAACTGTTTCAGTTACATGTCTGTATTTCTGCTGCCCTAAAAATATCTTCATGGGAGATAAGAGAGGTGCTAGAACAACCAGATGGCACTTGCTTATATTTATAACATTTACATCTGGTGATAAACTATATGAAACATGATAAAAAATTAAGAAATGCCTGCACTTCAGAGAGGAATAAAGGTTTAAAACTAATTTTTGAGGCTATGTAGTAATCTCAGCTAATGGTTTGAGACATTAAGATGGTCAATGCAAAAAGCTGTCTGTAATTCGCAGGATGTAGTCCTAAAGTACATGAGAAATGAGCTAGCCTAAGTCCTGATTTTTGGTATATTCACACATATACAAAAATATTGGCATAGAAATAGTTCCATGATTACAAAAGTACAGGGTTTTGCAGAATCAAGGTTTATTCAGGACTATTTCCCCTTCTACCTTATCATGTAGCAGCTAAGAAAAATGATACTTGCAAGTTTACAAAAAAAATCTTTTTGTTTTGCTTCTGCTCCTGGAATGGCTAAAGTAATTCCTTACATCCTGTGAGATTTTCCTTTTACACCTTCCTCTAGGAGATTCACACATATAAATACCATTAAAATACACAACGGATTCTTCATGTTCACTGGGAAACTAAAAGCTACCAAAACCCAATGCCAAAGGTGGCTGAAGAGATCCCAGATCCTCATCCACTTATTAGAACCACTTCCCTTTGGCAAGGTAAGAATTCCATGAACACTTTTTCTCTCAAAACCAGTAGTAATACTTGGAATTTATTTGACTAATGGGGCAATATGTCTAATGCAAGTATTTACACTTCAGCCTGTTACTCTTTCAGTCATGAAAACCTCTGTCCAGAGAACGATTAATCTCACTGGAAACTAAAATAAACCAGATAACCACACCCTAAAATACATCTTTTTATATTTGCTCTAAAGAGAGCTCTAGAATACCAAGGCAGCCTGGAGGGTTTTTACAGAATAACATCCAAAAATAAATGAGATATTTTACACCAGGTTTCCTGTATTCCAAGCTTTCAGCTGTTGTATTATACCTTTTTCTGCAAGAATGAGGACCCCATTAAGAGATTTTTCCCCCATGAAAATATGTTTCTTGCTGTTACTTTACTTTAACACAAAAACTATCCTATTAGAGTTTCTGTAGATCTGGGAAACAATCCTGTATTTCTTGCCATAAAACCATTC
The DNA here is from genome assembly GCA_013389925.1 of Aegithalos caudatus. NCBI lineage: Eukaryota > Metazoa > Chordata > Aves > Passeriformes > Aegithalidae > Aegithalos > Aegithalos caudatus. The sequence continues at coordinate 91,996 of WEIU01003069.1, forward strand.
TTGTTTGTCATCTCACCATCTCTGCTATGTCGATCATGCTTGGGGGTATGACCTGCTGTTAGTGGTCACACCAATGCCAAACAGGCAAAGTAAGCAACCTCCCAAATGATACCTGAAATTCCTCACAGTGTTAAATTATCCCTGTTGATTTCTTCAGATTTCTTCAGAGCTCAGGGAGTGCATGCCTAGCTCTCTACCCATTAGAATCCCAAGACTTTTGCACAGTCACAATCTCGCAGAACAGTCCCCGTGGCTGTAAACATCTTGCATTTTCACTCTTAGATCTGTGACTTCCAGCAAAGTAGTTCAGCTCTGCCTCACAGAAACATGGAGACACTGACATGAGTGCTTGGGACCTCTGTAAGGTTCAGAAAATGATGCCTCACTACTACGCTTCTCTTCATTTTCTGCAGCTTCCTCCTGTCCACTCTTCTTCAACCTTATTCTGGGGCCCTATCAACCCAACCTCCTCTTCTCCATTTCTGCTTTCGTGCCCTGCTTTGTGCTTACACCTCTGCTCTATTCACACCGGTAAGTTAACACTGCCCCATTTAAGTGGGATCATTTTTCACCCGATCTTGCTGCTCTCCGTTTCTCGTTTCATTTCATTTTCAAATGCCACCTGTGAACTCCTCTCATTTCAATCCCTGAAAGCAGCTTCAAATCCACCACCTTTACTCCAAAAGCTCACACCCCCCCCAATGACCCAATTCCGACATGAGCTCAAAACCAACGCTCTCCTGACCCCCCCGACACTGCCACCTGCCTGCTACGTTAAAGGGCCTTTTCCTCTCAGTTTCCACTACCTCGATGGCAACTATTTATGACAACCAAAACATTTTAGCGTTTCCTTGCTGCTCCTCGCGGGACATCTGCGGTCCCCAGCAGGCTGGGGCTGAGGCACGGGGCTTGGGGCTTTGGTCCAGGCGAGCCCCAGAAGGACCCCAACCCGGGTGACTCTCCTGCGGCCTCCGTCACAGCGCTGCAGGGACAGCAGGAGCAAAGGCGTCCCCGCCCTGCCCGACACCGGGTAGCGGCCGGCCCGAGCGCCGCGGACCTGGCGGCCGCGCCCTCCCGGCTCGGAGGCT
>WEIU01003069.1:100111-114518 GCA_013389925.1 Aegithalos caudatus
CTCCATTGTACTATTACTGTATTAAAAGTTTTTTGGAAGATCATTCATTTTAATGAAACTGTTGACATAAGTAAGTCAACTGCAATGCATGATTCTGCCATATTTGAAGTTTTAAGTTGCAAGGATTTTAGGATATGGAGAGTCTGTTGGGATTTGAGGAGTCACAGAACATACTATCTGCTTTGAAAGATCAGTAGACTCAGAGGACAGTTCTGTCAGTGAAAGTGCAGACTCTTCTGTGTGTTTTGATGAACATACTGCCATCACGTAAGGGTTGCTGAATTCTGCTATGCTGTTTATTCAATTCCCTTTTCTTGCTTCTGGATGTAAAAGAATGTGTTGTTCAATCTACGTAACTGCCTTTGTACATAACTGCTAGGTCATCTCTGGATGTTGGATTTGCTCTGTACATCAGCATTTATAATGTTTTTGCAGGGGTTTCAGCTCATCTCCTTTGTTCTGAGAAGCTGTGATGAGATCAACAGTTTGTTTTACATGCAGTCTTCAGAGTTGAAAAGATTCCTGTCTGATACCTCTGGTTGCATCCTGGTATTTTTCTGTGATCTGTTGTCTGAGCTGAGAGCACAGTAAGAGCTGTGTAACCAATGCTCTGACAAGAGGTACTTGAATAAGGAGTAAAGCTTTTGTTTGTTGGGTTGGGTTTAAACTGATTTTCTCATCACCTAGGAGAGTATTACGATCTGAACTTTACCATGCCACATGACACTTCTTACATTTAGGCTCACTGAAAAAGAGAAGTGGGTGACACTGATATGTAGACTTTTTTATTATCAATGTAGCTGTTGGAGAGAAGGCACTCATACCATCTTTTTCTTATACAAGTAGAATCTAAAGGTTTTTCATGAAGCTGTTCAGCTCTTGGGAAACCAGATAATTTATGCTGCAACAAAATATACTAAAGCTAAAAAAGAAAAGCAAGTTTGTACAAATGTTACACAGAGCATGAACCGGAGGGTAATCCTAGGGTATACTGGAGTTCAGATCACACAAAACACCATGAAAGCATTTTCCTATTTACGCAGAAAAATTTACTTGTTTATTCCAGTGGTCTTGGAGAATATAAAGAATCAGATTTTCAATAGGAATAGAAATGCCACTTTCTAATGATGAGTCCTCCATCAAGTTTTGTTCCAGTGTCACAGCTAATAAAATTTCTTAGTAGGATGATGAGTATGGCAGAAATAGCATGAAGTTCTGTGTGCATTCCATCTGTTACAGCTTCCTGTGGAATTAATTTGTGGGTAAATAGTCTACCCCCCAGAGAAACTCTGTCTTAGTTGGCTGTTGGCAGGACAGTCTTGGTTTCAGCATTTCTTGTTGTCTGCAGCAGAGCACTGCCTGAATTCAGCTGAATTACACCTGAAGCCAGGCTGAGTCTAGAAACAGTCCCAATGTATTTCAGTGTCCATCCAGGCTGTGCCTGTCTTCTGTGGCATCACTCTGCAAAACCAGGATGGCTTGTGGAAAGTGATGCTGAGGCTTCCTGGTGGTTCCTCAAAAACACCTGCTGGAGATTTTCAAGGTTTTGGCAGGGTTTGTGACCCCAGCTGGTTCTGTATGGGAATGGGTCTTTCAGTTCTGTGGTCCCTTGTGTTCCAAGCAGAGTTGTTATGAATAGGGCCAACTGAAGTCTAATACTTAAACTGAGGTAGCTTTAGTCTCTGTCAAAACACTGAGAAGCACTTGAAAAATTACTGGAGCCATGAGTTGACTTCTTCAGGAAGCCCCAGATCCATCACTGTGCAGTATGAAACGTGGGTTTGTGTAGAGTCATCTGGAGTGTGGCATTGCTTTCTCTGGCATGAATAAAGCAGGTATGCTTGCTTCTGACACCCACCCCCTCATCTAGAGTATCCCTCCCTTTTGTTTGTCAAGATAAAGTCTGTCATGGAGATCATAAGTGTTGTGTAGCTCTTTATTGTCAAATATCATGGAAATTTCCCAATACAAATGCTTTCCTATAGGGTGGTGATTTTTTTTTCTTTTGTTAATCGTTGTCAGTATAATACTATTTATTGAAACTTTTCTCCTTTTTTTTTTTTTAATTTTAATACACTGAGAAGAAAAACAAAATCCCTTACGTCAACTCCTTGTGGCAAATAAAGCTTGTTTTTATATCTAAAACTGTATGATAACTGAACGGGTTAATTTTAAATTTGACTGCAATTTTTGGAGAGAATATGGGTAGATTCAAGTTAGTGTCATGTGCTTCTATTGTAGGCAATTTTGGCAAAGACTAGCTAGCTTGTTACTTCTGTTCGGGGCATTTGTCTTGTTCTTCGAAAGCATGAGAGAGTTCAAAGCTTAAAATAGTGAGAGGTTATGTGCTCATTCTTGTATCTCTCTGCAGCCTCAGGGCCAGCATTTTGTGACTGTAGGGATTTTTCTTTACATGGCTGTGAAATGTTCCTTTTAATTCTTGGATACTTCCCTGGGCTGTTTCCAGTCCCCTCCTATTAGTATCTCTCACTTTTTAAGACTAGACTTAGATTTTGGTATTTCTTTTTAAAAATCTCACTTCAGCTAAGCCATATTCTTTTAATAGTGTCTTTTGTTGGAGCTGAGCCAGCACCTTAACCCTTTTTGGTTCCTGGATGTGGAACAGACAGAAAAACACATGAAGTCAGAGATTATATAAATAAATTAGGACACTGTTAAATTACTGCAGAGACAATTTACTGCACATTATTTTTTAGCAACTACATTTCTGTTTTTTTAATGCTAGTATCTACTAAGCTGTCTTTGCAAACTGAATTCTCATTAAGGACCAAAAGTTAGGTCCATACTGGAAATAAAATGGGCCTAGGGATTGAGTTTGTGTCCTGGACTGCTGCTTGTTTTACAGCAGTCTCCCTGGCATGGTTTTTATCTATACTATCTAGAATTCTCTGGGACCATTTTCCCTCCTGGCATGTTTTGGGTGATATCACATGCCAGGAACCATTTCCAGCAGGCAGTGTAGGTAAGGCTCTACTTCTGTTTCCTTCCACCCTGATTTGCCATAGGACACCATCCCAGCAGGTCTTGTACCCTCAAATACCACCCAGTCACACAGCAGAACAGAGAATACATGCCTTCATTTTCATACCGTGGAAATATTGTCTACTTTGAATGTAAAAATTCCCACAAATAATATCTTCAGGGCATAAGGGTGCTATGTGGGACCTGGAAGAGTATAACTAAGATTTCAGAGTCAAAAGGTGAGGTCAGATCTTTAGGAGGAAAGAGCATGAGCTGTACTTTCAAATGACAACTGTTTCTATCTGACCCTCTTCGTTTTTTGTAGGACATTGATTCCCAGGAGAAGCAGGTGGATGTGTACAGTGAATAAGGTCAGTGCCTTACACCTTTTCCCCATACTCGTTTCTTATACTTTGCTCTAAGTAAATGTCCATGTTATTCTACCTAGACAGGCTCTCCTTTGCTTCCTGTCAAACCAAGTGTGCTGCTGAATAACTGAGTCATGGATGTGTATACAAGCTAATTTCTGTGGTCTTATCTCACTCACACACCCCCACAGTTGACTTAAGGAGGACCAGTGTGAAAACAGTGAAGTCAAGAATATAAAGGTATTGGAAATTGAGTTAATAGTGCCTGTGCCTATGGCTCTAGAAAGAACAGCAAAGCAGTCCATTCTGTATATTGAATGATTCAATGGTTCTGTAACACAACAATCTGAAAAGATTCTTTCTTCCTCCTTTTTTAGCTGTCAACCCTTATATTTAAACTCTGGTCTGAAGACAAGAGTTACGAATTTTCTCATGGTCTTTCCTGCAATGAGAGAGAACACGCCACAAAAAATCCAACTCAGGCAAAATTCCTGCTCTGATATAATCTTGCAGTATCTCATGAAACTTTGCCAGGAAGTTTCACAGGTAGTGACAGCAGAGAGGTTAGACTCAGAAATCTGGGATTTGGCTCCATTCAGCTCCAAATGGACGTGCATGTGCTTCTCGCTTGCAGGAAGCTTTCAGGTTGTTTGCATTCCCCTTGTTTGGGTTCCTGCAATCTGTTCCAGTCCCTTTACCTCTCCAGTGCTAACCACACTGTCTGTATGCAGTACTGTGCCAGATATGTTTCCAGCATCATGACTCCCCTTTGTAGCCCCTTTTCTTTCTTACTTGGTTTAGTGCCAGAGTCCAGTTTTTAGCACCAGTACCTCCCTAGCTGTTTTTTCCATTACTGTTTTCTCAGCTGGGCAGCTTGGTACCTTAGTGGAGCCTGTTGGTGTGTGTATGTGCCTCTACTTGCTAAGGTCCATTCCCCAGCAGCACCATCCATCTCACCAGCTTCATTTTGGTCTCATCCAGATCCTGCTGCAGTGCCTCCCTTCCCATGTTAACCATGCTGACAGTCCTCTCTGAAAGGAGCATAGGAGAAGCCAGTGCTTGTTTATGAGTATCTGGCTTGGCTGTTAAATTTGGCCTGGAAGGAGTGTGCTCAGGTACTGGTGGGAAGTGATGTGCATGCCATCTGGCCAGCTCAAAGTATACTGGGAAACTTGAGTATCCAAGCTGGAGATAGTAACTTACAAAACCTAAAGTTCTAATGCATACAAACCATATTCTATCCTCAGGAACTGTGGTGTCCCTCATAGAAAAACCATCTGGTCATTAAATTTCACATCTCTCACTCAATAAATGATGTAACCATTGTGTTAAAAAAATAGATCAGTAGGTTATAGGTAAAAAAAAAAAAAAAACCAAAAAAAAAACGTAAAAAGTAATTGAATTTTGTTGTGGCTAAAACTTGGAGGAAGAAACTTGACTGAGGTGATGCCAAGCATGGACAATTTTGGCATGCCCCATCAGAAGTCAATTTATGCCTGGTAAATTTGCTTTTGCTTGATAAACTTGCTAATGTAGAAGGACTGGCATCACTGACGGCAGCACTTAAATCCATTTGTAATGGATTTTTGCAAGAATTATGTGTTCCACAAGGAAGGCACTTGGCTTACAGATTGAAAAGTTTTCTTTTGTAATATGGTAAACAAGATGCTGCAGCATAGTAATTTTCTGAGGGAAAAGATACAGGATTTCTAGTGTTTACTTTAAAAATTACAGATACTAGTATTAATTGATAATTTCTTATTTAGGTGTCTGAAGAAAACAATCATGGAAGGTCATAAATAGTAAGTATCCTGATTTTTTTTTTTTAAATTCTAAATATCTAATGGTGTTTGGTATGTTGATTTGTTCAGCTGGTTTATCAGCCTCATAATTCAGGAATCTGTATTAATCCCATCACCTTTTCTAATCTTTTTGTGACCTTACATTAGCAGCTAATTTTTAGTCCTTCCACCATGCCCCCAGAATTTCTGGTGACCTCAGTTGTGGTAGCTCTTGAGGCTGATTAACATCAGATGAATTACAGTGCTTTCTTCACTTGACTACTGAAATGAAGTCTCAGTTATTTTCACTGCTGTAGCAGAAGTCAAAGAACACAACTAGCCAGGCAGCTAAGGCCTTTATAATAACTTGTGAGAACTTTGATGGGTATTTTTAATTACTATTAAAATAATACTATTTTTATTAAACTTTCATGTTATGTTTTCTCATAATGCAGGAGGATTTTTTTATTCATTAAAGGCTGTAAATTTTGTATTTTAAAGGTGCAGCATGTATCAGGTCAATATAATCTTCACCCAGCTTCATAGGCTGTCTGTTGTCAGTGTGTGTAATGGCTTGTTTTCACAGAATTCCAAATAAAACGTGGTATGTTTTGTACGTGTTTTTTATTTTCTGCTGTAGCACCAAAAGACCTTTATTTTAATTTTAATTAATAAATTGAACTCTTGGAACTAATATTCGTGTAGAATTAAATGGGTAAATATCTTTGCTTTTCAAGTTTGGTGAAGAAGCCATGAAGTGTTCTATATAAGTGCTTTTAAAAATTATGTCCCTGCTTACTTCCAGTTTAATTTCTTACCATTTCTTTGGTGGTTAAGGCACTGTTGCCTAACTTGCTGATTAAAAGTAACTAAAACAAGTAATATAACCCTGTGAAAAAAATTTCTTTTCAGGTTAAACTATGTCACTAGTAGTAACTACCCTTTTGGGGAACATTTATACCAATGGCTTGTTTTTACAGAATGGCTGTATTACTTCACAGCAAATATATGGCTATAGATACATACAACCCATAGGATCATAGGATGATTGAATGACCTGGGTTGGAAGGGACCTTACAGATGATCTGATTCTAACCCCCTTGCCAAGGGCAGGGACACATCTCAATACATGACTTGGTGTGTGCTTGGGGTAGCATCTCTGAGCAGTCTGTGTCTTGTGAACAGAACTAGGGGTCAATATCTCACTAATAAACCACAGTTTGTCACTCCCCACATGGAAGGTATCTTCTCTAAATAAACTCAACCTATTAAACTTTTGTGGAGTATTCAATATAGCAATTTTTAGCAACCATGTACTTCTAAAAAGCTGAAAGAGAACCACACCTTTTTATATATGTGCATAGAGGAAAATGCCTGTACTTTTGCATAAATGAATAATGGAATGACACTTCCTGTAAGACACCAAGATTTCATTGTAAGGCTATATTTTCTATTAAGCTGTCTGGATATGGCTTAAATATTGTGGAATATGGAATTTATTTATTGCACTCTTTATTAGGTCTGCTACAGGAGTGCAGGATTATCAGTGAAAACTAATCCTTATAGAAAAAGTTACCTGTTGTACATGCACAGTTGTCATGTAGTCAGTTGTATAAAGAGAGATGTGAGAGACGAGTCTTTCACACAGCATGCATGCTCAAAAGAGATGAGTGTTCTTCTAATTTTTTTTATTTAATTACAGAAAAGGAGGACAAGAAGTAGTCTAATCCCATTCATAAAATGAGCTGTGTCATATCCCAACAGTGCTGAAATGGCATAAAAATTGCTACCTGCCAAAGAACTCTGCTAGTTCACTTGAAACTTTCCTATTAATTATACAAAATAAAAAGTTAATTCCATGGGCTATAAATTATTTCATAATGCATTGGGAAGAATTCTTTGAAGCTGTTTATTAGACAGTACTGCATGGTTGAGATATTAGAGCTGAAATCAGTGTATTATTTTTCAGAGTAGGATGGGAAATACAGTACTTTAGTTGCTTTGTTATTAATGCATAATGAAGAACTGCATGTTAGAATATATGTGTCGGCATGCAAATACAAAATCCTTAATGGAAATGCATTAATTGAGTGTGTTAAGCTTATTTTAAAGCATCCAATTGAAGTTTTAAATTTTGTTTGTTAATATTTTAGCAACTATCCAAGAGAATTTTATGATCAATATGCTCAAAGCCAAGAAAAATCTGTGGTCAATAAAATGCAACAGAAATACTGGAAAACAAAACAAACCCTTATAAAAGTTACAGGAAAAAAGGAAGATGAACATGTTGTGGCTTCAGATGCAGATCTGGATGCAAAACTAGAGGTTTGTAATATTTACATAATGTCTGTTCCTTCTTAATTTTTAAAGTGTTGTCATTTCCACCAAACCATTAATATATGTGCACATAGGATATAATAACATACATACAATTTTGTAATTTTCATGTAATATCTCTTCCAAATTCTGACAAAAATATCTATGTAAATTCAGGGAATATAGGGGAATTTTGTAACACAAAACCTCATGTCCCTCTAACTATTTGGAACTTAGTGTATCTCAGATTTATTTTCATGTGGGACAGATTTTCTTAGCAGCGGAGTCAGGAGATCATCCTTATCCTTTGCCTATGTCAGTTTAAGGTGATTTTTTGGTTGTTTTTTTTTTTTTTTTCCTAATAGTATTTTATTGAGTGTTCAAATGACATTTTTTAGACAAGTATGAAATACCACATATACCAGAAAAACATGCAATATGCCCAGGAGCAAGGTGCATTGTGCATTCTGCTCTGGAGGTTTCGAGCAGAGTAGAGGGTTCTGACATGGCAAAAGAAGCTTCTGAAAGTCTATAAAATGAAAACACGAGAAGGAATCCTGCTATGTGACAAATACAGTCCTACTTGTCAGTATCCTCAACCCCACTAAGGAAAAAAAAAAAGTTAAAAGTTCTGCAAAATGAAAACCTAGAATGTCTTTGAGATGAAGCAAAAAATTGAGGATGTACTACAGAAGTGTAATAACCCAGTTAATGCCCCTGTAAGTTTTGCTTGTATTGTTTTCTTACGTGAGGTAAATGTTTTGCTTTGCTGGCTGTCTTATGGTTTCTTAAAGAAAAATACTGACTTAAGATGCTCAGTTTGTTTGGGTTTTAGCTGAAATACAGGAGGCTGTAGTACAACAAACACAAGAATAGCAATAACTTACCACTTGGTAATTCCACCTATGGAGTCTTTGGAATGGGTTATAAATCAAGAGTATTGATGTAAAACAAGCTGGAAGTATGGAACAATATTTTATAAACAAATACCTGAGTTTTTACCATGTCTGCTGTGTTGCAGACTCATCAGGAAGGATGCTTTGTAGGCTCATGTGGGATTGGAAATAGGGAAACTTGTTCACAGAAGTGAAGTAAGCATGTTTTGGACAAATTCTCACCTGTAAGTCATACTCCCAATTTACAGGACAAGACTTGTGTAAATTTGTAGTTAAGTAGCATTGAAAGAAGGCACTAACTGCCAGTTGTCCCTTTCAGTTCAAGCTGTGTAATGCCTGGCATGACAGAGTTTAGATTTAAGTTGCAGACTGGAGGTCTTAGTTGTACAGACAGCTAGAGTAGTCATTTTTCGATTTCCTAGAAAAAATCTCCAATGTCATGACTGACTTTTTTACCTCTACTTCCTTTGGAAGCTGTTGCTTTAGAAATTTACTTATGCCAAAAAAACTTTCAATTTAAATCAATAACTTTCTGTATTGGCCGTACCCATCCAAGTTTGTTCCACTAGACTTCACAGTGTCTATGAAAAATTCAGTATGCATATTCCCACACATGAGAATGATTGATTGATAGATATTTTGATAACTCTGTTCTACCACAAGGTTTTTAGGAACAGATTTGTACATCTTCATATCTATACAAAGATATCACGTAAAAAGAAAAACAACCCCAACACAAGTAGTTTGGTTAACTATCAATGGTTTATTATAGATCTCTTAACGAAGTTATTTTTTATTTTCCTTCTGTAAAGCTATGATTGGTCAGTCTTTAGTTTCAGTGAATAACTTAATTGAAAGAAGAGCACAATTGAGAAGGGAAATACCAAAAATACTGCTCATTGTTCAAGAAGAAAAGAATGTTCCCTAATAATTTCTACAAAAAACTAAGTTCTTTCTTGTATTTTACTCCTCAGTGTTTCTTGCATGTACTTGATGAATTTTTGTGTATTTTCTTTCAATATCAGCTGTTCCATTCTATTCAGAGGACATGTATGGAGTTACTGAAAGCAATTGAACTGTATCAAAAAAGGATTTGTTGTAAGTATGTTCAAACACAGTAGTTAAAATTATAAGAAGATTTGCATTATCAAATCATTGAACAAGTGAAAAGGTAAAAATGGAAGTGGGGAACTACTAGTTCAATCCTACTCAAAAGTAAAGATAATATTCCTTATGGACAGCTAAGTACAGATTTGCTTATTTGTTTGAATATTTCCCAGTTCTGAAGCTTTGTACTTTGATATAATGCAGTGATATCACTAATGACTGGAGAAAGCTTTCTTTAATTTTTTTCCTATGATTTGGTTGGCTTGTTTCAATTCAAAAGTATCTTGTCTAGGAATCATAACTCCTTTCTAAACTGTTTTAGTGTTTTGTTTTTGTTTTTTAATCAGAATTGCTGATGAAGAATTTTTGGCTTATTTATAGTTTTATAATTAAGTAATCTATGCTATTATGATGAATTTGATAATGCTGACTTGATTGTAAAAACCGTACAGTAATTAGGGACAATCATTAGGGAGAAATGGGGACCTAATCTGGGAAGTTTAAAACAGTAAATTCTATTAAATGTCCTCTAAAGGTTCTCTGCAGTCCATATTGTTTGATTTCTGGCCTGAAGGAGAGACTCCAGCTATGAAATCGTTTTCCAATTTACTGTCTTTCGTTGAATGTTTACCCATATTTTCTTGAGCCTTTCATTTTTCTTTATCCAAAGAAAGTCAGAGATAATGTTTCAGATACAGAATAGCAGTGTATCAAGTTAAAGAAGTGACAGGCGAAATCTGATGGAAAGATCTGCATCAGATGCAGATGTGCATCTTCTACCAAAGGGTGCTGAGTCTGCATTGGAGCTGGCTGTTGCCATTTTGAAGAATGGCAAGAGGACTTCAAGAGATTGTCTTTCATTGTTTTAGGCCATTCTCCCTCTTGATAGTCAATTGACATTGTACTATAGTAGATAGCCACTTTAAAAGACAAAGAAATGCGGGCATCATGAAATGTTTTTGTAAGGTTCTTTGAGGTCTATGGTCCCAGTTTAGAAGCAGTAAACAATTCAGTGTAAAACCACTTCATCTCCCTGTTTAAAAAATGATCTGTTACTTTGAGGTAGATGTGTTTCAGATGTTTGAAATACAGTGTTTGAATTATAGAATGTTAAAGTTGTCAAGTAATCTTGCCAAGTAATTTGGAAGTAAATATTCTTTAAAATTAAGTACTAGGTTTTTCATGTAAAATTTTATGTAATTAAGCATGAAAACTGGTGAGCAAGAGAAAAGCAAGTGAATGAGTTTCAGCTAGTACAACTTGGAATTAGCTTCAATAAAAATAGGCTATCAGCTGATAACAGTCCAAGAGGTAAAAAAGAACTAAAAACCAATCTACCAAACCAGACAGAATCCTAAAAACACAACACTGAATGCTACTGCAATTGATATGGCCTTTTTTGTAATATAACCAACCTAACTTTTCCAGAAAGAAATAGCACATTTTTCCTTTTGTCTTTTGGTGCTGACGGAATTTTTTGATTCTTGTTATATCAGCAAATGTCTCAAATGAGTCAGGTCTTCTGTTTACTAAGCACAGGAATTCTGTGAAATTATTTATTTTTGCTTTGCTGATTGGACATAAAGTGACTTAAACTGTTTGTTAGGCCAGTTTTACAGCTGTTAGGAACCAATTAAATAACATATTTGACAACTCATTTATTTTTTGTTAGTTCTGTCTCAGGAAGAAAATGAATTGGGGAAATTTCTTCGATCACAGGGTTCTCAGGATAAAACAAGAGCAGGAAAAATGATGCAAGCTACAGGAAAGGCCCTCTGCTTTTCTTCTCAGCAAAGGTATATGGGTCAACATTGCTGTCTGATTTACATAGTACTTGTGATAATGGAAGTTGATACACCAATGTCATAAATCGTTTGGCCATTTGAAATGTTTGACAAACCAATTGATAGGAAAATTATTGACAAAATCTGCTCTAGTATTGGCAATATTAGTGGCTTCTTGAATTTTGCCTGATGGCTTTTTGTCTTATGGACCTGCTATGTCTGTATCTTCCAATCCCCTGCCTGTGCCTGTTCAGCTCAGTTCTAAAGCTGTGCTGAGCATCTCCATGGCCTCTCCAGCAGTAAGGTTTAAAGGAGCTGGTGTCAGGTCCCTCTCCTGTTCGGTGGCAGTTCTCACTCTGAAGAGAAATGCTGCAGCAGGCTCACTGTGGAGGTGTCTAGGTCCTGCAAGGGAGGAAATGAGTGAAGGAATACTTTTTTTCTGGGCCATCAAGTCTCATACCTTGACTAGACAGAGGAGAAAGGAGGAGTCTGAATGCCATCTTCTGCTTGAACCTTAGTATAAAGTCCTCCTGAGAGGAGGACTCTTAGATCCCTACAGAGCTCATGTAGATTGTGTAGGGGCAAGTAAAAGGTAAGGAATCCAGATGGACACATGAGCACACTAACACCTGCAGTTAACCAGAGTCCTTAATATCTCACTCTTCCAGTGTTTGCTCTAGAAGTTTAGAAGTAACCTTACCTGATGGCATTATAAGTATTGTGATTCTCTTTTTCACAGCATTAGGACGATGGAAATATGAAATTCACCATCACTCACAAAGGAAAATTCTATTCACAGATTCACAGCATGTGTAGGTTGGAAGAGACCTTTGAGATCATTGAGTCCAAGCCAGCCCTAACACCTTAACTAGATCATGGCATCGAGTGCCACATCCAGTCTTTTTTTAAACACGTCCGGGGATGGTGACTCCACCACCTTCCCAGGCAGACTATTCCAGTACTTTATCACTCTTTCTTTGAAAATCTTCTTCCTGATATCCAACCTGTATTTCCCTTGATGCAGCCTGAGACTGTGTCCTCTCATTCTGTTAGTTGCTGCCTGGAGAAAGAGACCAAGCCCCACCTGACTACAGCCACCTTTCAGGAAGTTGTAGAGTGATAAGGTCACCTCTGAGTCTCCTCTTCTGCAGGCTAAACAACCCCAGCTCCCTCAGTCTTTCTTCATATGGCTTGTTTTCCAAGTCCTTCACCAACCTCGTTGCCTCCTCTGAATGCACTCAAGCATCTCAACGTCCTTCCTAAACGGAGGGGCCAGCACTGGACACAGCACTCCAGGTGTGGCCTCACCAGTGCCGAGTACAAGGGAAGAATGATATTCCTGATACAGGCCAGGATGCCATTGGCCCTCTTGGTCATCAGGGCACAGCCTGACTCATGTTCAGCCGGCTGCTGACCAGATCCCCTAGGTCCCTCTCCTCTTGAGCACTGTCCAGCCACAGCATCCCCAGCCTGTAACGCTGCAGGGGGTTGTTGTGGCCAAAGTGCAGGACTCGGCACTTGGACTGATTAAACTTCATCTTGTTAGACTCTGCCCATCTATCCAACCGTTCCAGATCTCTCTGCAGTGCCATCCTATCTTCGTCGACACATGCTCCCAGCTTAGTGTCATCTGCAAATTTACTAAGATTCAAATACCCTCATCCATGTCATCAACAAAAATACTGAACAGAACTGGTCCCAGCACAGATCCCTGTGGGACACCACTGGTGACTGGCTGCCACCTGGACACAGCACCATTCACCACTACTCTCTGAGCCCGGCCATGCAGCCAGTTCCTAACCCAGCAAAGAGTGCTTCTGTCCAAGCTGTGGGCTTCCAGCTTGTCCAAAAGTGTGCTCTGGGGGACACTGTCAAAGGCCTTGCTGGGGTCCAAATAGACAGCATCCACAGTCCTTCCTGCATCCACCAGGCAGGTCACCTGGTCATAAAAGGAGATCAGGTAGGTCAAACATGACCTACCTCTCCTAAACCCATGCTGGGTGGGCCTGAGACCCTGGCCATCCTGCAGGCACTGCACGATGGCACTCAGTATAAACTGCTCCATTCTCTTGCCAGGTACCAAGGTCAGGCTAACTGGTTTATAATTACTAGGATTCTCCTTCCCACCCTTTTTGTGAATGGGTGTCACATTGGCCAGCTTCCAGTCATCTGGAACCTTGCCAGTGAGCCAAGATTGATTGTAAATGATGGAGAGCGGCTTCGCAAGCTCATCTGCCAGCTCCCTCATCACCCTTGGATGGATCCCATCTGGGCCCATAGATTTATGAGTATCCAAGCTTCCCAAGTTCTCTGACTGCCTCCTCTTGGATAATGGGGGGACCATTCTGTTCCCTGACACCATCAGCCAATCCAGGAGAACAGTTGTCTTGAAGGTAATTTGTCTCCCCACTGAAAACTGAGGCAAACAAAGCATTAAGCACTTCTGCCTTTTCCTCATCTGCAGTGACTAAGTTCCCTCCCTCATCCATTAGAGAACAAAGGTTGGTCTTACCTTTCCTTTTATCATTAACGTCTTTGTAGAAACTTTTTTGTTACCCTTTACAGAAGGTGCCATTCTAAGTTCAAACTGAGCTTTGGCCTCCCTAATTTTTTTTCCTACATGCTCTAGCAGCCCCCTTAAATACTTTCTGAGAGACCTGACGCTCCTTCCAGAAATTATACATTCTCTTTTTATTCCTAAGTGCCTCCAAAACCTCATTGCCTATCCAGTACATGATCACCTCATCTTTCTGCACACAGGGACAGTCTGTTCCTGTGCCCTCAAGATCTCTGTTTTGAAGTATGCCCAGCTTTCCTGAACTCCTTTATTTTTAAGGGCTGCTTCCCAAGGAATTCTCTGAAGAAGTCTCCTAAACAGGCCAAAGTCTGCCCTCTGGAAGTCCAATGTAAGAGTCTTATTGGTGTTCCTCCTGATGTCACCAAATAATGAGAACTCTATAATTTCATGATCATTCTGCCCTAATTGGCCTCCAACTGCCACATCTCCCACCAGCCCATCTCTTTGTAAACAAAAGGTCTAACATAGTCCCTCCTCTGGTGGGCTCATCCACAAGCTGCGACAAATAGTTGTCCTCCATGCATTCCAAAAATTTCCTGACTGCCTCTTTTCTGCTCTGTTAAGTTCCCAGGAGATGTCTGGCAGGTTGAAGTCA